>CM030361.1:301171973-301723422 GCA_017893485.1 Hemerocallis citrina | reverse complement strand
TCAAAATTTCAAGTGTGGCATAAGTAATTAATTCTAACCGTCGAAACTACATACTAGTTTATTAAAGGTTGATTCTTTAGTGTTTGTTTTAGTTCTACCACTTCAATCTTGCATGAAACACTCCCAAGTCCACACTACTCATATGCACACGAAATTTAGTCCAAGTTCTTGAATTTATTAGCAATCATCACAATAATAATAACAATAACAAACATGAGATGAGAACCCCCACCCAAATCGGTTGGAAGGACTTGCTAGCTCTCTTCTCCTTCCTTATTCTTGCTCCTCTTCAAGAACACCTCAAGAATTGAAACCCACCCTTTTTCTTTTGATTTGATCTCTCTTTGTTTTCTTTATTCTCAATTTTTTTTAAATAAAAACAAGTAGAAGAAGAGAAGGAAATTTGAAGAGATAGTGAGATGAGAAGAAGATGGAGAAACAAAAAATGAAAGTGATCTTTCCCTTGGGTGTGTGTGGCCAGACAAAAAGAGGGGGGGGGGGGGGGGGGGGGGGGGGGGGGGGTTGTTATAGGAGAAGGGGAAAGAGTTGTGTGGATGAGAAGAACCCAAGTGTTCCCATTCTCATGGTTAAAACAATTGGAAATCAATTTGCAAATTTAAATTGCAATCGCACCCTAATCCAATCCTAACTCTTCATTTGATCATGATGGATCAAAAATAAGAGACATTTTCCCAAAATCACATACTAGTATATATATATATATATATATATATATATATATATATATACCTATCCTTTGCATCCTGAAAATAAATTTGAGACCCTTATCCACAATATGTTAGAACCACTCTATTCTAACAATCCTTTAAAATGGTTTGAGAAAAGCCCTAGATATTGTAACCTTGAACTATTAGAAGAACACCAAGATACCCAAATAAGGATAAATAGTATCATGGTTTCTCCTATAGACAAAGTAGAATTTGCAAAACAATTTCAAGAATTATTAGACCTACAATTAATACAAAAAAGCTCAAGTCCACATTCCTCCCCAGCTTTCCTTGTATGGAATCATGCCGAAATAAAACGAGGAAAAGCAAGAATGGTCATTAATTATAGAAAATTAAATTTTTGTACAAAATTCGATGGCTATTTTATCCCATCTGCTGAACAACTAATTAAGCAAATACAAGGAGCAAAATATTATAGCAAGTTCGATGTGAAGTCTGGATTTTGGCAAGTAAAACTCCAAAACAAATGGGTTAAAACAATTGGAAATCTATTTGCAAATTTAAATTGTAATCACACCTTAATCTAATCCTAACTCTTCATTTGATCATGATGGATCAAAAATAAGAGACATTTTTTTCCAAAATCACATACTACATGATTTCGTACAAACGTGCGATATCGATACAATACATATACGTACATATATCTGTCTATACAGATAATTTTTTTTAGTTAAAACGAATAATCTCTACCAAAAATATTTTAATTCAGAAATAATAATAAAAATAATTTTATTACCGGCTCGGAATATTTCAGTACCAATTTGATACAATACATACATATACAGACTAGTGTGTATATATATATATATATATATATATATATATATATATATATAATGTTTATTAGTAAAACCGGGTAATATCCGTCAAAAATATTTCAATTCTGAAAATAAAAATAATAATTTTTAATATCAGCCCGAGATTTTACAGACATTTTCTCAAAAAAATATTTTACAGGATTTTGTACAAGTGCACTAAATCGATATAATACATATATATACTTACTAGTATATATATACAGATAACTTTTTTTTAGTAAAACCAAGTAATTTTCATAAAAATATTTTAATTTTAAAAATAATAATAATACAAATATAATATCCGACCGGGATATAACACAAGCTATGGGACTCGACGCTCGGCATGTACAGCGAGCAATGCCCTAGCTTTCTCACAAGCTACGGGGCTCGACGCTCGGCATGTACAGCAAGCAATGCCCTAGCCTTCTCACAGGCTACAGGACTCGACGCTCGGCATGTACAGTGAGTAACGCTCTAGCTTTCTCACAAGCTACTGGGCTCGACGCTCGGCATATACAACGAGTAATGCCCTAGCTTTCTCACAAGCTATGGGACTCAATGCTCGGCATGTACAGCGAGCAACGCCCTAGATTTCTCACAAGCTAGAGACACTCGACGCTCGCCACTAACTTCGAACAAAGACCTGGTTTTCTCACAAGCCGGCGTGTTTGGACATTGACTGCTCACGTCCTCGCCAGTCAGCATGGACATCGAGTGCCCACGAGTGATTCATCAATCACTCAACTCCAAGCCCTCGGCTCAGACATCATACTCTCACGTCCTCGCCACTCGGCGTGTACTTCGAGCACCCACGAGTGATTCCTCAATCACTCAACACCCAGCCCTCGGCTCGGACATCATCCCCTCACGTCCTCGCCACTCGGTATGGACTTCGAGCACCCACGAGTGATTCCTCAATCACTAAAATTGCAGCCCTCAATTCAGACATCATCCGCTCGTGTCCTCGCCATTAAGATCGGACGGCGAGAACCTAAGGGGATTTCATTAAAATTTCCAAAGTCTTAAACCTTCGGCCAGAACTTCAGCTAACCCCCCTACCCAAAATTTCCATTAAGGTTTACGGTCCTCACCCACGGCGAGGACCACCAACCCCTGAACCATGGATCAACCCACCTTTCACCTGCTGACACTATGGATGAAACAGCATTCACGGTCGTCACCCCTAATTGTCAGAGGGAGATAGGAGAGCCATTTTTCACAGGGTTCTCGAACCAAAAAATAGTTTAGGGCACTCGCCTTTGGCAAGTGCTCCGAGCCCCACAGTCCAAAGCTGACCCACCTCTCACCCGCTAGCAACTAAGGGTAAGACATCATTCACCGTTGTTACCCCTAACTGTCAGAGGATGACAGGAGGGCCACTAGAGGTGAGAACTCAAGATGTAGTGAAGGAAAAGTGATGGGGGCTGGGGTTATATAGCCCCATGAAAATGTGCATTAATGGCATTGGAATTCGAAACGTCCAACAGGAATTGATGACATTGGAAAACGAAACGTCCTCTATTACCAGGCGTTCAGAATCCCTCAAGCTCATCATCATCCTTCGGCTCCAGCCTATCCCTCGGATCAGACGCCGACGACCTGTCCTCGGGGAGCAGGACTTACTACGAGCAAGTTAAAGCTCCATTACTGCGAGCAACGCACTAGCTTTCCCGCGAGTAGGTTGGCTCGACGCTCGGCACGTAGAGCGAGCCACGCCCTAGCTTTCCCACAGGCTGGTGGGCTCGACGCTCGGCATGTAAAGCGAGCCATGCCCTAGCTTTCTCAGATTAGGGGGCTCAGCACTCTGTGAGGATCATAAGAGACAAACGAGAGGTTTCTCGAAACTAACAAGTTCTCATCCCTCAGCTCGTTTCCTGATCCAAACATAGCAACAGACAAGAAATTTTTCGATCTATCAAGCCCTTGACAGTCGTTCTAAAAAACAAATCGAGAAGGATTGAAAGAGTCATTTTTATTATAAACGCCTTGGAAGTCCATTGTACAATAAATTTTTATTACAAATGGCTATCATCTCAGCCTAAGTTTCTCTCAGAGGCTCTTTGGGCTAACAGAGACTAACTCGAGTCCCGCTGAGCGCGTTTGCTCTCCAACGAGCTCACCTTGCCCTACCGGCATCGCCAAAGTAGACGCTCTGGCAACGGAGCTCTGTGCATCCCCCGGCTTAGCCATCTCCAAGCGTAGGGCCGGGGAGGGTCCCGTGCCATAGGGTCGACCTCTCCCCAAAGAATGAAGCCGACTTCCGCCCAGCATAATTTTCATCCTCTGAATCTCTAGCTCCTTCTCCACCATGACCTCGCGAAGGAAGGACTCAAAGGTCGGTCGTCGGGTGGAGGCATTGGACAACGACCTTGCCGTCTCGGTGCTCCCCCAGTCACGATCGGCGATGGCCTTCTTCAGGCGCGCCGCCTTCAAGCTCAGCTCCTTTGATTTATTCATGAAATAGTTGACGACAGCTTCCCGATCACAGTTTGTTTGCGATAGAGGATCAAGACTGAATCCTTGGACTCCAGCTTGCCCCAAAGGCGCCTGACCACGGCAGAACTAAGGTCGGCTCCAAGGGTCTCGTCAATCTGACAAAAGAGAGGATACACAATTTCACTCCAAACTTTCAAAACGACAAGTCATACAGTTCGGCCAAAAACAATATTATTTCATCATTTCAAAAAATCATTACAAAAGGTAGCGGCCATTCCACAATCGGCAAGTACAAAAAAAGAAGAGGGGGAGGGGATTAAGACTACTTCTCAGGAGAAAGCAGCCCCTCTTCGTTGGCCAGCCCCTGAGTCTCAGCATTCGCTGCTCTATCCATCTCCATCTCAAGGTCTGACTCTGCATCCACCTCTTGGCCATCTCCCCCGGGCGTCTTCAGATGGACGGGCAGCTCCCAGCCAAAGTGGAGTTCAACGACCTTGGCCTCGGGGTAAAGGAACAAGAAGTGCTCCTTCGCCCGATCATAAGCCTCGTCCTGGGCAGCGAGTACCTCATCCCCTGTGGTAGCCTCCAAGTCCTGGTACTTCGCTTCTTCCTCCACCCTAACCCGCACCAGATCAAGAAGGTGCTCGTGCTGTTCGGCCGTGAGATTGGCCCGAATGGCCTGCAATTTTCCCTGAGCCGCGTCCAGCTCGGTATTCAGGTCCTTTGCTTCTCACAGGTACCGCATCGCGTTCCTCCCCTCAATCTTCAACTCCTTCTCATAGCACCTCTTCAGCTACGCCCCGGCAAAAGATGCCTACGAACGAGGAGCCAAGAGTTGTAATACCATTGAGTATGAGGCTAACGGACGAGCAAAACCTTACCATCACATGGGCCTGAGCCCACTTCATGTAGCACATCTCGATAATATCCGTCGCCAAGATTGCCCTGTCACGTGGCGTGGTGTGGCTGTCCACCACCCCGATCGATACAAGCCCCTTGGCCAGAGTGTCGACCGCCTTTATCGACCAGTCAGGGGCCCATGGACTGAGCCCTGCCTTCCCCGCCATCTCCTGAGCATCAAGACGTACTGGGGGAAGCCTGCCCTTCAGAGCCTCAGCAACCCTTCGGCTACTGGAGCTCGGTTCCAGCTCTAGCGCCTCTCTGACGGAGAGGGTCTTCACCTTCTTATGAGGCTGCTTCGAGGGGCCTCTGGAGACTCCCTTGGCGAACTTTGCCTTGGGCTTGGACTTCTCGGCCCTCCTCTTCAGGGCCAGGTCCCTCAAGGCCTTCCTCGCATCAAGTTTCGACAGGTCCATTGCTGCAGAGAAACAGAAAGAATGTTAACACGAAGGCAGAAAGTTAAATTAAAAAGAAAAGAAACATACAAGGGTCGACAGGGCTGAGTCCAATCCGAGCCAAGTGCAACTCGGCCACATTCAGCCAGCGATGCTATGGCCCTCGACGATCCAATCGACATCAGCCCACTCCGCTTCCGTCAACTCCCTCTGCTTTGGGGGTTTGTGATTCGGCTTGTAAAAATTTCAAGTAGTGGGAATTTCCCAAGGCACCAGGCTTCGGATCATGAAGTATTTAGCCTTCCACCCTTTGATGGAGTCTGGATGCCCGTGCACCACCTTCTTGCGAGGACGAGGCAATATGTAGTATATGCCCTCCTGCTCTCCCAACGAGCTCAACCCTAAGACGGCCCGGAAGTACTTCAGTTTCAAGGGCACTCCCTTCTCCTCACATAGCAACATAAAGCAGACCAACTGCTTCCAAGAGTTGGGACCGTACTGCATCGGGCAGAGGGCCCCCCACCTCAGCACCCTCTTGATAAACGGGTGCAACGACAGCCTTAGTCCCAAAACGAAGGCATCCTCGAGAAACATGCAGTAACCTAGCGCCAACTCGGTGGTCGGACAAAGACCAGGGATGGAGATCATCAGCTCGTACTCCCGCCCTATGAAATAGCTAGCCCTTATCACGGGCAGGTATTCGGGCTTCAAAACGCACTGAAATTTGTCCATCTGGATCTGGGTTCATCCTGGCGAAGACACTTCCACCCCGAACCGAACCAAAACCTCGACAACGTCAAGATACATCCTGATGGATCGGGGCTACTTGTAGTACGGGACATCGAGCCCATGCTTAGGTGCAACTCGTCTGGCATCCGCAAAATGTTCGGGAGACGCCATTTCTTCCTCCTCTTTTGGATACAAGGAGCCCTCGGAAGAGACGGTGTCGCCAAAGGTTGAAGAATTAGGGGAACTTCCACTACCTCGCCCCCACTACCCTCGTCAAGGGCACCCTCGCCTCCTTCATCCATCACACCTTCATCAACTTCTTCGCCCTGTACCTCCTCCTCACCTTCGGACTAGCTGTATTCCACCACAAACGGCTTGCGACTGCAGAGCGGCACTACTTCTAAAACTATCACTCAGATCCCACGACGTGGAGGCCGACTGATGGTCCTCCTCATCCCTGCTAGAGGAACTCACTTCGGAACCGGACTGAGACCGTGACATAACAAAAGAAATACTAACTTGGGTTTTGTGAACGGAGTGTCACCGAAAAAGTCACCGCCGGCAGCTAGAAAGAGAAGCTCCAATTTTTAGAAAGAGAAAGCAAAGTGGAGAAATGATGAGGGGGAAAGTTTTATAGAGGAACTGTCTCGAATTTTGCGAAAGAATCCTAACCATCCAATCTTAATCATCAAGATCTAACAGCCGATAAGATTTCAACGCCTCGACCCCCCCCCATGATGTCAACATCACACGTGTAAGGCACTAGCTTTTTATCAAGATGAAGGAACTTTCTCACAAGTTTGAAAGGCTCGATGCTCGGCATGTTTCTCGAGCCATGCCCTAGATTTCTCACATGATGGGGGCTCGACGCTCAGCATGTATTTTGAGCCACGCCCGAGCTTTCTCATAGGCTAGGGGGCTCGACGCTCGACATGTATCTCGAGCCATGCCCTAGCTTTCTCATAGGATGGGGGGGCACGATGCTCGGCATGTATCTCTAGCCATGCCCTAGATTTCTCACAAGCTGGGGGGTTGACACTCGACATGTATCTTGAGCCACGCACTAGTTTTCTCTCGTGATGGGTAGCTCGACGCTCGGCATGCATATCGAGCCATGCCATAACTTTCTCATAGATTGGGGGCACGACGCTCGGCATGAACAGTAAGCACAGCCCTAACTTTCTCAAGTTACGAGGGGTCGACGCTCGGCATGTATCTCGAGCCACGCCCTAGCTTTCTCATACGCTGGGGGCTCGACGCTCGGCAAGAACAGCGAGCACAACCCTAGCTTTCTCAAGTTATGAGGGGTCGACACTCGGCATGTATATCGAGCCATGCCCTAGCTTTTTCAAAAGCTACGAGGGCTCGACGCTCGGTATAAACAGTGAGCACAGCCTAAGCTTTCTCAAGCTACGAGGGCTCGATGCTCAACATGCCCTGGCTTTCTCATAGGCACGCCCTATCTCAAGCCATGCCCTAGCTTTCTCACATGATGGGGGGCTCGACGCTCAACATGTATCTCGAGCCACGCCCTAGCTTTCTCATAGGCTGGGGGCTCGACGCTCGGCATGTATATCGAGCCACGCCTTGCTTTCTCACATGGTGGAGGGCTAGACGCTCGGCATGTACCATGAGCCACACTCTAAATTACTCACATGCTGGGGGGCTCGACGCTCGGCATGTATCTCGAGCCACGCCCTAGCTTTCTCACAAGCTACGAGGGCTCGACGCTCAGCATGAACAGCGAGCACAGCCCTAGCTTTCTCAAGCTACGAGGGCTCGATGCTCGGCATGTATCTTGAGCCATGCCCTAGCTTTCTCACAGGCTGGGGGGCTCAATGCTTGGTATGTACAGCAAGCAATGCCCTAGCTTTCTCACATGCTTCGAGGGCTCAATGCTCAGCATGTATCTCGAGCCACACCCTAGCTTTCTCACATGCTGGGGGTTCGATGCTCGGCATGTATCTCGAGCCATGCCCTAGCTTTCTCACAGGCTATGAAAGGTCGATGATAGGCATGGATAGCGAGCATAGCCCTATCTTTCTCAAGCTACAAGGGCTTGATGCTCAGCATTTATCTCGAGTCATGCCCTAGATTTCTCACAGAATGGGGGGCTCGACGCTCGGCATAAACAGAGAGCACAGCCCTCGCTTTCTCAAGCTACGAGGGCTCAACGCTCGGCATGTATCTCGAGCCATGCCCTAGCTTTCTCAAATGATGGGGGGCTCGATGCTCGGCATGTACCTCAAGCCACGCCCTAGCTTTCTCACGTGCTGGGGGGCTTGACGCTCGGCATGTATCTCGAGCCACACCATATATTTCTCACAAGCTACGAGGGCTTGACGCTCGGCATGAACAGTGAGCATAGCCCTAGCTTTCTCAAGCTACGAGGGCTTAACGCTCGGCATGTATCGCGAGCCATGCCCTAGCTTTCTCACATGATGCGGTGCTTGACGCTCGGCATGTATCTCAAGCCACACCTTAGCTTTCTCATAGGCTGGGGGGCTCGACGGTCGGCATGTACCTCGAGTCATGCCCTAGATTTCTCATAGGCTGAGGGGCTCGATGCTCGGCATGTATCTCGAGCCACGCCCTAGCTTTCTCAGAATGGGGGGCTCGGCACTTGGCATGAACCTCGAGCCATGCTCTAGCTTTCTCACATGCTGGGGGGTTTGATGCTCGAAGCCGAACACTCGACGCTCGACATGTACTTCGAGCAAAGGTCTAGCTTTCCCTCACAAGTCTCGGTGCTCGGTGCACGGCGCTCGACGCTCGATGCTCGGCACTCTATGCCACGACCCTATTGGCGCTCGGCTCGGTGCCGACCCCAATTACTCCCTGGGAACTCAATGATCCGTCTTCACCAAATACTTCCCTCCGCTCTTCCTACAAAGACAAAACTACTCCTCCACGGATGGCTTACACAGCCCTCCAGGAGTGGGGGGCTCCTGATATGGTATAGATAATGTGGCCCTATCTGGGCCATCAGATCTCCTCAAATTTTGCTCCCCTGTGATCATCAGGTCAAACAGGTCCAACAGGCTTCAGTCAGCTCAGACCCACTGGCTAACGGGTCCGATTCGGCCCATCAAGACCAGAGACCTGTTAGCCCCTGCCTATAAATACCAGACCCCTTCCTTCATTCAAAGGTAATAAACTTTTTCCCCCCTGAACCCTAGCTACTTTTGCTTTCTCAGTGACTGACTAGATTGTCGGAGGGCCTGTTGCCGGAAACTCTCTCGGTGTTTCTAGGCAATGTGCAGGTACCGTTCCCCGAGCCGAGCTACGAAGATCCGAGCCGAGCCACGAGATCCGAGCCGAGCACCCGGCCTCTACCTCTCTTCTGCTACTCCCGAGCCGACCGCACAGCCCGGGGATTAGATCAACGTCAGTGTCGTCCTTTCTGCTTTACAAATTATAAGAACTCACACATGTTACCCCCACACCCAAAAATAAGCAGCATAAATATCATACCTGACAAAGAAAGAAATCCGTGCTCCACCATTCACAATTTCTAATTTGAAAGGGTGTGGAAACTATCACCCTTGCAATACGGTTACAATTGAGAAAAGATAACCACAAATGCTACTTATATCCTATTTTTTATGAAAACAAATGTTAAAAAATGAAGCACATGTTGAATTTCGTATGAAAACATCCATAATAATAATAAAGGGCAAAAATCAAAATACCCCCCCAACGTTTGACCCGAGTACAAAATGCCCATACAACGTTTGAAAAAATACAATAAACCCATTTCTCCGTTAACTTAACCCCATCCGTTAAGTTATAATTATTAAATTACTTTTTTACCCTTACCCTTTCATAATCAAATATCTTCTTTCTTTTTTCCTTTTTCTTTATTCTTTTTTTTCATCAGAATTGTAACAGCAACCAAGATCATCCTCATGGCTATATAATCCATCTCTTCTTCTTCCACTCTTAATCATTTGAAGATAGTGTTGCTGGCTATATAGGCTAGTAGAAGCCTGCTGCCTTGGATTTATCTTCCCCTCGTTTACTACTAGTTTTTGCATTCGCTAAATCCAATTTTGTGGCCATTCTCGGTTCATTCTTTGACTTGCTAACTGAACTCTGTTTTTTTTAGCTCAAAACACCCAAGTCACAATAAAAAGAAACCAGTTAGTTTACCCATCAAACCGAAAACCATTTGTATGTAGTTTAAGCACTTCAGCTAGCCTTTTGCCAATTTCTAATTCACTCTGTTCATTTTGCCGTCCTTCAACAAAGCACAGGCAAGGTCAAAAGTTTTGGAAGCTATTGCAGAATGATTTATGAAAAGGTGCATTGCATTTCTATTGATTGTATTCATTTTCCTGAGTAGCTTTTACATACAATTGGTCATACATAGCCAGTCAGCCATTTGTATAGCGTGACATTCAGGTTTTGCTTAGTGTTCCATTCGAGAGAAAGAAAAAGAGGTGGGGGTTAGGCTACGCAGTTTTTTTTACATTGCTAGTTCGTTCCTGGGCAAACAGATTATCTTCAGTTGTGATCCATGATTACTACAGTCAATTGGAAGCACGAATGTCAATCGGAAGCACGAATGCCCTGAGAACTTCTTGCGCTACTGAATAAGCTTATCTAATGCAACATGATTTCTTCCATGCCTAGCAAGTTGTATACTAGTAAAATTAGGTTGTACAGCAAATCTTAAGTTCATACATAGGCGATAGATCCCCTCTCCTCTGCTCTAATTTATTCAATCGACGGATCGATCGGAATTTGAAAAAAAAGAATGAAGAAAAAGGAAAAAAGAAAGAAGAGATTTGATTATGAAAAGATAAGGGTAAAAAAGTAATTTAATAATTATAACTTAACGGATGGGGTTAAGTTAACGGAGAAATGGGTTTATTGTACTTTTTCAAACGTTGTATGGGCATTTTGTACTCGGGCCAAACGTTAGGGGGGTACTTTGGCTTTTGCCCAATAATAAAATTAAAAACATATGAATAAGTGAATTTTTTACCAAAATGACCCACTTTTTGAAAGTATTTACCAAACTAGGAATGGCATTCGGGCCGCGCCGGAACCGGGCGGGCTTTGCCCGGGCCCGGGCTAGGGCGGGCAAAGCTAAAGAGACTCGTGGGCGGGGCCAAGTGGTCGAAATGGTGGCCTGGACCTGGACCCTGGCCCCCAGGTCGAGGGCCGGGCCAGGTTTTGCATATTTTTTTTAAAATAAAATAGATCAAGTATTAAAAGTTAATTTGTTAACAATTGAAAAAAACATTTATATAAAAGTAGTAAAAGGTATTTTAAATTGATTTAATGAATTACAAATGGTTAAATATAGATAAATAATATTTTAGATTGGTTTAATGAATTACAAAATTTTAAATATAATCAAATATATAATAATATTTCATACAAAATTTATCAAATTACAACATAAAAATAAAAATAAAAATAATAGCTAAAAATTATTTTGATCAGGAAAAGTGATTAGTTAATTCAAAAATAATATTCTACATTATGATTTTGTTAAGAGTACAAACTAAAAAGATAAAGGAAAATAATGAATGAAGACAATATTTATAAGAACATATTGATAAATAATATTTCATACAAATTTTATCAAATTATAATATAAAAATAAAAATAAAAATAAAAATAAAAGAAAGAAACAACAGCTAAAAATCATTTTGATTAATTCATTTGTATAAAAAAAATCTAAGCCGCGAGGGCCGGGCCAGGTTTCGCATATTTTTTTTAAAAATAAAATAGATCAAGTATTAAAAGGTAATTTGTTAACAATTGCAAAAAACATATATATAAAAGTAGTAAAAGGTATTTTAAATTGATTTAATGAATTACAAATGGTTAAATATAGATAAATAATATTTTAGATTGGTTTAATGAATTACCAAATTTCCAATATAATCAAATAATATAATAATATTTCATACAAAATTTATCAAATTACAACATAAAAATAAAAATAAAAATAATAGCTAAAAATTATTTTGATCAAGAAAAGTGATTAGTTAATTCAAAAATAATATTCTACATTATGATTTTGTTAAGAGTACAAACTAAAAAGATAAAGGAAAATAATGAATGAAGACAATAGTTATAAGAACATATTGATAAATAATATTTCATACAAATCTTATCAAATTACAATATAAAAATAAAAATAAAAATAAAAATAAAAGAAAGAAACAACAGCTAAAAATCATTTTGATTAATTCATTTGTAAAAAAAATCTAAGCCCTTAAGGATCGAACCCACAACCACCCAACCTCAGCGCATTAATTTGTGCGCACTAGCCATGAAATCCAATCTAAAACTATATTTCATAAAAAATTTAATAGTAGATATATATATGTAACTAAGACCATTTGAAGTAGAAAATTTTTAGTCCCACATTGGTGAGATGAGAGAAGTGAAGTGGTAGAGTTTGATATAAATAGCTAGGGTGGGAATTGAAAAGTTGAGTAATGAGTTGTGATCAATCAATTTTGACGTCCACGCTCATTTTTATAAAATTTTAAAATATTTAAAGTATATTTATATGCATATATACATATATTTTTGTAGTATATATACTTCTATACATATGTTTTGCTCCCAAAAAAAATTAATTAAAGAAAAAACCACACGGGTCAGCCTGGCCCGGACGGGCCTATTCAAGCCGCGCGGGGCCGTGGCGGGCTTTCAGGGGAAAATTCAGGCCCGGCTTAGACCGAGTTTGGGAGGGGGCCGGTTCCGGGTTATCCCGAGTATTGGGCGGGCCGGGCCGGGCCGGTCACGGGCCAACCCGGCCCTGATGCCACCCTTATACCAAACTGACCCACATTAGAAAGTATTTACCAAAATGACCTACTCGCTATATCAAATAGCGAGTTTGGTGTAAATACCCTCATTTTTTGAGATAGCGAGTGTAGGCTTAGGTGTTTGGAGTCTTGGAGAAAAAATATCAAAGTAAGAATCGTTGTCTCAAACAGTGAGCGTAGTTGTACTACACTCGCTATTTGAGATAGTGAGTCTGACTTTAAAAAAAATTTGTTAAAATATCCTCCCAAACTTGGAGAAAAAACTTGAAGAAAAAATATCAAAGTTAGGCTCACTATCTCAACCAGCGAGTGTAGTACAACTACGCTCGTTGTTTGAGACAATGAGTCTTACTTTAATTTTTTTTCTTCAAGTTTTTTCTTCAAATTTTTTCTCCAAGTTGTAGAGAAATAGCTAAGCCTACACTCACTATCTCAAGCAGCGAGGATATTTTCACCAAACTCGATGTCTCCAACAGCGAGTTTGGTGAAAATATGCTCGCTGTTTGAGACAGCGAGTCATATTTTGATATTTTATTCTTTTAAGTTTTTTCGAAGTTGTGGAGAAACACCTAAGCCTACAATCACTATCTCAAACAGCGAGGGTTTTTTCACCAAACTCATTGTTTGAGACAGCAAGTTTGGTAAAAATATCCTTGCTATTTGAGACTGCGAGTCTTACTTTAATATTTGTTTCTTTAAGTTTTTTTACCAAGTTGTGGAGAAACACCTAAGCCTACACTCGTTATCTTAAACAGCGAGGGTATTTTCACCAAACTCGTTGTTTGAGACAGCGAGTTTGGTAAAAATATCCTCGCTATTTGAGACAACGAGTTTTCTTCAACTTTTTTCTCCAAGTTGTGGATAAATACCTAAGGCTACACTCGCTATTGGGTCATTGTGGTAAATACAATACTTTCAAAAAGTGGGTCAGTTTGGTAAAAAATTCTGAAGAAGTCAGGTCAATTTAAATGGGCGATAGCACATTCCTTGGATCTTGCCTGGTCTTAAATGCAAACAGGTTCACCGAATTCAGCCATATGGTTGAAGAAAAAAACAATGGAATGATGATAATTATGGAAGTTGTGCCTTTAAACAAAATGATAATCAAGAGGCCCATTCATGTTCATGTCCAAATTGAGACACATCACATTCTTGAGAAAGAGATGTCTCCTATTTCTTAGTTTCATGTCAAATTTCAAGGGGTATGAGCAATTATAAGGATCATGGGCCACTAGACTTTCACTTCTTTGCATGACAAAGGTCAGACAAATCATGTTACCAACAGGTCAGGGAAATTTTTGTACAATCATATAATTGGAATGGATGTTTGTGAGCATATCTCCGTCACTATTGTGCTGCTTCGAGTTTTAATCTTTTCGCTGCATGTCCCAAAATTAAGATAAAGGATGAGGATTATATAAGGTTGCCAACGACCACCATGAAAAATCTGTGCATGAATAGCCCATCCCAAACAATTTGGCTGAAGATTGTTGTGTCGTTGTTGATGTTGTTGTTAACGTTTGCAAGTATGAAGAGGGCAAGACACAATCAAGAGCAGGCAAAACCAACTAGCATATGTTGAAATTTTAGACCTTCAATCCTAGTCTTTTTCTTGACATTCACCCGGACTGATTTGAATGAGTAATGCAAAACCAAAGTTTTTTTTTTGAGGAAAAATGCAAAATCAATGTTGTTAGATGCAATCAGCTGGTCCAAGCACCAGGGCAATTTTAGGGGGCCCAAATTTGTAATTTCCTTGTAAATATACTTGTAAATATAGGCACGTGTTTTGCGCGTAAAAAAATATTGTTAGTAGGGGCCCAAAAAAAAATTATTTCGGGAGTCCGCCTTGGGCCCCCGGGAACTCAGGGCCGGCCCTGCCAAGCACTTCGTAGAAATTTACAGACCGACAGTAAAATCGAATAACCACCTACAACCAATCAAAGGATAGTGAGAAATTTGAATGACATAAGAAGATGTATTATCTAAATGACCCATCAGTGTTACTTGTTTTGCTGCACTAGCACTGCCAGGCCCACCATAACCCACCCCTGCTGCAGTTGATGGTGTTCTTTGGTGGTTGAAATCGGATACTAGTAGTGACCCACTCAGGACAGCTAAATTTACGAGTCTTGCATGGTGTATTTGTAAAGCCCATTCTGACGTAGTCTTACATCATATTCAATCCTATTCCTACACTCATTGCCGCTAAAGCATTAACCCTACTCTCTGATCCTTGCCAATCTCAATATGTACATGTTCAATCATGCTCGCGACCGACCGACCACGTTCACCTTTGTTCAGCCTATTGAACCAGCGCATACACATGGATCAGTTGTGATGCTATAGTAATGGATGGTCGAGCCGGTAGGGGAGTGGTTTGCTTCACGACGAAAGCGCAGATCCTTGCTGTTGTAGCCGAACCTATTAATACAGTGGATATCTGTAAGGCATAGGTGCACGACGTTGTCGAATCCTTAAAACTGGCGATGTCAAGATGGGCGAGGCACGTCGAAAATACTTTGTGATGCAACAGAGGTTGTGATACTTTTCGACAGTACAAACAACTCCCGCCCAACTTGGCGTAACTCTCAAGCCATGCATGTGTTCACATAGGGACACCTTTCGTCCACACTTCACAGCTCTATGGTTGTTAGGATACCCATGATATTCCGAGCATTTTACTTCCAACAATGTGTAACTCTGCTATTTCTTCATTATCAATAAAGTCATTGGCTAAGGCCAGGTTTCCACACACAAAAATTAGATCATAACCGAATAAAGCACAAAAAATCAAATAGTTTGTGTTCTGTATACATTGGCTGTTAAGAACTAAAGATACAATAAGAATACTAAAGACCAAACTCGAAACAAACTAAATGAATGACTTGATGTTCTTCAAAGCAGAAGCAACTGGCTTATAAAGCCTTACAAATCCTTACAGAATGAGTAAAAACAGCCCACAATAGCTCAACTAATACTATGTGGTAATTGGAACAAATAAATTGTCAAACAAGAGTAACAACTACCCTAGCAATGAGGATATTATATATTATACCAGAAAGCATGATAAATAGAAAAACAAAAAACAAAGCACTTCTCATCATTCCCTCCCTTAATCTAACTGTTGTATAAGCAATTAGTTTACTCCAGGCATCACACACCCTCCTAACTGGTCTCGAAGTTTCAGAAAAGCCTCCAGCTTGAGTGGTTTTGTCATCAAGTCTGCTACTTGATCATTGGTTCCACAGTGCACTAGCTCAACTACTCCATCTCGAGTTAAATCTGTTAGAAAATGAAAACGCACATCAATGTGCTTTCTGCGACCGTGCATGACATGGTTCTTTGCGAGCTTGATGGTTGAGTTGTTGTTACACATCACAGTAGTGCAACCATCTTGTGAGTGACTTAACTTGTCTAAAATCCTCCTCATCCACACTGCTTGACACGCACATGCTGTTGCCGCCACGAACTTGGCTTCTGTTGTTGAAAGTGTGACAATAGGCTGTTTCTTTGAACTCCAAGATACTGCTCCTCCACTCAGCACAAACACATACCCGAACGTGCTTTTCCTATCCTCTAAGTCTCCTGCATAATCACCAGTGAAAGCAACCAACTCCATGATTCCTCCCTTTTTATAACAGATTCCATGATCGACAATCCCTTCAAGTATCTTAGAGCTTTTTTTGCAATTTGCAAGTGAAGCTATGTTGGTCTTGCCAACAAACATCAAATCCGGCCTAGTAGCAGTGATATACATAAGACTACCAACTATCTGCTTGAAGTAGGTCTCATCAATTCTACCTCCCGATTCATCTTTGCTAACTTTGAAACCAAGCACAATCAGATTCAACACATTCAACACTGCATTACTCTCTTCCATTCCAAAGCGCCTCAACACCTCCAAAGCATACTTTCTGTTGAATAAACATTAAATGTCATATTAGTGGGTTATGAAAAATAAAAGGTCAAGAGTCTTTGTAAGTGAAAAGACAAGGGGTGTAAGTGAAAAGCCAAGGAGTATAAGTGAAAAGCCAAGGGGTGGCAGAGTAGTTAATAGTCTTGTATGTTTTGTTTTGTAGTTCTTGCCTATTTAAAGGCCTTGTTGAGTTTGTTTGAAGAACAGAACAAAAACGTGAAATCACAAAAAGTTATCAAATAAAGTTCTCAAATTGGTATCAGAGCAAATGGCGAATGTGATGGGTCAAATGCCGCTACCATGACTAACGAAGGCGAATTACGAGAACTGGAGCATTCAAATGAAAGCTCTTCTCGGATCTCAAGATGCATGGGAGGTGGTCGAAGAAGGTTTCGAAGAACCAACAAATACCACGGGATATACGGCGGCTCAAACCAAGGCGTTAAAAGAGTTACGATCGAAGGATAAGGCGGCACTACACATGTTGTTCTGAGCCGTTGAAGAGTCGGGCTTTGAGAAGATTGCCGGTGCAACTACTTCAAAGAAGCGTGGGACACTTTAGGAAAGGTGTTCAAAGGAGCCGACCGAGTCAAGCAAGTGCGTCTCCAAACTCTTCGTGGCGAGTTGGAGAACATGAAGATGAAGGAGTCGGAAACTGTATCTGACTACATCACGCGTGTACAAACTGTGGTGAACCAACTCATTCGTAATGGCGAAGCGTTAACCGATGCGCGAGTTGTGGAGAAGATTTTGAGATCATTAACCGACAATTTTGAGAATGTTGTGTGAGCGATAGAAGAGTCAAAGGACCATGCGATGCTCACAGTCGACGAGCTTGCAGGCTCTCTCGAGGCACACGAACAACGTAAGAAGAAAAAGAAGGAGGAGACACTCGAGCAAGCACTTCAAACTAAGGCGTCAATCAAAGACGAAAAGGTACTCTATTCTCAAAATTTTCGTGGTAGAGGGCGCGGTCGTGGAGGTCGCAACAATGGTCGCGGTAGTGGAGGCCGCGGTCGAGGTGAATATTATGAGAAAAAGGGGCAGTCAAGCCAACAAAATTGTCGAGGTAGAGGACATGGTCATGGGAGAGGCGGCCGGTCAAATTATTCAAAAGTCGAATGCTACAACTGCGGCAAGCATGGGCACTACGCAAAAGAGTGCAAATCAAACATCGAGTGCTATAATTGCGGTAAGTATGGGCACTATGCAAAAGAGTGCTATTCTGAAAAAAAGGTAGAAGAAAAACGCGAATCTAGTCGCGGAAGAGGAGACAAGAGAAGATGGTGTTCTCATGATGGCCTTCAAAAATACCGTTTCTGACGACACAGTGTGGTATCTCGATACCGGCGCTAGTAACCATATGTGCGGGCACAAGCACCTATTCAAGGAGATGCGAGAGGTTGAAGATGGACACGTTTCGTTTGGAGACGCGTCAAAGATCCAAGTAATAGGCCAAGGTACGGTTCACTATTTACAAAAAACTGGCACGGAAGGGTCAATCGAGAATGTTTATTACGTACCTGATCTTAAGAGCAATATTTTGAGCATGGGGCAACTCATGGAGAAGGGATACTCGGTATTCATGATAAACCGGGTACTAAAATTGAAAGACAATCAAGGGTGTCTGGTTGCTCGAGTCGAGATGGAAAGAAATCGGATCTCATAATTTATCAACTCTCAAAAAAATAAAAAATAAAATAGTATTAGCTAGTCTAACTTACAGTACAGTTTGACATAGTTGAAACAGCGAGCTCACTTTGTTTTTTTTTTTGTTTTGTTATATTGACCTTAAAAAAAAACAAAGTCAGACTCACTATTTCAAACAGCGAGTGTAGTATAACTATGCTCGATGTTTGAAACAAACTGAATTTGAGAAGCGTGCGAGAAAAATGTTTGCAAGTCAACGTAGAAGACAAGGCATCGCTGTGGCATCTCCGCTTTGGTCACCTACATTATGGTGGTTTAAAGAAGTTAGCAAAGAAGAACTCGGTGCACGGGCTGCCGGACATGGACTATGAGGGCAAATTTTGTGAAGAATGTGTGCTTGGCAAGCAAGCGAGAACCTCATTTCAAAAGAAGGCAGAATATCGAGCTAAACATATTCTCGAGTTGATTCATACCGACATATGTGGACCAATCACCCCCGAATCTTTCAGCGGTAAAAGGTACTTCATTTCCTTTATCGATGATTTCTCACGAAAAACTTGGGGTTATTTTTTGAAAGAAAAATCCGAGGCATTCGAGGTGTTCAGAAAGTTCAAAGCGATGGTGGAGAAGGCAACTGGTAGACACATCAAAGCTGTACGATCCGATAGAGGTGGCGAGTATACTTCGACGGCTTTCATGGAGTATTGCGAGGAGCAAGGCATAAGGAGATTTCTAACCGCACCATACTCTCCTCAACAAAACGGTGTGGCCGGGAGAAAGAACCGGACTATTCTCGACATGGTTCGATCAATGCTCAAGAGCAAGAAGATGCCGAAGGAATTCTGGGCAGAAGCCGTGCAATGTGCCATCTATGTACAAAATCGATGTCCACATGTGAAGTTAGATGATCAAACACCACAAGAAGCATGGAGCGGTCAAAAGCCGACAGTTTCTCATCTCAAAGTGTTCGGAAGTGTGGCTTATGCACACGTGCTGGATCAACGAAGAACGAAGCTCGAAGACAAAAGCAAAAAGTATATTTTTATTGGGTATGATGAGAAGACAAAAGGGTACAAGCTACTCGACCCGATAAGCAAGAAGGTGATGGTGAGTCGTGATGTGCGAGTAAACGAAGCAAACGAGTGGGACTGGAACAATTCGACGGAGGTTATCATCGAAGTTGGAGAATCATCAGTCGTTGCACCAACAAGCATGTCAACAAACTCTGAAACTAACGATAATGAAGATGAACCACGACAACCCAAAACACGAAGTTTGCAAGATTTGTATGATTCGACAAATGAGATACACCTTGTATGTCTTTTGGCAGATGCTGAAAATATTAGTTTTGAAGAGGCGGTGCGAGACAAGAAGTGGCAAACTGCCATGAACGAGGAGATAAAGGCGATTGACCGCAACAACACATGGGAACTAGCGGAATTACCGAAAGGAAGTCAGCCTATTGGTGTGAAATGGGTGTTCAAGAAAAAGATGAATGCTGAAGGCGAGATAGAACGGTACAAGGCGCGACTTGTCGCGAAGGGATACAAGCAAAAGGCAAAGAATCCAGTGAACCATGAAAGAAGCAAACACATCGATGTTCGTTTTCACTTTATCCGAGATCATGTGAAGGAAGGAAGTGTGGAATTGGTGCATGTGGCAAGTCAGGATCAAGCTGCGGATATCTTCACAAAACCGCTACCGAAAGTACTTCTCGACAGATGCATGAAGATGATTGGCATGGCGGATGGTAGAAGCATTTAAGTTTACAGGGGAGTTTTGTTGAATAAACATTAAATGCCATATTAGTGGGTTATGAAAAATAAAAGGTCAAGAGTCTTTGTAAGTGAAAAGCCAAGGGGTATAAGTGAAAAGCCAAGGGGTGGCAGAGTAGTTAATGGTCTTGTATGTTTTGTTTTGTAGTTCTTGCCTATTTAAAGGCCTTGTTGAGTTTGTTTGAAGAACAGAACAAAAACGTGAAATCACAAAAAGTTATCAAATAAAGTTCTCACTTTCTCTGTCCCACATATATCCTATCTGTTGTCCGTAACACTTCTATTCCCAGAAGAAGAAAAAACTCATTTTTCCCAAATCATTCATATCAAACACCTTCACCATTGACTCCTTACATTCTAACATCATTTGCTCATCATCACCTATATAAATCAAATCATCAACATAAACGCTGATAATTAAAATTTTACCTCCATTTTTTTGCTTGACAAACAAAGTCTGCTCACTATTGCACCTCTAGAACCCTTCCTGAATAAAATGAGCCCCTGTGCGACTAAACTAAGCTCGTGGAGCTTGTTTTAATCCATACAAGGCCTTATGTAACTTGTAGGCCTTGTGTTCATCACCCTTTTCTTCGTAGCCCTCGGTTACTCCACAAAAACATCCTCACTTAAGTCTCCATGTAAGAAGGCAGAATTAACATTGAGTTGAAAGATACTCCAGCTTCTTTGAGCAGTTAAGGCAATGATCAAACGAACTGTGTCCATCCTCACAACTGGGGCAAAAACCTCTATGTAGTCCACACCATGTTGTTGAGCATATCCCTTTGCAACTAGCCGAGCCTGGAACTTGTCCACCTCACCAAACTCATTAAGCTTGGTTTTATATATCCATTTTACTCCAATCTTCTTGGTTCTAGCTAGTAATTCTGTCAAACTCCATGTCTTATTCTTCTCAATTGCCCTTATCTCTGCATCCATAGCTAGCCTCCACTTAGAACTCTTCACTGCCTCTTCATAGTTTAGTGGATCAGCAAAAGCAATAACTGTCATGTTCAACTCATTCTCACCCTCAGACAACCCTCTCCAGAAACATAATCTCTCATCCAACCAAGAGGATGTGTCTCCCTTCTCCCAGCTGGTTTTTCACTTTCTTCATTAGCTATATTTGGAGAAGAATCTCCTGATTTTACAACTCCAGTTTTAGCTCCCTCGATGGCTTCATTTCCACCTTCTTCACCACCTTCACTGCCAAGCTCTTCAACTTCACTCTCATCAGCATTGCTCCCTTCTTCTCCCCATTCCAAATCCATGACCAGTTGCTCCTTGTAGCTTGCATCCGAGTCTCATTGTTTCTCTTCTTCGAAAATTACATCCCTATTCACCACGACTCTTTTTGCAATTGGCTCATACAGCCTGTAGCCCTTGGACTCCTCACTCACACCTAGTAGCACATAGCAGAAGCTCTTGTTTTCAAATTTGGTTCTTCTTGCATCAGGCACATCGACATGTGCAATACAGCCAAGCACTCTAAAGTGTTCAACTGATGGTTTAACTCCACTCCATGCTTCCTCAGGAGTCATGTCTTTAACTGCAAGGGTGGGGCAACTGTTCAACACATATATGGTCCGATTCATTGCCTCAGGCCAGAAGGTTTTGGGAATCTTCTTTTCTGAGAGCATAGACATCACCATGTTCATCACTATCCTAATCTTCCTCTTGGTGACTTCATTCTACTGAAGAGTGTAGGCTGTGGTGAGCTGCCTCTTGATGTCATTCAGCTAACAGACGTCATTGAATTCATCAGAATTGAACTCTCCTTCTCTATCAGTTCTTAAACACTTAATAAACTAGCTGGTTTCTTTTTCAACATGCTTCTTAAAATACTTGAAGGACTGGAAAGCTTCCGAGTTTTCTGCCAAAAAATAAATCCATGCTTTTCTGCTAAAGTCATCAATAAAGCACAAAGCATGCCTTCTCTTATTGTTTGAAACTAGTGAAATCGGGCCACAAATGTCTGCATGGATAAGCTGCAATCTCTGAGTTGCTCCCCACTAACTCTTCTTTGGGATGGCATCTCTATGCTGCTTACCAACTACACAAGTTGTGCACATCGTAGTTGGAGTGGGAAGCTGTGGCAATCCTCGAACCATTTTCTTGTAATGCAAGGTTCTCAGTCCCTTATGACTAAGATGACCAAACCTGCAATGACAGACATGTGAGAGGTCTTGTGTTGGTGCATGAAAACAGGAAGCTTCTTTGACTTGTGCCCTTGTCAACATTATGAACATTCGATTTGCAGTCATGTTGGTTTGAATGATCAAACCTTTCTCTGAGTGATAAATCTTGCACATCCCTGATTTGATGAGGATGGCTAGACCTTTCTCCTGTAACTGCCCTACACTCAGTAGATTATTCTTCAACTCCGGCACATAGAAAACTTCTGTGATAATATGATGAAGATCATTCACATACAGCTTGACATTCCCCTTCCCAAGCACAGTCATCCTTGTGTTGTTTCCAAGCTTCACCAACTGTCTAAAACCCTCATTTAGCTCACAGAACATAACTTTGTCTCCACACATGTGGTTCGAGCAACCAAAATCAAGAAACCATGCATCTTCTCGTTTAGCTTCATGCAGCTCCACATGAAATATCAACAACATTTCGTCTTCCTCATTCAATTCAGCATAATTTGCTTCCTTGTCCCAAGTAGGACACTCATACTAGAAGTGACCGAGTTTATGACATCTCTAACACTCCACAATGGCTTTGTCGAAAGCTTGTCAACATATGCCTCTTCCCCTGCCTCTAAAGCCACCTCTGCCTCGGGCTCTACCTCCAAATCTCTCTTCAGATTACACTTTAAGAGCATGCTCTTCTCCATTGTTCTTCATAAACTTTTGCTCATGCACAACCAACGAGCTTTGCAACTCATCGACTGAGAGATTATCAGTATCCTTAGATTCCTCGATTGAGCAGACAATGAAATTGAATCTGTCAGTCAAGGATCTTAGGATTTTCTCAACAATTGTTACAGCACGCATATCCTCCCCTTGCACCCTTATCTTATTAGAAACAGTCATAACCCTAGCAAAATAAACAGTGATGTTCTCACCTGATTTCATCTTGAGGATCTCAAATTTCCTCCTCAGCGCCTGAAGAATGGAACACTTCACTCTTGCATTCCCCTCATATTTCATCTTCATCGAGTCCCAGATTTGCTTCGAGGTGCCCTTCTCTAGGATTTACTCAAGAATTGTCCTGTCAATTGCTTGGAACAGGTAATTTTTCACTTTCATATCCTTCAGCTTCAATTCCTCGAGTCTCTTCTGTTGTGCTTCAGTCACAACTGCTTCAGCTTCTGGCTCCAAGTAACCTATCTAAACCAAACTCCAATATTCCTTGGATCTCAAGAAAATTCTCCATCAACATACTCCAATGGTTATAGTGACCATCGAAGCGTGGGACGGCTGGTCGGACAAAGTTTCCTTCACTCGGCATCTCTATCTTATTCTCCTGTGTTTGCAAGTCAATCGAAAGACTGCGGCTCTCCTTTTCTCAGGCCCAGTGGGGCTCAGATACCAATTTGTTAAGAACTGAAGATCAATAAGAATACTGAAGACCAACAACTCGAAACAAACTGAAACTTGATGTTATTCAAAGCAGACCTGGCTTATAGAGCCTTACAAATCCTAACAGAATGAGTAAAGACAGCTAATGATAGCTCAACTAATACTTCGTGGTAATTGGAACAAAGAAATTGTCAAACAAGTAACAACTACCCCAACAATGAGGATATTATTCTAACAGAGCATGATAAACAGAAAAACCTAAAACAAGGCACTTCTCTTCATTGGTTGTTAATTTCAAACTGTCACACACAATACAAGCTTTGCTTAACACAAATAATCAATTAGTCAGTCAATCAATCAAACAACATAACATATATGTTATACAACTCACACAACCCCAAAAGGTTATTTCATATAATAAAAAGGAAAAAAATCCTCAAATCAATACACAGGCTATCATCCAAAGCTCTACAGCACAAGCAAAAAAAACCCTTGCTAGCTGCGACCTTGGTTGAAAGATATACCAAAAGTCTTTTAATGGTTAGCATCTGTTGATAACCACATTACATATATTATATATAATCATAAACAAACCATCATATATATCTTTAACTGTCTATCTCTACGCTCCAAAAAGATTGAAATATGCCGCTATTTTACTCATCCAAAATCTGTAGCGCCCCGAGTTCCACACACTGGGAGCTCGTGACACTTACCCAGAATCTTTACTTCAATGAGTACACAACACAGAAAAATTTACAGGAAATTAGAAACTTACATTGCGCAAGGAAACTTTATCCTATACTTGGATGCTTTCCGCAGCTCGAGTCTCCTGCTCCACGATCAGCGATCCTGCATTAGCAAACTGTGGGCACGTCAGTTGAATACAACTGACGCAACGCGGATGAAAACCACAATCTCCAAAATCCTCAACAATCAATATTTGATGCAGAAGAAAAGCAACGTGAAAGTCAAACCACAAGTGTCGGTGTATGTCATGTTCTAGATTCTAATGCGCAATTCATATGCACACCGTGCTCTTAATCTAATGCAAACTTGATTTGGAAACGTATGCATCCCATACTACATACTCTCCAAATCGTGTTCGTATTCTCCAGATAATAGGGTTCAATCCCTCGCCATGCATCCTACTCTTGCACCCCTTCCTGTTCCTGACATTTATTTAGTGACTGGTAGAGTCTGCAGTACCTGCGGTCCATTTCCGCTCCTGCAGTCGGATCGTGGTCCTTCTCCACTCTGAACGGCAGTGATCACCCTGTTCGTTCAGATCATGGTCCTTCTCCACTCCGACAGGATCGTGGTCCCTCTCCACTCCCGGTCAGACCGGTGATCATCAGCTCTGCCGGAATTATGGTCCTTCTCCACTCCTGCCCCTACCAAAGTTATGAACATAAGGCGAATCGATAGGGCCACCCCTACTCCGCCCAGAGACTTAGAGTTACACTCTTGCTCCTTGTTCGTATTAAACAACATAGAACCTTAGGTGGATTTGGAGGGTCCATTTCCTAATTTCCACCATACAGTCCTTATCACTAAATCCCAGAAATTAACAGACGAGACCATACCGCACGTGTCCCAGACGAGACCACGCCGCACGTGTCCCCTTGACAGGAGAGTACAACGCCCAACTAGTGCATGTCCTTACCAATTATCCTAGTTTATTTCTTAATTCACCAACTCAACAAGTCTCATCTAGATTTAATTGGGTTCAACTTAGCTTCCAATCATGCTAAGAAGTTGGCCCAACATGCACGACACTAGTGCACTCAATGTGCATAAAACATTACCATATGTAAATTTTCAAGTATGCATACCCGCATACACAAGCATACGGTATTCTATTAATCACCGTATTCATTCCTACAATATCTTCTATACCACCAATAGTTCTTTACTACAATCTACTTAACTTTACCATGAGTTTCTAATTAGCTAAGCATGCAACTACAACCACTAAGCATATTACTACAAGTGTGTAGTTTCATGCAATCACGTCAATTTAATCGTTCGAGGAGTAATCTTTTATACTACATTATAACTAGGCTTACTAACTCATTAGTAGCTTACTAACACAAAACTAGTAGTTTACTAACAATGCATGTTTACTAACCATAAACAACTGGTTAGCAATTGGGTTACTAAGAGGTCAAGTCTACATTTCTAACTTTCTAACTTCTCACTATCATGGCATTGTAGCATTCTATTCTACTAATTTACTACCATGCTAACATATTAACTTACTAATTTATACTAATCATTTCAACTAAGCTTACTAATATTATTAGTACAATGCTAGTAGCTTACTTATCAATGTAAATTTTCTAATCAAGATACTAACTTCTAATCATAAGAACTTTGAGCATTCAAACATGAAAATTTAATTAGACAATTTACTCCACAACATCACAAAATCACATCTTTACACATATACTATCATTCTTAACACAAAGAATAAATCTTTATTTATTCACTAATATATTTAGGCATATAAAATTCACACAAGTAAACACTTCACTACAATTTCTAGCAAGCATCAATCATTAAATTCATAAATTGAACACAAGGAATGGAGAATACCCACTTTCTTTTGTTTGCAAGCTTCAAGTTGCTATCTTCTCCTCCTTGCTCCTTGATTCTTCCTTGTCGTCTTGTTTCAATAGTAGTATAGTAGTAGTAGTAGCTAAGTAGTAGAAATGATAGTAGTAGAAGTGGTAGTTGTTGAAGAAGTACTAGGACAGCAGTAAAAGTAGTAGGAGTGGTTGTAGTCAACAGTAGTGGTAGTAGAAGTAGTGCAGTAGTACTGCAGTAGTGGTACTGCAGTAGTAGTACTGCTGGAGCAGTATATTAGTAGTAGTAAAAGTGGTAGTTGTTGAAAAAGTAGTGAAGTAGTAGTAGTAGTAATTGTAGTAGTAATAGTAGTAAGTAGTAGTAGTTGAAGTAATAGCAAGTTGTAATAAATATATAGAAAAAGGGAGAAGAAAAAGAAGCTTGCTACTGTCGGCAGTAAAGAAAGAAGAGAGAAAGAGAAAAAGTAGTAGTTAGTAGTAGTAATAGTGAGTAGTAGTAGAAATAGAAGTAGTAGTAGAAATAGAAGTATATATATAGAAAAAAAAGAGAGGGAAAGAAAGATTGATGGTGCTGGTTGCTGTCGGCAGTAAGGAGAAAGAGAGAGAGGTATAGTAGTGGTAAGTAAGGTAGTAGTGAGTGGTAGTAGTAGTAATTGGGGTTTACACATGTATATATATATAAAAAAAAGGGACAAAAAAGCTGATGTTGCTGCTGTTGTCTGTTGGTTGTCTGCAGAAAGAAGGAAAAAGAGAGAAGGAGAGGTGTGTGGAAGGGTATAGAAGGCTGAGGTGTCCCTACTTTTTGCACATAACCCCTTATACTTTATGAATTTGCACTTAAGCCCTAAATAACCTTATTGGATTGGGTTTTGTGGGCCTTTTAAAAGAAAACAAATTAGGCTCTTTAAAAAAATTAACCATACTAACATAAAATAAATAATAGTGTAGTGTATGAAAAAATAATAATGTTAATGCACATATATATACATACATATATACATACATATATATATATATATAACAAAGTATATAGATATATATATTGTAAGAATTTAGGGGTATTACAAAATCAGTGGAATGAATATGCAAAATCAATTGAATCTCCTCATCTGCCCACACTAACATGAAGCTTGCTCATTCCTTCTTCCAACTTCTGCACACCTGCCTCATTTTCGCCGCTGAGATTTGGTTCTCGAGTTTTAATCCATGGATGTTGCAGGCATTGCGCTGCTGTTGGCCTTTTCTCAGGAGAGAAATCAAGTAGGGGGCAGAGAAATTGTGCAAATTCTTGAGCATCAGATTCCATGAATTTATACTTGTCGACTAGGAGTTTATCCATTGGCCAGTATTTAAGTCTACGAATCCTCTTGAGGTCCCCATAACGGTCAAAGTAGTCTTTTGATCTACATCCTGAAATAGCTGTCTGATCTCTCAAAAGGGAATACAAGTCAGAACCATTTGGTAGCTATTCAAAGTCGCAATAAGAAAGAAGTGAGGTCTATTTTATACCTTACGAGGCATCTTGCCCAGCAGTTCCATCATCAGAGCCAAGTGATCCTACAAATATTCAGTTTGAAATAAAAGTGAGTTGAAGAGTGGAAGGCAGTTCATAAGGAAGACTTGTCTCAAGATGTCTGTGTTCAAATAACTCACACTTATAGAGATTACATAAACTTCTTTCTCACAGACTATCACTATTTATAGTGAAATGAATAAATGATTATGCAACAACTGACAAAGAGGCAGAGCAAAGAATATTAAAGATGACAATCTTTATTTTAGAATGAGTTCAGTTTGTCTTTATAACTAGTAAGATTGCCAAGTGCAATGTACATTGCATTTAAATTTTGATGATAATTATAAGGGTAAAATGGTTTAGTCCCTGGCCTAACACTGAATTTCCATTAGACCCTTAACATTTTTAACTCTGTTATAGACCCCACCAGCAGTACATAACCAACAACGGTACATAGACCTATATCATAGTTGAAAAGGTCAAGGGGCCTAAATCATATATTCCCTAATTATAAATTTATCACATAGTTTTACATTTAGTTTTGTCAGAGATTCAGTTTGGGTTTATGTCTGGGAGATCAACAATGGAAGCAATTTATGTACTGAGGAAACTTATGGAAAAAGAACAAGTCATCCAAGGTAGCGCTAGCTAGCCGATCCGTAACTATCAATTTTTGAGCTGTTGGTAATGACTTTGTCGCTGGTGATGGTGCAGCTTTCACCCCTGCTTAGAGGTAAATGGGAGGACCAACAATGAAAATATTCTAAATGCATCCTTCCTTTTCCCTTTATCAATGGATTCCCGGGGTGTTTGCGTTTGCACACCTTCTACATAAGAAAGATCTACATATGATTTTTATAGATCTAGAAAAAGCATATAATAAAATCCCTAGAGACATAGTATGGTGGGTGTTAAATAATATAAGAATAACTATTCGGTATATTGAGGTAATTAAGGATATGTATGAAGGAAAAACGACCACAATTAGAACAACCACAGGAGAGAACAATGATTTTTCTATTATAGTAGGTTTACACCAAGGTCGGCTTTAAGCCCCTACCTCTTTACTTTGGTTATGGATGAATTGACGCAGGGAATACAAGATGAGGTGCATTGTTGTATGCTTTTTGCCGATGACATCGTTTTAGTGGACGAGACTAGAGCAAGAGTCGATGCTAAATTTGAATTGTAGAGAGAAACTCTGGAAGCTAGAGGCATTAGGATAAGAACTAAAACCTGTGATGCACGGGTACTCTAAACCCCCCCCCATACCAGTATCGGGTGCGTATCGGGTGCGGATACGTTCGGATACGCTCTGGGTACGCACCTGATACGTATCCGGAGTATTTTTAATTAAAAAAAAGAAAAAAAATTACAGGATACGTTTTGGGTACGCCCGGGTGCGTTCGGGTACGCCCGTTAAGGAATAAAAAAATAAACAAAATTACAAAACGTCAAAACCCTTCATCTTCTCTCTCTCTCTCCATCTCTCTCCAGTCTTGCACCCCTTCTCTCTCTCTTCGAAATCCCTAAATCCCCAAAATCTCTCCAATCTCTATCTCTCTTCGAAATCCCTCTTCGAAATCCCTCTTCGAAATCCCTAAATCCCTAAATCTCTCTCCAGTCGCGCACCCCTCTCTCTCTTTCTCCATCTCTCTCCAGTCTCGCACCCTTTCTCTCATCCTCGACGCTATCGCGCACTCCTGTCTCTCCACGATGTCTCTCGCTGTCCTCGACGTCGCGCGCTCCTGTCTCTCCTCGACGTCACGCGCTCCTGTCTCTCCTCGACGTCGCGCGCTGTCTCATCCTCGACGAGAAACACTCTAGCTCCTCCTCTCGACGTCCTCCACTGCGTCGACCTCGGCCGTCAAATCTTAGTCGGCGTCAAATCTCAGTCGACCATCGGCACGCCTCCTCCAAGGTTCAATCTTCGCTTCTTCAGTTCTTCTCCTCTCTCTACAAAATACAGATTAGTTGAAAATAAATTAGATTGAGAAAAACGAAATTAGATTGAGAAATATGAAAATAAATTAGATGTTAGTATGTTATCAATAAATTAGACGAAAGAATTTGTTAGTTTTTGTTTGCTATAAAATTCTGAAAATTAGACTCAAAGCTTGTAAGAACAAAATTGTTATGTTCTGTTAGCTTTAGTTAGACTCAAAGCTTTTGTTATGTTCTGTTAGCTTGTAAGAACTCTAGTGTAAGAACGAAATTGTTATGTTCTGTTAGCTTTTGTTAGACTCAAAGCTTTTGTTAGCTTTTGTTAGATTTGTTAAAATTACACTCACACAGTCACACACAGTGACTATAAAAATATTTAGTGTTAAAATTACAATTTCTGGTTTACAATCATTCTTCTAGTTATTATAATTTTTTGGAATTTTATATTTTTTAACATAAAGTATAATAAATTTAATATTTTTATATTCAACATACCCTTAACGTACCTGTATCCTAAATTTTTGAGAAATCACGTATCCGCGTACCCGAGTCGTGTCGTACCCGTATCCCGTACCCGTGTCCGTGCTGCATAGACTAAAACAAAGTATGGAGTATAATTTTAGTGATATTCAGAACACAACTGAGGAAGTAGTGAAACTTGATGACCAAGAGATACCTAAGAGTGATCGTTTCCAATATTTAGGCTCGACTATACAAAGAGATGGGGAGATTTGTGAAAATATTATACATAAGATCCAAGCAGGGTGGCTTAAGTGAAGAAGTGTCAGTGGTGTTTTGTGTGACAAACATATACCTTTGAAGTTGAAGGAAAAATTTTATAGAACGGTTGTTAGACCAGCAATGATGTATAGAGCTGAGTGTTGGGCAATAAAAAAACATGTCCACAAAATGAGTGTAGCGGAGATGAGGATGATAAGATGGATGTGTGGTAAAACAAGCAGGGATAGAATTAGAAACGAGCATATACGAGACATGCTAAAGGTAGCTCCAAACCAAGATAATTTAAGAGAGAATCGTCTCAACTGGTTTGGACATGTCACACGTAGACCTAGTAGTACCTCCGTTAGAAAGAGTGATTTGATAAATATTGAGAATAGAGTTAGGGGTAGATGAAGACCTAAACTAACTTGAGTGGAAATTGTGAAAAAAGATATGATAGCTTGTGACCTTACAGAAGATATTGCGCTAAACCGAGCTGAATGAAAAACCATGATTCATGTAGCCGACCCCAACTAGTTGGAAACAGTTGTTGTTGTTGTTGTTGTTGTAGTTTTACATTTAGTTTAAACTTTTTCCATTATGGGGTAGGGATGTAGATTAAATTTTCATTAATTACTCACTTAGATTGGCTGGAAAAAAAATGGATTTCCAGTCATTAAATTTGCCGTAGAACTGTCATAGTTGGGATTTTCAGCCGAAATCGTGTGATTTATGCCATAGATGGTGGGGAATGTGTGGGTGCTTTTTTTACAATAAATTCTTTTTTTTCTTTTTTTTTTCTTTTTTTTCTTTTTTTTCTTTCTTTTTCTTTCTTTTTTTCCTTGAAAATACCAAATCAAGTTCACTAAGAGCATATGTAGTCGTTTATTCTAAAATATGGGTATTTGGCATTTGGCAAATGTCTTTATAAGGTCTTTGTTGCAGTCATCGTAGCCAAAATTTCACAATTTTTTAAAAATTAATGGATGGAAGAACATCTTTTGTCCGTCACAATTTTTTTCGCGCAAAAACTTCGAATGGACGATGGATCATTCTTTGTCTTCTACATTTTGGTTTTTACCAAATCCTATGCCAAATATGACAGGGCACTATTCCTCTCCGACCCATATTTTGGGTATTTAGCCAACAACTGCAGAGGTTTTTTCCCCCAAAATTTTCAAATTTTGGGTAAATAGCCAACTACTATAGATGCTCTAAGTGATCATAATTACTCCTACACAGAAAAAATCATACCAGAATATTCAAAATTGGTTGCTTTTATAGTATAGAATACAGATTTAGATTACCATAAAATTATTACACCCGCCCAATCCTTTTTCTTCTTTTTTTTTTGGTAAAGGCTTCAACTTAGCCTTACCTTGACCATGAGACCTCCCTCTATCCACCCCAAACTCTTTACCATTGCCCAATCCATATTAACCAAATAATAGTTAAGGTTACCTTCCCAGCTATGCACGCAGCACAGGTCTTCACTTTCGGGTTCTTCACTCATTCAGTTTTACTTTAAAAATATGCACGCACACGCACACGCACACACACACAGAGACACCCAAACCAATTTAGTGTACCTGAGATAGACATATGCTCATAATTATGGGATCTCAAAGGACCACTTGCATCCAGTAGAAATCCAAAAAGAACAACCGACAAGCATATAACTCAATAACCAAAAAAAATACTATATATATGGGGAAAAGAGGAGAAGACTTTATTGATGGAAAAAGATTACATACATACAATCTGGGATGTCCACCTGTCAAATCATGTGCTGAATAGTTCTTATGGTAAATACTATTTAGGCCCCTGACTTGACACTAAATTTCTATTAAGCCTTTTCACTCTTTCAACTCTGTTTTATAAACCCCTCAAATAGTACATAACTAACAACAATAGTACATACTCTTGAAACGCTATACAATATGTATTGTTTTGGTTATGTACCTTTATTGTGGGTTACGTACTTTTTAAGGAATTTGGAATTTATAATAGAGTTGAAAAAGTCGAGAGGCCTAATAGAAATTCAGTGTCAAACGAGGAGCGTAAATATGGAGAAGGGGGTGGATGATGTGGCAAGGGATTTGGTGGGAGAGGCAGCGATTCCGGTGGCTGGCAGGGGCACCCCTGAAGGTGGGTGGTGATGCAAGCGCATAGGGCCCCCGATTTTCAAGGGTCCCCCCGATATTCAGTATACCATATGAATATTAGTTAAGTAATAAAAAAAACTGATGTCTTAACAGTTGCTATCATAACTTAGTTGTTAATTCTTACGAAGAATGTTAAAGGGATATGGGTCCGAATCATGCTAAGTTTTTTTTTTCTTCTTTTTTTCCTGGCAACCCTATTATTAAAAGGAAAACTAAAATTGTACGTATGACCCACGTCAGTCCCCAACCACGAACAACAAAAGAAAAAACTATCTTCTTCATAATTTTTCACTTTCTCACACTTAAATCAAAGATTCAATCTTTATCATTGATACAACATCATCTCTCACTCTCTGTAACTAATTATCATCGTCCAAACTCCAAAGAATGCGATTCTCAAAGGAAATTTGTTGCGATTCTTTTTTTTTCTTTTTCAGAGTTGTTCTTCAATTGAGTTAATTCTTTGTGCAATCATTCTTGGTATAAATAATGAACTAAGTTAATTCTTTGTGCATTAGCTATCATTTTTTCTCTTGGAAAAGTCTAATAATAGTTTCAATTGTTGAAAACCCAATGGAAATACTTAGTAATTTTCAGGTAAGTTTTTATTATTACTTTTAGTTTTAAGCATTGTGTGACTACTACTCATTTCGGCACTGATTCTTTTATTATTTGTTCTCATGAACAGATTTATTGTAAGAAGTTTTGAGGCAGAACTTTGACAATCAGTCTTCTATCTAAAGCATGTTCATTATAACTGTAATGTTTGAACATTTCTTATAGAGCTTTGGTCATTTTGTTTAGTGACTACATATAAATTTAGCTATAATAAAAAATTAGAATTGCCTTTTAAAATATACTTTTGTTTGAACATCTTAGTTATATTTTGCTTTATGAGAACAATCGTCATAAAACAATAAATCGATAATAAATTTTCATATATTAGGGCCCAATCTTAAGTTTTGCACACGGCCACTGATTTCTCAGGACCGGCCCTGGTGGCTGAGATGAAGGCACTGATGGTGAAGGTTCGAAATTTGAGGGGAATGGAGAAGGGGTTGGATTACGTTGCCACTTGGAATGCCGGATTTTTCAAGAATCGGTATTTGGAGGTGGCATTGAGGGCCAAGATGGAGAAGAGGAAGCCTATGTTTACTTGCAAAATTGGGGGGGGGGGGGGGGGGGGGGGGGGGTTGGCGGGGTTGTTGGTTGTTTTTGAATGAATACATGGAGTTGTTTTGTAATAAGATGAATATGTTGGGGTTGGTGTAAGAAATAAATTGTGAGAAGTTTTATGAAATTAATTGGATTTGGTTAGAGTGGTGATGATTGAGTTTGAGTTTTGTTTTGAGAATGATTGGTTTTGAGTTTGGACTGGATGATTGAGAAGGTCAAAGAGGTGGGTTGAAGATCAATAGATCGGAAACAACAAATTGAAAAATAAATTATGGATTTAAGATAGTGAGAACATGAAATTAATTAGTGAGTGAACTCCTAACCTGAAATATTGTTGTTTTGCATGATGAATTTGGAGGAGCCTTCTAACTATGACTCTGGGCTTAATTTCATGCACAATGGGTAAGATTGCAAGATGAGGAAGATAAAGAAAGTGGAAGGGAAAGCAAATGAATATTGCGGCGGAAAATGAGGGAAATGGAATGAAAATGAAAGGATATGTTATTAACCACTGTAGGGGTATTTTTGTCAAAAAATAATCTCGTGTACTGCCCGTAACTTAATATCTAATAGCAGACTAACGCCATAACCATCTTAGGTGATTATATGCGTTGACCAATTTTGCATGTGGGTTATCTGCTTTGATCTAAGATGCTTTGACCTAAGAGTTCAAGTTGGTTTCTTGCTTCTAACCATAAAAAAGAGCGTGCATTTTATAAATGATCTTCCACGAAGAACATATTCTTTCCAAAGATCTATATATAACAGTCAAAGACATAGTATCACGTATCTCGTATATTAGTTTTAAGGCACTTCACATGCTCTCTGTGCAATTAACAATGATTACTTATATCGCTTTCTCAGTCAATTACCTAAAGACATGGAATAATTATTATTTCATTCATATTATTTTTCCTCACTTTTAAGAGAAATATTAGTTTTCTACTTTATAGTTGTGAGTAACTGAAAGATAAAATGTTGACATGCAAAGATATAGAAGTTTGAACATCATAAAATTAAACTTGCAACTTTCAACTTTCTTTCCATTGCGGCAATTTATTTATATATTAACAAGTTCATTCCATTCAATACAAAAATACTGGTTATCAAAAATTAAGAACATATTGATTGGTTAAACCTATAAGAGCATCCACAGTCGTTCAACGGGGAAAATGGCAAAAATGCATTTTTTAGCAATCCATTTCTTCGTTTTGCTGCAGTAGTCAAATGGTATAAAATGCATAAGTTTGTTAAAAAACAATCAGACGAAGCATGATGTTTCGTCTCATAATAAAAAATTAATTTATACGGGCCAAAAGTTAGAAAATATTAATAAAAAATACGGGACCCAAAAAAATATATAAAAAATAAAAAATGATAGTGAGACGAAGCATGATGTTCATTCCGACATTTAATATAAAAAAAAAAAAAATCGAAAGAAGGGTTGGGACGACACATGATGTGTCGTCCGGGTTTGGGGGGGATTCGTTTTAGCTTTTTTCTTTTTTTTTAAGTTATTATTGCCAGGGGAAATGTCTAGTTCACCTCTTTGATCTTTCTATATAGTTTGCCTCTCAAACCGAGAGCTAAACAGCCTAAACTCCTTCAATATTCTCTCTTCTCATCCCTCTCATATTTCAAAAATTTTATCTTCTTCATTAGTTCAATATTACCCGTTTCTTTAAAAAAAATATCGGGTTATATCGATGTCTTCAATAAAAAGATTAATCGGCCGGATGAAACCAAAGCGTCAACAACCAACGGCGATTGAAGCAGAAAGTAGCAGCCAACCAGTAGCGGAGTTGCAGAATGTAGACTACACGAATGAATCAAATTGAAAATCTGTTGTAGATGATCGCAATCATTTGTGCAAACACATTACTGCCCACCCTGACGGTAGATTTTGTCATTTTTGGAGAAATTGGAGAGAGCCAATAAAAATGTACAAAAAATTTTGTTGTCGTGTCCCTATTATTAAGCAGTACGTGGAGCTCCAGGGTTGGCATCGTTTGATGCATATAGATACGGATAAGTCGTCTATGCGACTTGTGGAGGCTTTGGTTGAAAGATGGTGGGATACGACCCACACTTTTCACCTACCGTGCGGCGAGCTAGGATTCACTCCTTTAGATTGGGTAATGCTAACGGGAATTTCAATGGGTATCGGGCCTTTGCCGCCGTGTAACGACGAGGCGTATACATTCGAAGTAATCCAGACTCGCATTTTTCCGGAGATTACAATAGATGATTGGAAGTCTCACGGTATTCGTTGTCCGTTCCTGAAACGTTATTTTAACAACAGTATGATTGAGGAAGCTACAACAGATAATGTACTAGCGCTACGGATTGCAAGAGCTTTTTTCATGTTCTTCCTAGGGGCGTTTCTTTACCCTAATGGTTCTCAAGTAGTCAGATGTGGTTGGTTAGCTGCATTAGAAGAATTGATTTCAGCGGGCCAATACGATTGGGGTAGTCCAGCTTTCGCACTGCTGTATTTGTCTCTAGATACTTGTAACAGGCTACAAGTGAAGTCATTTAACGGGCCTTGGCAAGTACTCGAGGTATATCTAAATTTTGCATCTAATTTGCCCAGTGTTCATTTGTTTAAATAGTAGTTTAATATTCGAGTTTATACATATATGTTTCTTTAAATGTAGTATTGGGCATATGAATACACAAGCTGTTGTGTACCAATAACTGATAGGAGTTTTATTATAGAGCAACATATGGAGAATACCGATAAATGGCCGAGAATTTGTCGATGGAATCGTGAATTTTTAGATACGGGTCGTTCAGACCAAATAAGGTACAATATTTCGATGGCTCGTGACCAATTGGAGATGCGTTCATGGAAATCCATTCTTTGGCAACCCTATAATAGTTCGGCATACAAAGACGTGTATGAAATTCAAATTGCTAATTTCATTTCTCATCATCGACATGCATTTATGTATTGCGAACAGGTATATTTATTATAAATGACATTAAGTGTATATATAATAAAGAATAATTTTTCTAAAGGAGATGATATTAATACAGGGTATCTGGTATCTTGGCGATCGTTGTCATCGCCAACTATCTGGGGATGTTACAATACCAAATGACCCACCTCCAGTCATGCGTCCAACATCAGCAGATGTTTGCGTTGATCCAATAGAATTTTCGCAATTCCTCACTCGTGTACAACAGAGCACTTACGACAAGTATTGGGCGAAGGTTTCGATTGGTCCCATCATGCCAGCACTCTCGCATGGATCGAATGTTGATTTCATCGGTGCAGCTACAATCGCTGGATCATCAACCCAGTTGCCCCATGCGGCCCCGGCTTTTTGGCTTCCTTGTGAGTACGACACGCTACCAATGACCGATTTACCTGCCATGCATGGTGAAACATTAGTTGAAGCTCCATTATTTTCGGGCGGTACGGTTAATAGGAATTTGGACTACGGAAATTTCCAGTTTGTTCCGCGCGGAGAACCAACATATGTGAGAATTGCATTCCAATTTTCATTATATATATCATTTTTTGTATATATATTAATCTATCTTTTGACAGGATGAGTTGTACCGGACTTGTCAACAGCTAACTAACTCAGAAGCCCAATTGAGACGATTTATACAATCAGAAATGGTATTGAGAAACTCGATTTCGAGTGTTGCAATTGGTGGTAGGAGATCTGTATCAAATAGCAGACAATCTAGTTCAGGATATAGGGAATTGCGACAGCCTGTAGACAACATGGGAGCCTCGACATCGAATACATCCATTGTCCAGTGCACTCAGGATATGGATGAAGAGTTTGCAACTCGTTTATGAATGTCAGATACGTAGATTTGCATGTATTAATATGACAATTAATACTTATTTTGGTGGATCATATGAAAATGGTGTTTTAGATATTTTCACATCCACTTTTCCTTTATTCCAAACTTGTTCATTTGTCTTCACTTGTCTCTAGAATCACGTGTTAATGTCTTCACCGAATACAACAAAACAAAAAAAAGTTAGAATCTTCATGTCTTCAACAATATGATGACAATATGCTTTATTCACGTGTTGGCATCTAATCTGTACTGATCTGTACTGATTTGAAATTAGTCAAATCATGTCTTGGCCCATATGATGAGAAGTGCATTATTCAATACGCTTCATTCACGGAATGTGATACACTCAGATGCTCCTTTGAATAATAATTCACTCACAACTCAAAATTTCCCCACCCAACAAATACTGTTTAAGCACTCCGTGGTTCTCATATCTGAAACTACTTTACTTTCACTCCATCATCACATTTATTCCTAAACTAAGATTCCTCCCTTCGTGTAGTAAGAGATAACAGAGCGATGGATCACAATTTAAATGACTCTTCTTCTTCAACTTCATCAGATGATTCGGCAGAGCATGAAGATTTAGTAGCCAGACATGTCAACAATCGTATGCAACGATACGCCATTTGGTTGCAACACAACGAAGAAACTGCTCGCCGGCGATACATATGTCGGGAAAGAAAAGAAGGTAATATTCGTTTGTGGAATGATTATTTTTCTGAAAATCCAACATACAACGAGACTATTTTCCGTCGACGGTTTCGTATGCGGCGAGAGCTTTTCAACCGTATACTCGCTGCTATTGTGGGATATGATGCGTACTTTACTCAACAACAAGATGCGTGTAAAAATCTTGGATTTACACCACATCAGAAAATAACAGCTGCGCTACGATGTTTAGCATATGGAGGTGCAGTGGATACTGTCGACGAATATTTACGAATTGGCGAAACAACTGTGTTGAAGACCTTACGTCGATTTTGTTATGCAATTGTACAGTTATTTGGGAACCAGTATATGCGAAAACCGACTGCCACCGATGTAGCACGACTCCTCCAAGAAAATGAACGCAGGGGTTTTCCCGGGATGTTGGGTAGTGTAGACTGTATGCTGGTGAAATGGAAGAATTGTCCAGCTGCGTGGCACGGACAGTATACTGGACATACCAGGGAACCAACAATTATTCTTGAAGCTGTCGCATCTTATGATCTTTGGTTTTGGCATTCATTTTTCGGAATGCCAGGTTGCAATAATGATTTGAATGTGCTCAACCGTTCTACTCTATTTGATGAAATTCTTGATGGTTGTGCTCCGCCTGCAAATTTTGTAATCAATAACCACAATTACAATATGGGATACTATCTTGCGGATGGTATATACCCTCCATTGGCGACTATAGTGAAAACTTACTCTGCCCCGGACACTCAAAAGAAGAAAAAATTTGCAGAAATACAGGAAGGTGCTTGAAAAGATGTAGAACGCGCTTTTGGTATTTTACAGGCACGGTTTGCAATTGTGAAGGGCCCATCGCGTATTTGGAATGCGGATACTCTTTCATATATCATGAAAACATGTATAATACTGCACAATATGATTGTTGAGGATGAACGTGAAGATGACATTGGTGATTACAATTATGATCAAATACAGGATGCTACGACTATGATTGTACCTAATAGAGGTGAACATATTGATCAGGGAGCCCGAATGATGCGCAATGTGATATTGAATGATAGACAAAAACATCATGCATTACGTCAAGATTTGGTAGAGCATATTTGGGCCCAATTCGGAGATGATGAATAAGCCAAATGTTAGAGGTTCAAATTGTAGGAAATTGTTGTATGCTTATCTGTTTTAATTTACAGGATCATTATCTTCTTCATTTTTTGTTTGTATTGTAATTTGTTGGTACTACTTATGTTGTAATATGTTGCTAATTCTATTTATGAAATGTATTACGTTTCTACATCTACTTATATGGTAATATGTTGGTAATTCTATTTATGTTATTAATGTAATGTATGAATCGTACACATTGACAATTAAAGCAGAAAACAGAATACATTAATTGTGAAACAAAATACATATGCTTGAACAATACATTAATCTTTTCACTTTGAATACTAGTAGTTTACCCCCTATTATAACCTCTTTTTTGCAAAATATCATTTTGTCTACACATAAAATAATAACGTTGATTATCCGGTAAAGTGTTAAGGTCAATCTTCATAATGCTATCGTCCTCCACTTGCTGTCTAAGGTCATGGTCTTTCTGCTTAATTGCAATCTTGATTTCGGTAGCCGTATTCCTCCTATCAGCGTTTTTTTTATACATAGCATTGAAATTTTGGCTTTCTACTACCATTTGAGAATATTCAGTCGATGATTCAGCAAGACTTTTTCCCTTTCTCTTCTGTGCTTTCCTACCGGGTGGTCGGGTTAGAGGGGTAGGCGATTCCATGTCAACCGGGATGTCTGAATCTGATATATTCATTGAGGGCGAATTTTGGCTACTACCACATTCACCTTGTGGGGAACCGGAAGCCATGAATCGATCAAAGATTTGTGTTGTACGCAAGGAAAATTTAGGTTGATCCTTTAGTATATCGTAACATGCTTCAAACTCGAAAGGTTTTCCGGATGTTTGCGAATATTCAACTCTGGCATCGCGCATCTATGACAATATTTATTGCATTAATACTTTAACACATGATAAATTTTTAGAAAAGTTTTACTAAATATATGATAATTTGTACATACCTTATCGGCTTCGGTACTTCCACTGGCTGCTCTATTTGTTACAGAACCCAACTTCGCAATGAACAGGGCTACTTCTTTGGAAATTAAATGGAAGCGACTAGAAACGGAGCTTACTGTTCGGTTGTTCGGAATCCCTAATATAGTCGTGAAAGTAGTCAAAACTCGATCCCAAAACTGGGCACCAGATTGATCAGTACCAACTACGGGATCTTGTGTTATACATATCCACGCTTGACAGAGCACCACATCTTCCTGAGTTGTGTAAGCTCTTCCTCTAGCACCACTTCCAGTACCTCTAGCACCACTTCCAGTACGTCCTGCCATTGCTTAATATCTTGCAAATTCTGTAGGAGACAGAGTTGGAATTTTTCTAGATGATATAGTTAGATAGATGTGTTTTTTTTTTCAATGACTTTGGTTCACAGCAACGGAGCCAATATATAGGCAAAATTTGAAAAATATAGCCGTTGTATGTTGGAAAGAGCCGTTGCAAACAAAAGCACCGTTGGATCATGTATTTAACGGTTGGATGAGATGAAGGGTGAAAGTGTCCATCGGTTTTTGTTTAATTTTTTTTTTTTAAAGAATGGGACGAAACATCATGTTTATTCCCATTCTAAAAAGTTATTTTATTCGGTTTTTATATTTTTTTTAATTCGGACGAAACATCATGTTTCGTCCGATCAATTAACAATATAATTAAATAATCCAGACGAAACATGATGTTTCGTCAGCTATAATATGCATTTTGCTATTTCGATTGCTATTTCTCCCTTTCTACTGTAGACCGATTGCTAAAAAATGGCAAAATAACTGACGAGTGTGTGCGCTACAGTACCAAACAAATGGCAAAAATGGCAAATAAGCAAACGACTGTGGATGCTCTCAGTTATTTTGCCATTTTTTAGCAATCGGTCTACAGTAGAAAGGGAGAAATAGCAATCGAAATAGCAAAATGCATATTATAGCTGACGAAACATCATGTTTCGTCTGGATTATTTAATTATATTGTTAATTGATCGGACGAAACATGATGTTTCGTTCGAATTAAAAAAAATATAAAAACCGAATAAAATAACTTTTTAGAATGGGAATAAACATGATGTTTCGTCCCATTCTTTAAAAAAAAAAATTAAACAAAAACCGATGGACACTTTCACCCTTCATCTCATCCAACCGTTAAATACATGATCCAACGGTGCTTTTGTTTGCAACGGCTCTTTCCAACATACAACGGCTATATTTTTCAAATTTTGCCTATATATTGGCTCCGTTGCTGTGAACCAAAGTCATTGAAAAAAAAAACACATCTATCTAACTATATCATCTAGAAAAATTCCAACTCTGTCTCCTACAGAATTTGCAAGATATTAAGCAATGGCAGGACGTACTGGAAGTGGTGCTAGAGGTACTAGAAGTGGTGCTAGAGGAAGAGCTTACACAACTCAGGAAGATGTGGTGCTCTGTCAAGCGTGGATATGTATAACACAAGATCCCGTAGTTGGTACTGATCAATCTGGTGCCCAGTTTTGGGATCGAGTTTTGACTACTTTCACGACTATATTAGGGATTCCGAACAACCGAACAGTAAGCTCCGTTTCTAGTCGCTTCCATTTAATTTCCAAAGAAGTAGCCCTGTTCATTGCGAAGTTGGGTTCTGTAACAAATAGAGCAGCCAGTGGAAGTACCGAAGCCGATAAGGTATGTACAAATTATCATATATTTAGTAAAACTTTTCTAAAAATTTATCATGTGTTAAAGTATTAATGCAATAAATATTGTCATAGATGCGCGATGCCAGAGTTGAATATTCGCAAACATCCGAAAAACCTTTCGAGTTTGAAGCATGTTACGATATACTAAAGGATCAACCTAAATTTTCCTTGCGTACAACACAAATCTTTGATCGATTCATGGCTTCCGGTTCCCCACAAGGTGAATGTGGTAGTAGCCAAAATTCGCCCTCAATGAATATATCAGATTCAGACATCCCGGTTGACATGGAATCGCCTACCCCTCTAACCCGACCACCCAGTAGGAAAGCACAGAAGAAAAAGGGAAAAAGTCTTACCGAATCATCGACTGAATATTCTCAAATGGTAGTAGAAAGCCAAAATTTCAATGCTATGTATAAAGAAAACGCTGATAAGAGGAATACGGCTACCGAAATCAAGATTGCAATTAAGCAGAAAGACCATGACCTTAGACGGCAAGTGGAGGACGATAGCATTATGAAGATTGACCTTAACACTTTACCGGATAGTCAACGTTATTATTTTATGTGTAGACAAAATGATATTTTGCAAAAAAGAGGTTATAATAGGGGGTAAACTACTAGTATTCAAAGTGAAAAGATTAATGTATTGTTCAAGCATATGTATTTTGTTTCACAATTAATGTATTCTGTTTTCTGCTTTAATTGTCAATGTGTACGATTCATACATTACATTAATAACATAAATAGAATTACCAATATATAACCATATAAGTAGATGTAGAAACGTAATACATTTCATAAATAGAATTAGCAACATATTACAACATAAGTAGTACCAACAAATTACAATACAAACAAAAAAATGAAGAAGATAATGATCCAGTAAATTAAAACAGATAAGCATACAACAATTTCCTACAATTTGAACCTCTAACATTTGGCTTATTCATCATCTCCGAATTGGGCCCAAATATGCTCTACCAAATCTTGACGTAATGCATGATGTTTTTGTCTATCATTCAATATCACATTGCGCATCATTCGGGCTCCCTGATCAATATGCTCACCTCTATTAGGTACAATCATAGTCGTAGCATCCTGTATTTGATCATAATCGTAATCACCAATATCATCTTCACGTTCGTCCTCAACAATCATATTGTGCAGTATTATACATGTTTTCATGATATATGAAAGAGTATCCGCATTCCAAATACGCGATGGGCCCTTCACAATTGCAAACCGTGCCTGTAAAATACCAAAAGCGCGTTCTACATCTTTCCAAGCACCTTCCTGTATTTCTGCAAATTTTTTCTTCTTTTGAGTGTCCGGGACAGAGTAAGTTTTCACTATAGTCGCCAATGGAGGGTATATACCATCCGCCAGATAGTATCCCATATTGTAATTGTGGTTATTGATTACAAAATTTGCAGGCAGAGCACAACCATCAAGAATTTCATCAAATAGAGTAGAACGGTTGAGCACATTCAAATCATTATTGCAACCTGGCATTCCGAAAAATGAATGCCAAAACCAAAGATCATAAGATGCGACAACTTCAAGAATAATTGTTGGTTCCCTGGTATGTCCTGTATACTGTCCGTGCCACGCAGCTGGACAATTCTTCCATTTCACCAGCATACAGTCTACACTACCCAACATCCCGGGAAAACCCCTGCGTTCATTTTCTTGGAGGAGTCGTGCTACATCGGTGGCAGTCGGTTTTCGCATATACTGGTTCCCAAATAACTGTACAATTGCATAACAAAATCGACGTAAGGTCTTCAACACAGTTGTTTCGCCAATTCGTAAATATTCGTCGACAGTATTCACTGCACCTCCATATGCTAAACATCGTAGCGCAGCTGTTATTTTCTGATGTGGTGTAAATCCAAGATTTTTACACGCATCTTGTTGTTGAGTAAAGTACGCATCATATCCCACAATAGCAGCGAGTATACGGTTGAAAAGCTCTCGCTGCATACGAAACCGTCGACGGAAAATAGTCTCGTTGTATGTTGGATTTTCAGAAAAATAATCATTCCACAAACGAATATTACCTTCTTTCCTTTCCCGACATATGTATCGCCGGCGAGCAGTTTCTTCGTTGTGTTGCAACCAAATGGCGTATCGTTGCATACGATTGCTGACATGTCTGGCTACTAAATCTTCATGCTCTACCGAATCATCTGATGAAGTTGAAGAAGAAGAGTCATTTAAATTGTGATCCATCGCTCTGTTATCTCTTACTACACGAAGGGAGGAATCTTAGTTTAGGAATAAATGTGATGATGGAGTGAAAGTAAAGTAGTTTCAGATATGAGAACCACGGAGTGCTTAAACAGTATTTGTTGGGTGGGGAAATTTTGAGTTGTGAGTGAATTATTATTCAAAGGAGCATCTGAGTGTATCACATTCCGTGAATGAAGCGTATTGAATAATGCACTTCTCATCATATGGGCCAAGACATGATTTGACTAATTTCAAATCAGTACAGATTAGATGCCAACACGTGAATAAAGCATATTGTCATCATATTGTTGAAGACATGAAGATTCTAACTTTTTTTTTTGTTTTGTTGTATTCGGTGAAGACATTAACATGTGATTCTAGAGACAAGTGAAGACAAATGAACAAGTTTGCAATAAAGGAAAAGTGGATGTGAAAATATCTAAAACACCCTTTTCATATGATCCACCAAAATAAGTATTAATTGTCATATTAATACATGCAAATCTACGTATCTGACATTCATAAACGAGTTGCAAACTCTTCATCCATATCCTGGGTGCACTGAACAATGGATGTATTCGATGTCGAGGCTCCCGTGTTGTCTACAGGCTGTCGCAATTCCCTATATCCTGAACTAGATTGTCTGCTATTTGATACAGATCTCCTACCACCAATTGCAACACTCGAAATCGAGTTTCTCAATACCATTTCTGATTGTATAAATCGTCTCAATTGGGCTTCTGAGTTAGTTAGCTGTTGACAAGTCCGGTACAACTCCTCCTGTCAAAAGATAGATTAATATATATACAAAAAATGATATATATAATGAAAATTGGAATGCAATTCTCACATATGTTGGTTCTCCGTGCGGAACAAACTGGAAATTTCCGTAGTCCAAATTCCTAATAACCGTACCGCCCGAAAATAATGGAGCTTCAACTAATGTTTCACCATGCATGGCAGGTAAATCGGTCATTGGTAGCGTGTCGTACTCACAAGGAAGCCAAAAAGCCGGGGCCGCATGGGGAAACTGGGTTGATGATCCAGCGATTGTAGTTGCACCGATGAAATCAACATTCGATCCAAGCGAGAGTGCTGGCATGATGGGACCAATCGAAACCTTCGCCCAATACTTGTCGTAAGTGCTCTGTTGTACACGAGTGAGGAATTGCGAAGATTCTATTGGATCAACACAAACATCTGCTGATGTTGGACGCATGACTGGAGGTGGATCATTTGGTATTGTAACATCCCAAGATAGTTGGCGATGACAACGATCGCCAAGATACCAGATACCCTGTATTAATATCATCTCCTTTAGAAAAATTATTCTTTATTATATATATACACTTAATGTCATTTATAATAAATATACCTGTTCGCAATACATAAATGCATGTCGATGATGAGAAATGAAATTAGCAATTTGAATTTCATACACGTCTTTGTATGCCGAACTATTATAGGGTTGCCAAAGAATGGATTTCCATGAACGCATCTCCAATTGGTCACGAGCCATCGAAATATTGTACCTTATTTGGTCTGAACGACCCGTATCTAAAAATTCACGATTCCATCGACAAATTCTCGGCCATTTATCGGCATTCTCCATATGTTGCTCTATAGTAAAACTCCTATCAGTTATTGGTACACAACAGCTTGTGTATTCGTATGCCCAATACTACATTTAAAGAAACATATAGGTATAAACTCGAATATTAAACTACTATTTAAACAAATGAACACTGGGCAAATTAGATGCAAAATTTAGATATACCTCGAGTACTTACCAAGGCCCGTTAAATGACTTCACTTGTAGCCTGTTACAAGTATCTAGAGACAAATACAGCAGTGCGAAAGCTGGACTACCCCAATCGTATTGGCCCACTGAAATCAATTCTTCAAATGCAGCTAACCAATCACATCTGACTACTTGAGAACCATTAGGGTAAAGAAACGCCCCTAGGAAGAACATGAAAAAAGCTCTTGCAATCCGTAGCGCTAGTACATTATCTGTTGTAGCTTCCTCAATCATACTGTTGTTAAAATAACGTTTCAGGAACGGACAACGAATACCGTGAGATTTCCAATCATCTATTGTAATCTCCGAAAAAATGCGAGTCTGAATTGTTTCGAATGTATACGCCTCGTCGTTACACGGCGGCAAGGGCCCGATACCCATTGAAATTCCCGTTAGCATTACCCAATCTAAAGGAGTGAATCCTAGCTCGCCGCACGGTAGGTGAAAAGTGTGGGTCGTATCCCACCATCTTTCAACCAAAGCCTCCACAAGTCGCATAGACGACTTATCCGTATCTATATGCATCAAACGATGCCAACCCTGGAGCTCCACGTACTGCTTGATAATAGGGACACGACAACAAAATTTTTTGTACATTTTTATTGGCTCCCTCCAATTTCCCCTAAAATGACAAAATCCACCGTCAGGGTGGGTAGTAATGTGTTTGCACAAATGATTGCGATCATCTACAACAGATTTCCAATTTGATTCATCCGTGTAGTCTACATTCTGCAACTCCGCTACTGGTTGGCTGCTACTTTCTGCTTCAATCGCCGTTGGATGTTGACGCTTTGGTTTCATCCGGCCGATTAATCTTTTTATTGAAGACATCGATATAACCCGATATTTTTTTAAAGAAACGGGTAATATTGAACTAATGAAGAAGATAAAATTTTGGAAATATGAGAGGGATGAGAAGAGAGAATATTGAAGGAGTTTAGGCTGTTTAGCTCTCGGTTTGAGAGGCATACTATATAGAAAGATCAAAGGGGTAAACTAGACATTTCCCATGGCAATAATAACTTTAAAAAAAAAAGAAAAAAGCTAAAACGAATCCCCCCCAAACCCGGACGACACATCATGTGTCGTCCCAACCCTTCTTTCGATTTTTTTTTTTTTATGTCGGAATGAACATCATGCTTCGTCTCACTATCATTTTTTATTTTTTATATATATATTTTTTTGGGACGAAACATCATGTTTCGTCCCGTATATTTTTTTAATATTTTCTAACTTTCGGCCCGTATAAATTAATTTTTTATTATGAGACGAAACATCATGCTTCGTCTGATTGTTTTTTAACAAACTTATGCATTTTATACCATTTGACGACTGCAGCAAAACGAAGAAATGAATTGCTAAAAAATGCATTTTGCCATTTTCCCCGTTGAACGACTGTGGACGCTCTGACGAGTGTGTGCGCTACAGTACCAAACAAATGGCAAAAATGGCAAATAAGCAAACGACTGTGGATGCTCTAACCTCCACATACTCTCAGAAGAAAATGTCAAATGGGGTGACGCAAAAAGCAAAAAAGAATGTGCTTTGTTTAAAATTTCTCAGACTCCCAATGATGATCCGCAGATAAAAGCAAAATTAATCCGAATCCTAACAAAATTATTAAAGAGATCATTAGTTCTCTTAAGTATTAGCATTAAAACCAGTTATGCCCCATTGATTAACCAATAAGCACCATATTGCTCTTTGCAGTCATCATGTCCAAATGATAGCAAAAGCAAGGTTACCAGTCAACTTTAAGCATAGATGCTAATTGTTCACTAAAGTAAGATATGTCATTATGGTTTATATTCATGAAATTCTGCAAATGAACAAAAAGCATCTTATAGTAACAGACATACCTCATCTTCGCTAAAACCTTGGCCCGTCTTAGGAGCAAACAGAACATCACCAGTGGCAAGCTCAAAAGCAATGCAAGCAAAAGACCATATATCAGCAGGAAAAGAGTATCCAGACCCAATAATAACCTCAGGAGACCTATATTGCCTTGTCTGAATTTCTTCCGCAAATTGCTTATTGACCCAACATGCATTTCCAAAATCGACAATCTTACATCTGAAAACAATCCCGTCTAAGCTCTTCTGTGTCCTCTCACTTGGCGGGGCTTCTATCATTGACATTCTTTTTTCAGAAATCCGAGCTCTTGCTCTCTTAGCCCTCTTCTTCAGCTTTTTTTCAATTAGATTAACTACAGATCCCCCATTTGGGTTACCTTCTGGTCTCTCAAGAATAGGAGCAGTTCCAGATTTGATAGGGTCCTTTGTTGGATCAATAGAGGAGATGAGAAGAACATTTTCTAGTTTCAAATCAGTGTGAATTATACCAAGTTCCCTATGTAAGTAATCAAGACCGAACAAAATAGACTGGCATATTTCTCGAACTTTGTCGAGACCAATGCCTTTATAGCGATTGTAACGAACAAGGCGGAGTAAGCTGTCTCCTAAGAATTCAAAGACCATGCATACGTGTTGCCCATTTGGACCAGCATGCTTGAAGTGGTCTAATAACTGGACAATGCTCTTGGAATTGGAGGGATCTCCATTAGCAATAGCTGATAAAATTTCTATTTCATGTAGAGCAGCTTGAGCAAATTGGGCCGCACTTTTTTGAATTTTAAGAGCGACGTATTTCTGCAAAGTATATAGTCCATTAGTAAGTTAACAAAGAGAAACACTTGCATGCATTGAAGAAAACAAAGACAAAATCAAACATGGGCTGAATTAAATATATAAATTTCATAGGCTTTGAAGGGTTTTCAGATATCTGAGATCAACATGATTTATCGGGTGGGACTCCCATGAACTTCACTTCGATGTTAGGACACAATCTTAGGAGACAGAAATAGCCATTTAATAGTTAAAAGCATTCTTCGCACGTGACTTTTTCAGACAAAAATTATCCTCGAACTTCATCAGATACTCTCAAGAAATCACGGACAGGGTGTGCAAATAATGGGGACAACATGAACATTTTTCAGGTGTAAAATTATGCAAGAGTTATTTCAAATTAAATAGTTCACGGATGTCGACATAATAGCAAGTATAAGGCATTCTCTCAAATGCCTCAAAATCAATGATGGTGGATTTCTATAATTTAGCCATTTTCATTCAACAAACAACTAAAGAAGTTAGAATGAATGGAAAGAGAATAGCCTTCTGTCTGCAAATTTAAAAATAAAGCAAAATAAAACAAACAAACAAAATAACTACAATATATTGACTAACCTATTGTCCTAGATTCATAGAAAAAGGAGATTAGGTTTTCAAATTAACAAAGAAAAGAGAGAAATTAAAAGCCAGAGAGAGTACATTAATGAACTGCATATATAGCAGAGAGACGGGGTCATAAAACATTGCCAAATTTGCTAGGAGTCTAGATTCTTTAGCTGCCCATTTTAATGAGATAAGGCTTAAAAGATGATGATGATGATGATATACATCAGAGAGACAGTTTAAGCCCCAAATTACCAAGCAGTCAAAATCTCACCAACATTTGAAACATAGATATGATAATTAGGACATCAACAGAAATCATGGGTACTCTCATAAATTAAGGGTAGTAGTACCAAATGAAAGAGGATGATGTACTTAAAACGAGTTACACCAAGGAACTTAGAGTAGTACCAAAGGTTTTATGCAATTGATGGAAATCACATATACTATTCACAAATAGGTCTAATGAAGTTAAAATATATAGTAATATTTAAAAATGGGAGGCTATAGTACTGGATGATATCGCTTTTCAAGTTCAAAGAAGTTTAGGTGACAAAAGGTTAAAGCGGCTATCAAAGTTACTCAATACAATTGTTTAGGCTTAAAAATAAGCTATTAATTGGAGAAAATCATTATATATTTACTTATAAGTAAACGACAAAAAAAAGACATACAGCGTTGCACTAATTATCATGTCATCAAGCTTACAAGTCATTCATTCAACTTTTGGGCGAAGGTAAATGAGCAAAGATTATTTTGATTGTATGCATGGGATGCAGACTATGGAAGCTAATTACTTACAAAGATGATGGAAGGAAAGATATAATGGAAGGTACACATATAGAGAAGACAATGATAGTCTTACGGAGAGCATATAGTGGATAAAGAGTTTAAAAAGGCAAGCGCCTTCGCGCATCAGCCCCTAGTTGATGCAGAATCCAGGATCCTCCCATGTGTCATTGACCAGGCGGTCAAGTTGGATTAGGCAAGGGTTAGACGCCAAGAGGCCGCTCAAGCAGGCGCTTCAGGCGAGAGGTGAAGCATGTAAAAGGCATTGCCTATTTAACATTTTATGTCTTATTCTTTTGGTATCGACAATATTCCTATTTTTCAGTTTTATTTTCTTTAATTAGCAGTGTTCTAAAAAGCGGCCTAGGCGGCCGCCTAGGCGGCGCCTAGGCGCTAAGCGGCCCCCCAACGCCTCGACTAGGGCCTAGACGTTTATGAAAATCGGAAATGGGTTCTAGGCGGCTAAAATCGGACCTAGGCGGCGTTTAATCGGTCTAGGCGGGTCTAGGCGGACTAGACCCGCTTAGGCCTTAAGTAATTAAAAAAAAAAGTAAAAAAAACCCACCGCTCTCGCCTTAAGTAATTAAAAAATATATGTATAAAAAAAACCCACCGCTCTCACTTTCTCCTCCTAATAAAATTTAAGCATATCTTTAGTCTTTTTTTTATCTTGCATAATTTGACATGTATTCGCACTCTCATAGCAATCATGTTAAAACTTACAAGTATGGACTTTAATATCACTAACGCAGCCAAATAAGTGAAGTTATGCACCAAAGGGGGAAGTTTATAAGAAGTGTCATGTGCCAACAACTTCAAGGCTCAATCAGTCTACCAGATTATAAGTAGTATGCTTTTCCTCATTAGTGAAGCTATTTATTCATCTTCTATTTTCAGCTCCTAAAATGTCACCCAGATCTACATATCATTCCAAAGCAATCTATGGATGGCCAATCCACTTAGTGTGGGACAGCATGTCGTGAGATGGGAGGAAGTTATCTGATTTAAGTGTGGTTATTAGTTAAAGTTCATCGTTATCAAGCATATCATGAGATCATCTATCAACTTTACATTTATTCTCTCTTTAGAACTTGTATTCTTTTATGAGTAGCCACAATGTGGTTTACATCGGATATGGAGAAGATAGAGTCCTCATGTTCACCGATACAATAATACACCGATTCGACTATGTGAAGCCCATCCTACAATTGCAAAGAGAAAAAGTTCAATAGTAAGAATGAGTAACAATAAAGAGTAAAAAGGGGTAACAACAAAATAAACCCAAAAGATCGATAAATAAATAAATAAATAAATAAATAAAATAACCGCCTACTGCCTAGCCGCTTAATCCCCGATAATAAGGTCTAGGCGCTAGGCCCCCATCGGCCGCCCGACTACCGCCTAGCGCTTTTTAGAACATTGTTAATTAGGTGTATGTGAAGATAAGACATTTGAAATTGAGGGTAAGAATATACAATAATACAATGAATATAAACATTTAAAGCGATATAGTTTCTCCTCCTATCTTTTCCAGTTCCTTTTTCATGTTCCTTTACATGTCTCCAACATCAATTGTTTTGTTTCGTATGACTTGGTTAGTTATGTTTGTGAAATTTTTAGTAGTTTAAGTACAATTGAGATCTTATTAACGTTTAATTTACATCATTATAGATTTCGTTGCGTGAGTGGCTAGGTGCAGTCTTTTCAACTTGATATCATAAATAGTTTTTAAGTTCATAAATTTTAATATCTTAGTAAGATACTCCATACTCCAAATCATATTTTTGTTGACGTGTACTTCGAACATGTTGCATGTATCGAGTATCTGTTTTTCCTTATTATTTCTATATTTGGGTTGTCCTCTAGTTAAAAATTGAGTAGATCACTACATGCTACAAATAACAAGTTATTTATTTAGATCTGTCATTTGGTGCCACTTTCACAAGGGCAAGCGCCTCTCACCCCATGCAATAGTAGAGTCTGGAGCCTTGACTTAAACTTTCACATTTAAAAACTCTTGAATCGATTTTAGAAATGTTACAAGTGATGAGGACATCTTTCCTGTTTAGTTTATTTCAGTACCTTTTTTATTTCTGGCAATTATAGCCATATGTAATCTTTTTGTAATTTTAGATTTTAAGAATATTTTGGAGATGTGTTTCAAGATGTAATTGAGCCTATTTAAAGGCCTTGAGATTAATGAGAAAGGATGCCATTATTGATAAAAAAAAATCCGTACTTTCATGTTGGTAAAATTAACCCATTAAATTTTTTGGAAATTCTCTATTTTATGGTTGGTTTTACATCATTTTGGTATCAGAGCGAAGGTTCTTAAAACCTTAGTTCTTGCATCGTAGGCATCATTTTTGCATTCATTTAGTACCGTGTAGTCTTTTATTTTATTTTATTTTATTTTAATTTTATTTTAGTTTAGTTCAGAATCATTAAAAAAAAAAAAAAAATAGGACACACCCCATAGTTTCCACTTTTGGTGAATGCGTCTTCGCAGCACCATCACAGACCCTGAAGAGCCTTTCCTATCCCTTCCCAATCACCCAATTAGGAACCCTAGACTTCCCAGACCTGAAATGGACAACCCTGATATCTCCGCTACCCTAGCTGCCATCCAAGCAACTCTTGCCAATATCAATCAGAGGCTTGAGAAAGTGGAGCTAAATCAAACCATTGTCCATGAGCTTCATGACCATCGTCAGATCCCTCAAGGGAATGTTCATGACGATCGACGTCAAGAACGTGATCCTGACGAACAATACAAAAAGAACGTCAAGGCTGACGTTCCCCAGTTTGAAGGCCACATGGAACCCCAAGCTTACCTCGATTGGATCCGTGCCATGGACCACTACTTTGTATGGTTCGACATGAGCGAAGCCCTTAAAGTTAAATTTGCCACTATGAAATTAACGGGTAAAGCTCAACAACATTGGACCAATCTTGAACATGCCTGCAGAGGCCGAAATCTAGCACCCAAAGCCACTTGGGAGGCCATGAAAGAGAAGCTCACTGAGAGGTATGTACCGTTATCGTTCCACACCCGATTGCTAGATTCGTGGAACCAATTGTATCAAGGAAGTAAATCCACACAAGAATATGTTGATAAATTCGATGACTTCCTTATTCGGTGCAATGCGTTAGGTAAAGAGAGTGAAGAACAAACTCTCTCTAGGTTCAGAGCTGGACTACGAGCTGACCTTAGGAACGAGCTAATCTATAGAAACGTGGACTCAATAGCGGCAGCCTACGCCCTAGTCCTCGACATGGATTCCCTTAAAGCTAGTTTTGATTCTAGGTCTAGCAACTCGAGAGATCATTCCTCTAGAATGACCTCTACTGACCCACCTAGACCTAAGCATCCCTCTCAGCACCCCAACAAATCTTACCCCAGCAAATCTAATTCAAATTTTAATTCACATAGAGATGAACATAAGGGTAAGAACACCGAAAGAGATTACAGTAAGATTGACCCTCTCACTAAGTGCTATAAATGTAAAGGATACGGTCATGTTGTTGGCAACTGTCCTAGTCCAAGTAGGATCAATATAGTAGAGGGTACCGCAGTCATCGCTGATGAGCCCGACAATGAGTTTACCTATGAACCTAATATAAGTGATGACTTTGATGAAAAGAGGATGACCAGTCTCTCAATTGTATTCAGCCTATCCAGTCACCTCCATTGAGTATACCTGAGACACCCATTCCTTCCCAAGTCACTTGGCAACCCATAGATTTTACTCATGTATTAGAACATCACAAAGTCACAGAGTCTGCACCCACATTTGCATATAACATTCATGACTTGCATAGAGAAATTTCCAAGAAACTTAATGAGAATAATTTTAACTACAAGTTAATAGCTGATACTAGACGGAAATTTATAACTTTTGATATTGGTGACGAAGTGATGGTTCGGATTCATCCGGAACGGTTTCCTGTTGGACCCGTTAAGAAATTGAACATACGTGCTGCAGGCCCATTTAAGATTCTACATACAATCAATGATAATACCTATGTCGTTGACCTTCCTAAAGGTTTTGGCATAAGTAAGATTTTCAATATTGAGGATCTAGTACTTTATGAAGGCTCAGAATTCAACCCTAGAAATTTTCTTATAGATGAGCCTACCCTGCAGCCTAATGGTGAGATTCCCCCATTACCTCCACTACCAGATATTACTTACCCATCGACAGAAGAATTGGATAATATTTTAGATGATCAGATAATCTCTACTAGAGATGGTGGTATGCACAAGTATTTGGTAAGGTGGAAAAATAAGCCGAAGTCGGATGACACTTGCAGTGATCGTGAGGGGCTCCCGCAACTGGATCCAGATCTTTTGGAGCACCATGGCAGGATCACTGGTTTTGACTCGACTGGATCGAGCTCTCTCCCACCCGGAGAAAATGATGAGGACATCTTTCCTGTTTAGTTTATTTCAGTACCTTTTTTATTTCTGGCAATTATAGCCATATGTAATCTTTTTGTAATTTTAGATTTTGAGAATATTTTGCAGATGTGTTTCAAGATGTAATTGTGATGAGGACATCTTTCCAGTTTAGGATTTTTATTTTATTACCATTTTTATTTCTGGCAATTATAGCCATATGTAATTTTTTTGTATTTTTTTAGATTTTGAGAATATTTTGGAGATTTGTATCAAGATGTATTTTGAGCCTATTTAAAGGCCTTGAGATTAATGAGAAAGGATGTCATTATTGATAAAAAAAATCTGTGTTGAGTTTTGCTCTTCCTCCTTCTCCTTTGTGTGATACAATTGGGACCCAAATTAGGCTTTGTGATAAATCCTAATCTAGTTTTAGAATTAGTGATTAATTCTAAAATTTATCCCCAATTAAAAATCCCAAATACAATCTCCCCTAATCCCAAATAAACAAAACCCTAATCTCAAAACCCTTCAGCCGCCTCTCCTTCCCTTCCCGATCCCCACCAAACCAAACCCAGCCTTCATCTTCTTCTTCCCCAATCCTGCCACCACTACCCTTCTTCTTCTCCCGTCCTTCGTTTTCCCTAACCCTCCAAACTCCCAACCCGATCTCCACAAGAACCCACTCCCCACTACTCTCGAATCCCACACCCGACTTCGCCACCCCTCCAACACCCCTCGACTACCGGCGACCACCCTCCCAGCGCCGCCGCCGCCCAACAACAGCAGCCAGTGCGCCATCGCCGATCTCCCACGGTGTCGCTCTGGGCCCTTCGACGCTTGGTTCCCTGCTCCCCTTCCGCGACCACCCAGTCACCCCTGTCCTTCAACAGCAGCGCGCCCCAGCCGAATCCCCTACTCCTTTCTCGTTCAGCCAGAACAGCACAGCCAGATCCAACGACCTGTTCTTCCAACAGTAGCCGCTTCGATTGTTGCAATTGTTCTCACATTCGGTATAATCTTTCCATTACTAAGTATTTGTGTTTTACTGCCATATTATCTAGCATATTATCTGATTTGCCTGTCGACCACAAAATACTGAGATTGAGTGATCCACATGCTAGATTAGAGTACGGATCGGTATTGCACTTTTTACTTGCTAAAACACGTAGGGATTTACTTATTGATGATAAGGTTGAATTATTAATTGGGACTGTTACACTTATTCAATTCTTGAAAACCCATCGAACCTGTTAACTATTAAAAATTTCCACCTTAGATCCGCACTTTCATGTTGGTAAAATTAACCCATTAAAATTCTTGAAAATTCTCTATTTTAGGGTTGGTTTTACATCATTTTGGTATCAGAGCGAAGGTTCTTAAAACCTTAGTTCTTGCATCGTAGGCATCATTTTTGCATTCATTTAGGATTGTGCAGTTTTTATTTTTTTCTTCTTTTATTTTAGTTTATTTCAGATTTTAAAAAAAAATTAGGACACACCCTATTTCACACTTTTGGTGAATGCGTCTTCGCAGCACCATCACAAACCCTGAAGAGCCTTTTCTATCCCTTCCCAATCACCCTATTAGGAACCCTAGACTTCCCAGACCTGAAATGGACAATCCTGATATCTCCGCTACCCTAGCTGCCATCCAAGCAACTCTTGCCAATATCAATCAGAGGCTTGAGAAAGAGCTAAATCAAACCATTGTCCCTGAGCTTCATGCCCATCGTCAGATCCCTCAAGAGAATGTTCATGACGATCGACGTCAAGAACGTGACCCTGACGAACAATACAAAAAGAACGTTAAGGCTGACGTTCCCCAGTTTGAAGGCCACATGGAACCCCAAGCTTACCTCGATTGGATCCGTGCCATGGACCACTACTTTGTGTGATTCGACATAAGCGAAGCCCTTAAAGTTAAATTTGCCACTATGAAATTAACGGGTAAAGCTCAACAACATTGGACCAATCTTGAACATGCCCGCAGAGGCCGAGGCCTGGCACCCATAGCCACTTGGGAGGCCATGAAAGAGAAGCTCACTGAGAGGTATGTACTGTTATCGTTCCATACCCGATTGCTAGATTCGTGGAACCTATTGTATCAAGGAAGTAAATCTACACAAGAATATGTCGATAAATTCGATGACTTCCTTATTCGGTGCAATGCGTTAGGTAAAGAGAGTGAAGAACAAACTCTCTCTAGGTTCAGAGCTGGACTACGAGCTGACCTTAGAAACGAGCTAATCTATAGAAACGTGGACTCAATAGCGGCAGCCTACGCCCTAGTCCTCGACATGGATTCTCTTAAAGCTAGTTCTCATTCTAGGTCCAGCGACTCGAGAGATCATTCCTCTAGAATGACCTCTACTGACCCTCCTAGACCTAAGCCTCCCTCTCAGCACCCCAACAAATCTTACCCCAGCAAACCTAATTCAAATTTTAATTCACATAGAGATGAACATAAGGGTAAGAACACTGAAAGAGACTATTCTAAGATTGATTCTCTCACTAAGTGCTATAAATGTAAGGAATACGGCCATGTTGCTGGCAACTGTCCTAGTCCACGTAGGATCAATATAGTAGAGGGTACCGCAGTCATCGCTGATGAGTCCGTCAATGAGTTTACCTATGAACCTAATATAAGTGATGACTTTGATGAAAAAGAGGATGACCCGTCTCTCAATTGTATTCAGCCTATCCAGTCACCTCAATTGAGTATACCCGAGACACCCAGTCCTTCCCAAGTCACTTGGCAACCCATAGATTTTACTCAGGTATTAGAACATCACAAAGTCACAGAGTCTGCACCCACATTTGCATATAACATTCATGACTTGCATAGAGAAATTTCCAAGGAACTTAATGAGAATAATTTTAACTACAAGTTAATAGCTGATACTAGACGGAAATTTATAACTTTTGATATTGGTGACGAAGTGATGGTTCGGATTCATCCGGAACGGTTTCCTGTTGGACCCGTTAAGAACTTGAACATACGTGCTGCAGGCCCATTTAAGATTCTACATGCAATCAATAATAGTACCTATATCGTTGACCTTCCTGAAGGTTTTGGCATAAGTACGATTTTCAATATTGAGGATCTAGTACTTTATGAAGGCTCAAAATTCAACCCTAGAAATTTTCTTATAGATGAACCTACCATGTAGCCTAATTGTGAGATTCCCCCATTACCTCCACTACCAGATATTACTTACCCATTGACAGAAGAATTGGATAATATTTTAGATGATCAGATAATCTCTACTAGAGATGGTGGTATGCACAAGTATTTGGTAAGGTGGAAAAATAAGCCGAAGTTGGATGACACTTGCAGTGATCGTGAGGGGCTCCCGCAGCTGGATTCAGATCTTTTGGAGCACCATGGCAGGATCACTGGTTTTGACTCGACTGGGTCGAGCTCTCTTCCACCCGGAGAGAATGATGAGGACATCTTTCCAGTTTAGGATTTTTATTTTATTACCATTTTTATTTCTGGCAATTATAGCCATATGTAATCTTTTTGTATTTTTTTAGATTTTGAGAATATTTTGGAGATTTGTATCAAGATATATTTTGAGCCTATTTAAAGACCTTGAGATTAATGAGAAAGGATGCCATTATTGATAAAAAAAATCTGTGTTGAGTTTTGCTCTTCCTCCTTCTCCTTTGTGTGATACAATTGGGACCCAAATTAGGCTTTGTGATAAATCCTAATCTAGTTTTAGAATTAGTGATTAATTCTAAAATTTATCCCCAATTAAAAATCCCAAATACAATCTCCCCTAATCCCAAATAAACAAAACCCTAATCTCAAAACCCTTCAGCCGCCTCTCCTTCCCTTCCCGATCCCCACCAAACCAAACCCAGCCTTCATCTTCTTCTTCCCCAATCCCGCCACCACTACCCTTCTTCTTCTCCCGTCCTTCGTTTTCCCTAACCCTCCAAACTCCCAACCCGATCTCCACAAGAACCCACTCCCCACTACTCTCGAATCCCACACCCGACTTCGCCACCCCTCCAACACCCCTCGACTACCGGCGACCACCCTCCCAGCGCCGCCGCCGCCCAACAACAGCAGCCAGTGCGCCATCGCCGATCTCCCACAGCGTCGCTCTGGGCCCTTCGACGCTTGGTTCCCTGCTCCCCTTCCGCGACCACCCAGTCACCCCTGTCCTTCAACAGCAGCGCGCCCCAGCCGAATCCCCTACTCCTTTCTCGTTCAGCCAGAACAGCACAGCCAGATCCAACGACCTGTTCTTCCAACAGTAGCCGCTTCGATTGTTGCAATTGTTCTCACATTCGGTATAATCTTTCCATTACTAAGTATTTGTGTTTTACTGCCATATTATCTAGCATATTATCTGATTTGCCTGTCGACCACAAAATACTGAGATTGAGTGATCCACATGCTAGATTAGAGTACGGATCGGTATTGCACTTTTTACTTGCTAAAACACGTAGGGATTTACTTATTGATGATAAGGTTGAATTATTAATTGGGACTGTTACACTTATTCAATTCTTGAAAACCCATCGAACCTGTTAACTGTTAAAAATTTTCACCTTAGATCCGCACTTTCATGTTGGTAAAATTAACCCATTAAAATTCTTGGAAATTCTCTATTTTAGGGTTGGTTTTACATCAAATTGAGCCTATTTAAAGGCCTTGAGATTAATGAGAAAGGATGCCATTATTGATAAAAAAAAAATCTGTGTTGAGTTTGCTCTTCCTCATTCTCTTTTGTGTGATACAACTGAGATCCAAAATTAGGGTTTGTGATAAATCCTAATCAATTTTAGAGTTAGTGATTAACTCTAAAATCTATCCCAAATTAAAAATCTCCCAATACAAATCTCTAACCCTAATTTCCCCAAATCCCCAAAACAAAAAAAAACCCTAATCACATACCCAGCCGCCACCTCATCCTTCTTCTTCTCCCGTCCTTCTGGTCCCAAAACCCACAAAATCCCTCCCTCCTTCACCTTCGTCTCCTTCCTCGACCAACAACCAGAACCCCAATCGGCAACTCCCTCATCCCCTCATCTCTCCCAATCTGACTACCACGACCACCTCCCTCATCGTCCAGACCCCCTCCTTGCCGACGTCCCCATCGTCGACTTCCTGCCACCCGCAACCTCCACCACTACAGCCCCTTCCCGTCGCCTCCTTCTCCTCTTCCCGATCCAGATCCCCACCCCTAACCCATCTAATCCAAAACCCTAACCCACCGGACCCCAACAGCATCACTGCCGGCCTTCACCAGCGCCGCCCTTGCTGTCGTCGACGTCGACCAGTGACGCCGTCGACCATCGTGAACTTGCTCGTGGAGTTACTGTCTGAGTTGCTGTGATCTTAGTTGCTACCCAACTCCGAGATCTACGTTGGTTTTCTTCACATTCGGTATACTCGTTCCCTTACTAAGTATTTGTGTTTTACTGCCATATTATCTAGCATATTATCTAATTTGCCTGTCGACCACAAAATACTGAGATTGAGTGATCCACATGCTAGATTAGAGTACGAATCGGTATTGCACTTTTTACTTGCTAAAACACGTAGGGATTTACTTATTGATGATAAGGTTGAATTATTAATTGGGACTGTTACATTTGATTCAATTCTTGAAAACTCATCAAACCTGTTAACTGTTAAAAAATTTCAACTTAGATCCGCACTTTCTTGTTGGTAAAATTAACCCATTAAAATTCTTGGAAATTCTCTATTTTAGGGTTGGTTTTACATCAACAAGTGTCTCTACTACTTAGTTGACGTGAATAAGGACATGTACGCTAGAGTAATGACTAGTGGTAGAACAAATTGTGAGAATGTAGGTATCTCTTAAATTCTAAGGCAAAACCAGGGTCAGAATTAAGTGCTTGTCATTTTGCACTAATCATGGATGAGCTCACTTGATGAGACGAGACAATAGTTTTAGATTCATAAAAGTGGAACAATCTGTTAGAGTCCACTGGATTTAAAATCAATAAGTTGAATACAAAAAGTAGAAATATGACAAAATATGAGTGCAAAGTTCCCATTAATGGCCAAGGAGTCCACAAATTTCAATATCTAGGATAAATCATTAATCATGATGAAGAGATTGAAGAGGATGTTGTCAATTAGTAAAATCGGGAAGGCTAAATTGAGAAAGTTCTTCATGGGCACTGTGGATTCACAAAATATTAATGAAACTGAACGATAGGTTCTACGAGAAAATAATACTACCATATATGTGTAATTGTTCGGAATGATGGGAAATCAAGGAACATATCCAAAAAATGAGTTGGACGAGGATATTGAGAAGGATCAATGGAAGCACTAGAAAGATAAGACATAATGAATGTATACATAAAAACTTGGTAACTCCAGTAGAGAAAAACAATAAATGTGTTACGGCAATTAGTAGGAGCTCATTAGAATGTGAGCTAGGATTGTATTTAGGCTTTGTTTGGTATAGTTGCGAATACGAAGTGCTTTCTCTCAAAAGTGTTGTTAACAAAAGTGTTGAGAAGAAAACATAAGTTTAACACCAAATTTTCCAACGGTGAGTAAAAGAACTTTTGGAAAAAACTAAGAGCAACTCTCAAGATATGGTGAGAAAAAAGCAAAAAACTGCAGTTTTGGATCAGTCCTTCAGGTCAGACACTATTAATTAAGTTTTTCAACGCTCTATCTAGAATCAAAATGTGCCCCAAAGCTAGGTTTCCTAGTACGGAGATCGTTTCAGTATATGGAACGAAAACAATTACGTAAAACACCAATAGTGTCGGGACATGGTATAGTCGGGGTAACTTTCTTCGAAATGCTCACTCCAAATGAAATACGCTTAGCCGAAATGCAAAACGCTTTCCGGACCATGATATATATATATATATATATATATATATATATATATATATATATATATATATATAATAAAACACAAAGAAAGCTATCAAGTGGCTCTCATTAAATAGGGTTGAAATCAATAGTCCAGATCTAACATTAGAAAACATATTTTCCCACCCAAAAGTCCCCCCCCCCAAACTCAAATTCAAATCCCCAAAATAACTTATTTATTTACTCAGAAATTTATATTTTCAGATTTCAGGTTTGTAAATTTTTAGATTTTTTATGCATTTTTTTATTGCTCATGTTACATTGAAAATAACAAATATCTCATCAACAGTTAAATTTCATCATTTTCCATAATCAAAGTTCTAAGAAGTTGAATTTTACACCCACATTTATAATTATGTTTCAACGTATACTAATGGAATCATGGACTTTTATTTACAACTAATTATTGTTTTACTATTCAAACTTGACCAACATAATTATTGTTTTACTGTTTACAAGACTTTCATATGTTGTATCGTTCCGAAGACGTATCGTAGGCACGTGCCCACGGGCAAATCTAGTATATATACATCATTCTTGAAACCACACTAACATAACTTCACCTAACAATCATAAACAATAAATTAGAAACTTCCATGCAATTCCTTGGTTTTTTTTCTTATAGATAGTTGTAGTCTGCTACTTTCACATGAATTACTACCCTACATTCCGTTCAATTCCAAGGATTGCTCAATTTTTACTGTTCATATATATGAGCAAATTGGGGGTAACCTTGCCCCAAACGACTTTCCGAGCTCTCTCAACATCAGCGGAAGCCTAATCAAACAAAACCTAAAACTAGATCTAACAAAGAAGGAAGATAGATATTACGTGTCACCATAAGATGTACAACAGTATGTATCCCGTAGAATCAAACAGATCAACAACATCGCTCAATTATCATCATCATCATCATCATCATCAAACCAAATCTAGATCTCAAGAACAACTGAATCTGAGAGGGAGAGGAAACTGTTGATTTCTGATTTACCTGGGACTGGGTATCGTAGGCAAGCCAAACGGTCGAGAAATTGCCCCACCCGAGCTTCCGCTGCGCGATATACCGTCCCCCGCCGAACTGATCTCCGATCCGCACCGCGTGGTAGCCGCCCTTCCTGTAGGAGTCCACTCCCTCGTCCTCCTCGTCCGAGCCCGACGACGACGACGACGAACACGACATGATTTCTTGACTTTTTTCCTTTTTTTTTAAATAATAAAAAAAGAAAATGGTTTCTTGATTTTGTTGGAATAGGGAAGGTGAGGGTTGTTGGTTGGGTTGTTTAATTTGCGGGGATTCCTAGTATTTCGACGGTGATCGGCTTGACAAGTGGAATGATCCAATTATAAGCAAGAGTATTGTGTCAGAGGGTGATCGGTGGCTTTAGGATCCAATTATAATGGTTTGGGATCTACAGTACTACGGTTCAGGACAATTTTGTCGTTATCTGCATGTAAAAATTGTTGCTTATAGAAAATCTAGAATTTCTTTCCGTAGACCCACTTTATGAATATTTTGACCAAACTGACCCACTTTCGAAAATATTTATCCAACTAATTCAATTTTGGACACGTCAGCATAACACGTTCTTGACATAGGTTAATTTCGCGTATTTCTTCCAAAAAGCGGCATCAGTTTAAATTTTTTTAGTATGTCGCTGTTTGGAAAAACGGCATTAGTACATTTCTTATACAAGTGTCAACCTTCTGACATGAAAATAATTCTAAGTGCTGAAACAACTTATAAATAATGTCGTTATCCCCAAGAACGGCATTCGTATTACTGATGTCGTTGTTGGAGATAATGGCATCAGTTATAATACTCATTAAACTCTCTTCTTCCACAATCATTCTTCCAAACAACGGCATGAGATAACTGTTGTCGTTCTTAGAAACAGTGACAACAGTTCACAGAAATATATTAGCCAAGTAATAAAATAAATTGTTGTCGTTGTTCCAAATAACGACATCAGTTATCCCTAACAATGAATATTATAACTAATGGCGTTATCCCTAACAACGGCATCTGTAATACGAATGTCGTCGTTCGGGATAGCGGCATCAGCTATATGATTTTTTTCACACTTGCAATGCGAATGTCGTTCGCGTTAGCGGCATCAGCTATATAACTTTTTCACACTTGCAATTTTTTTCCAAGTCATAGAAAGTACGCGATTGGAAATAAGTTAACTGATGCCGATACTCCAAATAGCGGCATGCGAATTTTCTTTTTAACAGATGCCGCTATTGGAAACAACGGCATATAAATAACCTATGCCGTTATTTCCAATAGCGGTTAATGCTGACGTGTTCAAAACTGGATAAGTTGGATAAATATTTTTGAAAGTGGGGTCAGATTGCTCAATATTTTCAAAAAGTGGGTCAGTTCGGAAAAAAAACTCGAAAATCTACCCATTGCTACACGTACCCTCAAATTTACCATTTTCCAAACTGACCCACTTTTAAAAAAATATTTACTAAACTGACACACTTTCAAAAATATTTACCCAACTTACCCACTTTTGGACATGTTAGCATAAAATACTCTTTGCAACAACGACATATGTTATTTTGATGCCGTTGTTGCCAAGAGCGGCATATGTAAAAAAAATAGACCATGTCGCTATCTGGAGTTATGACATCATTTTATTTTCTCTCAATCGTAAACTCTCTAACTTGAAAAAAAATGTAAGTGTGGAAACATCTTCTAACTGATGCAGCTATCCCCAACAACGGCATTCTCATGCGAGATGTCGTTGTTGGGGATAGATGTCGTTGTTGGGGATAGCGACATCAGTTATAAAAAAAATCACATATAAAGTGGCCCCCTCTTCTCGCTCGCTCGCTCTCTCTCTCTCTCTCCACACCCGAACTCAAAACCCTAAAACCCTATAGCAAAAATCTGACTACTCTTTACTTTCAAACTTCATCTCTCCTACCTCCCTCTCTTCCCACTCTGAAATCTTACTCCCAAATCTGATAAATCTCCAATATTTTATCCACACATCTCATACACCATCCATGGCGTATTATCCGTGTTCCAACTTACGATTTTATTTGAAGGTATTCCTATAACCATATGTTGTCTATGTTGCATAGGTTATGCTTGTGAGTAGTTAATTACTCGAATATTCGTTCATTTATGTATAGGTATGGATTATGATATACCTATTTGGTTATATTTTAGGGATGAAATAATTCGAGTTCCCAAGATAGGATATTTTTATAGCGATGTTGAACTGATCATGTAACCCCTGTTTTCCATTTTCGGTATTTTGGGTGTATTTTCTTTTTTCGTGTATTTATTCACATTGTATTTTTTTACTCCTTTTGAACCGTGTATTTGATCTTCATTATCAATATATATACATCTACTTGATTTGTAGTCTTTTTATTTGCTCTTCTTGATTCAATTGTCTGCCATTATTTCATCTCTGTTTGATAGATCCATTATTTTTTATCTTCATTAATTAAATTGTTCATGTCCTATTTTATTTATTTATTTTGTTCCCATCTCATTATTTTGGGATCCTTATCCTATTAAATCTCTTTGAATAAACCCAATAATATCAAACCCATTTTAATCCCTATTTGAACCTTAAAACCCCCAACCCGATATCCACTTTCCCTACCCATTAATACTCCAACCCTATTATATCTACCCTATATATATATTTTACCCTGTTGCATTACCATCCCATCTAACCCTAGCCACTAATTCACCTGTCACCTACCTTCACTCCCGATCCCCTAACCAGTCGCCCCCCTACTCCGCCCTGCACCACAGTGCCGACCCTCCTTTCCGTCTGCTCAGCCCGACCACAGCACTGACCAGTCTCCCCATGCCTTCCCGCACCGCCAGACAGCAGCCAGACTGTGACAGCCCGGCCTCCACCTCAATGCCGTGCTCCTCCGTCGATGCGCAGCAACAGCCTGGGCGACAGCGACACACGCCAGTGTGCAGTTTCCCTCCCGACTGCAGCGAGCAGGGACTCTGCCACTGTGCCGCTGCCAGTCCCCGTCGGCTGTCCCCTTGGCTGCCGTCGTCTTCTTATCCTGTCCTCTCCGCTGCCCTCTCTTGTGTGCATGTGTTGATCTCGAGTTGTGCATTCGTGTGTTCGTGTGGCTCGTGTTTCATTCGTTCGTTCGTTGAGTTCGTGCCCAGGAATCTGTTCCCGTTATTCTTGCCTTTGCATCGTTTCCATTGTCGACTATAAGGCAAGTAACTTGTATAATTTTCGGCTGCATATATAAGTACTAAATACCGCCTGTAGTGTAGTTGTGTTCTAGAGACAATTCTTGTGCAAAACCCCTGTTATATCTTTTCTTTATGTGTTGATTTGCCCATAGTTGTCTCATTACACTCATGACATGAATTTAGACTTAGATCTAATTAATCCCTATTGCATATATGTATGTTGATTGTGATCCATTAGTTGTTGTATGAATCTTGCATGCTTGACGTGTTACTGGTAGTATATCCTGTTGTAGATCTATTAAACACCCTATACCATGTTGCTTGGACATCTAGTATACCATATTTCGCATTTTACTATGATTTGGATGTTTTACATATAAACTAGTTGATTTTATGCATAAAGAAGATTTCAGTTTTTGCTGTTATCCCGTTTTTGTGCAGTATTTTAGACCCTATTAGGTTCAGTATATGAAAATTATTTGTGAATATAAATTATAGGGAATATTGTCTACTTTGCAGAATTTCTGACAGAGCTCAATTTTGATTTGTGAGTTACAAGTTACTATTGTTTTGCTACAGATGTGTAGAAAATTCCATATTCTGTTTTATATGAATTGTGTATGGTAATTTATTTTTATACTGATGGTAAAGATAATATTTTTATCCAATATTTTGCTGAGTACAACTAGACTTGATTGGGATTAACGCATAATTTTTTTGGATTTAATTGATGACTTTTACAAACTATTCTATACTTGCAAACAACTACTATACTTGCAGAATTTTCATGCTGATCAGTAAAGAACCTTAATTTCATCCTAATTCTATTTGTTGTTTATGAAAAATTTGTGAATATGAATTGTATCATACTGTATCTGTTTTATCACCCTTTCGACGGATCTGATTTCAATTGATATTTTGTAATCTATTGATGTTTTAGTACTGCTGTGACAAGAGTTTCAGATTTACCAATCTGTTGTATCTTGCTGCTTTCTGATTTTATTTGAGTATACTATATATGTTGAAAAATTATGAAACTTTATTTTCTGATACTAAACATATTAGGGAATAGCACAGATTTTTCGTGGATTTAATCAGTCAGTTTTTATGCCATTTTCCTGTTTATGAATACAAACTTCTGTTTTTTGGATGAACATATTTTCTGGATACAAATCTATTTTGAGTCCTACTTTTGTGAAATACCATATGACTTATATGTATTTGCTGGATTCGTCCGAGAGTCTATTTTCCAGGTTTTCTGACGGATCTAGATTTGCGTATTTGTGGCAACAGGAATTCCAGATTTGGTGCAGTACTGTCTTGCTGTCCTGAACTAGAATTTTCGTTGTCCTACCCTTTTATGAGTTGTCTTTCATCTGTACGTGTTTATCTTTCAATCTGAACCAGTTACTTCTTTATGCCATGTTATTCTTGCCATATTTTGTGACACGTACATGTCTGTTTGATAATAATAACAAAATAACCAAGCCAAGGTTAAGGGAAATATCTAGTAGTGGATAATATAGAAATGTGTACTTGGAAAGAGGGCCGTGTTTTCCATATGATTATCTGTTATCTGTTACGTGTTTCATGACTACGTGATGCACGATTCTGTTATCTGATTACCTGACTGCACACTTCCCTATAGGAATGTGTACTCAGAAGAGAACCCTAGGTTCTATCTGTCTGTATCTGTATCTGTTATCTGTTTATCTGATACCTTAGCATACGGCCCTATACATTCCACTACGAAATCTAAACGCAAACTTGTTTGAATGTAGCAACCATGTGGTAAATGGATGGGACGCATAAAGTGCTACCTAGATAGAAATAAATACAAGACTTGACATAACCTGACATCTGTTATCTGTTTACCTGTTACATGCTACCTGACATCTGTTATTTGTTTCTCTGTTTGCATGACACCTGACATTTGTTATCTGTTTACCTGTTTGCATGACACTTGACATCTGTTACATATAATCTGTACCTGTTAGCACATCATGATATCTGATTCTGTTTTCTAATTTATGTTAGACATTCTGTTTTGTTGTCATATTTATTCCATGCTATATTGTTTTCGTTGTTACTCTAAATCTGTTTATTTTTCCTTGATTTGTGCCTGCACTACAAACGGCCCATAACTTGCATTGGCGGGCATTTTGTTTTCTTTTTCCTTTTCTGGCAATTTATTAAATTGCAGATTATGGAGATCAGCTGCTCTATGGTGTAAGTGATCTGAGATTCTAGTTGCTAGAGTTGCTATTATTATTTTCTGTTCCTTATTTTGAATAAATGTGTTTGCTACTTGGATTATTTGTATTGGGTAGTTTGACCCAGAATTTATAACTTGTTTCCAGATCGGATTTATTTGAGATTATTAAATTTTATTTCAAGTAAATTCTGTTGGTATATTGATTCATTCATGCATGCGTGGTTGGTTTCTCCTTGTTTACTTATTGTTAATTCTGTGAAATGTTGTAAAGATCCTGACAACTTATGGATGATGAAAATCATTTGCTGGACTTAGTCATGTATTTGTATTCCGTATTTCCTTTTTGGGAAGCAGGGCGTGACAAGGTTTTTAGCGGTATCAGAGCACATGCTTGGATAATATATTAATTTGACTGATATATTGGACAAGCTTGGCTCGATCTGGGATTGGCTCAGCAATACACATACCATGCTTTAAATGAATAAATTATAATCAACTTTGATCTGGATGTTGATTGTTTTTTATTTTGTGCAGGCCGTGGCTCACAATGGTTCCACTTCCTATCCTCAAGAGGAACAACCTGGGCTTGAGGTTGTTACTAATGTGCTTGAGCGATTGATGAATAACCATAGTGACCTTGTGATGACTGCTTTGGAAGCTGCCCAGGTTCCGCCTCCCGCTATGCCTATACAGGCAGCTCTTCCTCCTCGTCCGAGTACAGTCACAGATTTCATGAGGCTGCATCCTGACAGATTCTCTGGCACTGAGACACCTTTGGAGGCCGAACAGTGGTTGATCCGGACTGAGCAGTTGCTTTTGGCAGTAAGAGTTGTCGATGCTAATAGAGTGGATGTGGTAACCATTCAGCTGGTGGACCTGGCCCACATATGGTGGAGGTCTGAGTCCGAAAGGCTCGAATGACCTATTACTTGGGCCACATTCACTAGGAGCTTCTTGGAGAAGTTCTTCCATAGCAGCACTCGAGTTGAAATGGAGCAACAGTTCATGTCCCTGAAATAGGTTGGTCGTTGTTCTATTATTGAAATTTTGTTACATATTGTTCATGCAATGTTGTAACATGAGATTTTCTTAAAAATAGGGCTCCAGGTCTTTGGATGAGTATGGAGCGGAATTTATCAGACTTAGCCGCTTCGCAGCTGTTCTTGTGGAGAACGAAGAGGACAGGGCTCGTAGATTCACGCTGGGACTTGAGCAAGATATTCGGGTGCAGCTCGTCTCCCTTTGCTTGCATACTTATGCTGAGGCTCTTGAGGCAGCTTGAGCTCAGGAGCAGGCTCGTGGCAGGTTGACTCCTCCCCAGTGGACTGTTCCGCACTCTATTGTTGCTAGGCCTTCTGGTGGGCTAATTTGGAGGCCTGTCCCAGCCCATCCTATCAGGGCGACTCCCTACTCTTCTGCTATTTCCCGGGGAGCTAGTTTCTAAGACTTCTACCAGTTGGCTGGGCATGATCGTAGGAACTATAGGCGTGTCAACCGCCAAAGCTTTAGAAGTTGCGCTACTGACCATTTCGTGCGGGACTGCCCGCAGCAGCAGATGGCTCATCCAGCCGGCGGTCCAGTTCATCAGGTAGCCCCAGCTCGTGGTCCACCGCTTCCCCCGCAGCGCCAGATTGTCGGTCAAAGGACTGCTGTTCCCAGGAAAGGTCAGGCTTACAACCTGACTGATGCACATGATGAGACAACAGAAGGTGTTGTTGCAAGTATATTTTATATTTGGTTGTTTTTGTTGTTTTCCTTTGTTTCTTCCATTTGACTTGCATTATTCTTTCATACTATCTTTCTGCATTGTGTTTTCCTCACCCTTGATCATCAATTCTTTTCCTCTTGCTTTTGATTCTATCTCAGGTGTTTTCCTTATTTTCTCTTTCCCTGCTCATGTTCTCTTTGATTCCGGGGCAACCCATTCCTTTGTCTTTTCCTGTTTTGTGACTCGTCATCAGTTGGATTGCAGCTTTATGTCAGAGCCTTGGAACATTGTGACAGGTGGCGGTGTTTTCATTTGTTCTCGGGAGTGCAGGCAAAGTCCCGTGATTATTGGCGGCGCAGATTTCAAGGCTGACCTGATTGTAATTGGGAATTCAGGATTTGACGTTATTCTCGATATGGATTGGTTGAGTGAGTCCCACACTATCATTGATTGTCGTGCCAAGAAAGTTGTATTCCGAATCCCAGGCCGCGCAGAGTTTGAGTTCCATGTCGGGGAGATACCCCTTGGCCGAGCTAAGACAGCAGTTGATCAGGAGGCTTGTGCAATGGAATTGCATTCAAACTGTGAGGCTGCGCCTCTAGTAGTACGGAAATTCCTGGATGTTTTTCCAAAGGAGTTGCCTGGCTTAACCCCTGATAGGGATGTGGAGTTCGGTATTGAAGTTCAGCCTGGTAGGCACAGATATCGAAGAGTCCCTACAGAATGGCACCGGTTGAGTTAACAGAGCTTAAGGTGCAGATTCAGGAGCTGCTTGATTTGGGGTTCATCAAACCCAGTGTTTCACTGTGGGGTGCTCCAGTCCTTTTTTTCAACAAGAAGGATGGTATTCGTCGACTGTGTGTTGATTATCGGGAACTGAACAGTGTTACTGTGAAGAACCGGTATCTGCTGCCCAGGATCGATGACTTATTTGATCAGTTGAGCGGAGCAGCTATTTTTTCGAAGTTGGATCTTCGTTCTGGGTATCATCAGATCAAGGTGAAGGCGACTGATGTACAGAAGACTGCATTCATGACCAGATATGGGCACTATGAGTATCTTATGATGTCGGTCGGGGTCACGAATGCGCCAGCTGTATTTATGAGTCTTATGAACAAGGTCTTTTACCAGTTCTTGGATAGATTTGTGTAGCGCCCCGAATTTCTAATATAATATCTTAGAAAATACGTGACACAATTCCCAGCATCAACTTCAATGTAATATTAAACACAGTCCAAAAATACAGATAATTTTTATTTCAACTTTTATTGCAATAATCATTTACAAAACACAGCGGAATACAAACACCTTGAATTACAAACATTCTTTTTACAACACTTCTTTATAAAATTATACAAAAGCTCTATTACATCAATTTATCTCAAGCATCCAAACCCCAAGCTCTAAGCAACAACAACCTGAAAACATGAGGCTAGAGATGATCCCTAACCCCCAAAACTAAAAGGGTCAGCCATAAAGGTGTGAGTGACATAAAACAAGCAACATAATTAAATCATAAAACACTGAGTCATCAACAACATGTATTATCAGCAAGAGCAAATGAAATGAGAAATAACAAATAAGTAAAGCATGAAAACATCAAGGAATATAAGATAGTAATTAGTAATACACGAAAACATCAAGTGAATCTAGACTATGTGTCCAGTGTAGGAAAAACAGGAAAAATACAAGCATAAAACCAAGTCAAGAAAACACAATTCTATATGCTGACTCTCTAATGCATACTTGTCGGATTCTATGCATTCCATAGTACATAGGTCCGGTGCAAGCCCTTAACGATCTCCACTTTATAGGGATAACCCCCTCGCTATGCAACTAATCCTACTACGGTGATGGGAAACAAGATCCAGAATACTCCGCGAATAGGCACTACAGCCCTCGACGCGCAAGCATCATATAAGATAGCTCAAAAACAACCGAAGAATCATCTCCCGAACTCGTGTACCCCACGAATAGGCTTGCAAGGCCCTCGATGTGCAGATACACCAGGTACATTCCATGAATAGGCCTGCTGACCATCGACACGCGAATGCACCCTGCATGCTTCGTGAATAGGCCTGCAGACCCTCGACACGCGAACACACAAATGTCCTCTCGAGACATAACAACAACCAGTCCTGGAACGCATCTGTTGGACTAACAAAACCATGAGCCTATACTTACGTTTCCCAAGTTCCATCACATCCCCACTAGTACCTGTCCTTAAGTTGATTATTATTAAACCACAAAATCTCCGTCTCTAGAGTTAGTGTATCCTGCCGGACTTAAATACTCAACAACAACTAAACCAAGACGCCCCAGGTCTAACTCAACAAATCTCAACTGCCGGTTCACAGGACTCCCACTCAACTCCTAGAGATCTCAACAAGACCAAAACTCAATAATCTATCGTCAAAACGATCAAAGGGAGAAACCTCTCCAATCAACAAAACTCAAATCTTTATAAAATTTCAGAATCCAAATCCATCAATAAAATATCTTGAAACATATGTTCTATAGTAAGAATAATATTTAGAATAGTAAGTTATAGATCCAAAAACTTTTAAAGAATAAATCATTTAAAAGAACATCAGAACAACTCAAGAAAAAGCATCAGAACCAGTCGACTGCAAAGGGTCTTCAGTCGACTGTCCAGAGTGAAAAACTAACATCTTTAAAAAAATAAAATCTAAGTATTGACGGTCGACTGTAAAAGTCACCAGTCGACTGTCCAGAGAAAAAATTCAATAATCTTTAAGAAAATAATTCTAAGTATAGCAGTCGACTGTAAGGGTATAGGTCGACTGTCCATAGAGAAAAATTACAATAACTTCGAGAAAATAATCTGAGTGGTACCAGTTGACTGTAAAAGTCATCAGTCGACTGTCCAGAACCAAATTTCAAGAATGCTATTGAAAGCAGCAGCCGGGTCGTGCCAGTCGACTGAGAAGTCATACCAGTCGACTGTCGACCTACAGACTGCATACTTTTGGTTGTACACAATTCAACCAATACAAAGATTTACTTTACAAAACGAAATCTCTAAAAGTATATTTCTGATATGATCAAATACAACTTATAGGATATACAAAGATCCATAAAAACCAATCATAACCACTTGGATTGATAAAAATAGCTTTTTGATAAATTCCCTCAAAACGAAACATGAATGTGTGCATATATCAAAACTAGAGTTTTTAATAATAAATCATACATCAAAATAACTTTGTTTTATATGCCAAACCATATCAATACCAAATATTCAGATTTAAAACTTAGCATTTGAGAAATCCGAATTCGAACAACATCTTTCACAAAATTACAAATCCCCAAATTAAATCCAAAATGTATAAATCCCCAAATTTAATCATCATAACTCAAATTCTCAAAACATGGTCCTCTAAACCATTATTCATTCTCAAAATTTCTCAACTCAATCTCCACTATTCTCTATAGTTGATTCTTGAACAAAAATAAATTTATCCTTAACATGGCCAAGTTGTATTCATCCAACTCACCAATAGTCCAAGAATCTCATCTTTAATTAATTAATGCATAATATCCATCATACTCAATCAAATCAGCAATAATCCAACGTTATTAGCCTACTCACAATTTATATTAGGTTCTCCAACAATCTAAAATAATCCACATGCAATTCTGCTCACAATAACTAGGGGTTCTTCTCAAAGATCCAATTTTATCATCCATCCAACATACATATTCATACCAAACTCTAGCATGCTTTCTAATAGATGAAATTCAACATCCATGATCAATCAAAATATTCATATCATTCTCATACAACATACACAAATTAAAGAAAACAAACAAGTCACTCTCATACATAAAATAAAATAACAAACAATTTACATCACTCACCTCAAATGAAGAAATCCAATCGAATAAGCAAAACCCTTCTTTGCGAAATCCAAGATCTTCTCTTTCAATCTCCAAGAAAAATAAAACAAATAAACCTTTGTGTTATGCAGCGAAATACGGCTGCACTCCACCTCCTTTAAATACCCGGAATAGAGGAATTAGGGTTTTGAAACACATTTGCAAAATAATCCTTTCAAAATATAACTTTACATATATAAACCCTTCTTTATAAAGTAGTTAAAATAAGTTAAATAAATTAAAACTAAATCAAATCCTTTTACTACTGAGTTTTCCAGCAATCCAGCACAGCCCAGAAATAAGAAAAATTCGGATTTGTACTCAGGGTGGCCATTTTGCACAAAAGTCCTTCTTTTTGTAATATTTGCAAATACATCATAAAATATTCATAAAAATCCAGAAAATTCAGAAATAATATCTAATAATACATATTATATTTTCCAACTAAAATATCTGAATTTTACTTTCCAGAAAAATATTTGCACAAGATCCAACATAAATTCCATATTTGCAAAAACACCATATTAGTTTAAATCTTTACCAAATCAACTCTAAATGAAATTTAAATATATTTTAATTTCAATGATGACCATGGAAAGCCCAAAAACCAGTAAAAACAAATTTTCATTATTTATTTGAGATCAAAACGGCTTTTTACATAAAAGCCCCTCTCTTTCGAGGTATTTATAAAAATAGTTTCTTTATTCAGAAAAATCTAGAAAAATCACAAATAATCTAAAATAATAAATAATGATTTTCCACAAAATAATTTTGCCTTTTGATTTTTTCAAGAAAATATTTGCATGTGTTTTGCACTTGTAAAAAGATAAATCTTCAGAAAAATATTTATTAAATCTCTAGAAAATCATTTTAATTCATTTTCTAATCTCAAAAATAGTATTTAAAAATACGGGGTACTACAATTTGTGGTGATCTTCATTGATGACATTCTGGTGTATTCTCAGAACCGGAAGGATCATGCTGAGCATCTTAGGTTGGTTCTACAGACTTCAAGGGAGAATCATCTCTATGGAAAACTCAGCAAGTGTGAGTTTTGGCTCGACAGAGTTACCTTCTTAGGGAACATCATCTCGGGCGAGGGTATTTCAATGGATCCGTCCAAGGTTGAAGCTGTGAAGGATTGGCCAGTTCCCAATTCAGTTTCAGAGGTGAGGAGTTTCCTTGGTCTAGTTGGCTATTATCAAAAATTCGTCCAAAATTTTTCGAAGACGGCAGGACCATTGACTAAGCTGACAGGGAAGGATCAGAAGTTCTGTTGGTATGAGGCTTGCAGTGAGGCTTTTGTTGAGTTGAAAAGCAGGTTGACGTCAGTACCAGTGTTGACTATTCCAGATGGTTCAGGCGGATTTGTAGTTCACTGTGACGCTTCTGACAAGGGTCTTGGAGCAGTTTTGATACAGAAGGGCCGAGTTGTTGCTTATGCATCGAGACAGTTGAGGCCGCATGAGAAGAACTATCCGACTCATGATTTGGAGTTAGCGGCAGTGATCTTTGCTTTGAAGCTGTGGAGACACTATTTACTTGGGGACCGAGTGGAGATCTTTACAGACCACAAAAATCTCAAGTACGTCTTCACCCAGAAGGAATTGAACATGAGGCAAAGATGTTGGTTGGAGCTTATGGCTGATTATGACATCAGTTTGCAATACCATCCTGGTAGAGTGAATTTGGTGCCAGATGCTTTGAGCACGAGACCGACAGCCATGTTCCTGACTCAGCAGAGAGATTTGGTTGAGCAGATGCAGAGGTAGGAGTTAGATGTGTTGTTGTCGAGTTCTGATCGGAGTTGTTTGGTGCTTCAGCTTTAGTCCTCTCTTGTTGATCAGATCAAAGAGACTCAGGCTGGCGATAAACAGTTGCAGGGTTTAGAGCAAAGGTTGAGGCTAGTTCCAGAACGGATATGATTATTCATGCTGATGGATCGCTTCATTTTGGGTCAAGATTGTGTGTCCCGAAGGGTGAAGTTTGTCAGAGGTTGCTTGAGGAAGCCCACCAGTCATTGTGTTCTATTCATCCTGGAGGTACTAAGATGTATCGAGACTTGAAGCTTCATTTCTGGTGGCATGGTATGAAGAGGGTTGTGGCTCGATTTGTGTCTCAGTGTTTGATCTACCAGCAGGTGAAGGCAAAGAATCAGAGAACCGCCGGACTTCTTCAACCGCTTCCCGCTCCGGAGTGGAAGTGGGAACATCACTATGGATTTTGTGACCACTTTGCCGAGGAATCCTAAAGGTCACAATGCCATTTGGGTAATTGTCGACCGACTGACGAAGAGTGCTCATTTCATTCCCTTCCAAGTCAAACAATCTACTGAGAGCCTAACTGAGAAGTACATGCAAAAGATCATCAGACTTCATGAGGATTCCAGTCAGTATTGTATCCGACAGGGATACGAGATTCAGGTCTCAGTTCTGGGAGAGTCTTCAGAGTAGTTTGGGGAGTAAATTGAAGTACAGTACAACCTTTCATCCCCAGACTGATGGACATTCAGAGAGGACCATCCAGACTCTTGAGGACATGTTGAGGTCCTGTATGTTACAGTTCGGTGGATCATGGGAGGACCATTTGCATCTCGTAGAGTTCTCGTATAATAACAGCTTTCAGGCCAGTCTTAAAGCTGCACCGTTCGAGGCACTTTATGGACGGAAGTGCAGATTACCAGTGTACTGGGATGACATTGGTGAGAGGAAGTTATTGGTTCGGAGTTGATCATCAGGACAGTTGATGCAGTGATTCAGATTAAGAAGCATCTCAGGCAGCTCAGGATAGGCAGAGGCGATGGGCTGATGTCCATCGGAGAGCTTTGGAGTTTGAGGTTGGTGACCATGTTTTCCTAAAGGAATCGCCTTGGCTAGGTGTCATTCGGTTTGGTGGTGGGGGCAAGCTCAGCCGTAGATTTATTGGACCGTTTGATATTGTGGAGCGAGTAGGCAAGGTGGCCTATCGTCTTGCATTGCCACTGGCTCTATCAGGAGTGCAAGATGTTTTCCATGTCTCACAACTCAGGAGATATATTCACGATGAGAGCCACGTGATGGACTATTCTGAGTTGACCATGCGACTGGATTTGACTTGTGAGATTCCGCTAGTTGCTATTTTGGATCGGCGGGAGAAAGTGCTTAAGAACAAGGTCATCAAGCTGGTTCATGTTTCTTGGAATCCTCACTCACCGGGTGAGTCGACTCGGGAGTTGGAGAAGGAGATTCAGCAGAAATTTCCTCATCTGTTTAAGTAGCTTTTTGTTTTGCTCTTTATTTTCTTTTCGGAGTTACCCTATATACTTCTTGTTTGAATTTTGAGGACGAAATTCTTCTTGTTAGGTGGGTAAGATTTGTAACCCATGTTTTCCATTTTCTGTATTTGGGTGTATTTTTTTTCCGTGTATTTATTTATATTGTATTCTTCTACTCCTTTTGAACCGTGTAATTGATCTTCATTATCAATATATATTTATCTACTTAATTTGTCGTCTTTTTATTTGCTCTTCTTGATTCAATTGTCTGCCATTATTTCATCTCTGTTTGATCGAGCCAATATTTTTTATCCTCATTAATTAAATTGGTCATGTCCTATTTTATTTATTTATTTTGTTCCCATCTCATTATTTTGGGATCCTTATCCTATTAAATCTTTTTGATTAAACCCAATAATATCAAGACCATTTTAATCCCTATTGGATCCTTAAAACCTCCTAACCCGATATCCACTTTCCCTACCCGTTAATACTCTAACCATATTATATCTACCCTATATATATATATATATATATATATATATATATATATATATATATATATTACCCTGTTGCATTACCATCCCATCTAACCATAGCTGCTAATTCACATGTCCCCTACCTTCACTCCCAATCCCCTAACCAGTCGCCCCCCTACTCTGCCCTGCACCACAACGCCGACCTTCCTTTCCATCTGCTCAGCCCGACCACAGCACCGCCAGACAGCAGCCAAACTGCGACAGCCTGGCCTCCACCTCAATGTCGTGCTTCTCCGTCGATGCGCAGCAACAGCCTGGGTGACAGCGACGCACGCCGGTGCGTAGTTTCCCTCCCGACTACAGCGATCAGGGACTCCGCCACTATGCCGCTGCCAGTCCCCATCGGCTGTCCCCTTGGCTACCGTCGTCTTCTTATCCTGTCCTCTCCGCTGCCCTCTCTTGTGTGCGTGTGTTGATCTCGAGTTGTGCATTCGTGTGTTCGTGTGGCTCGTGTTTCGTTCGTTCGTTCGTTCGTTGAGTTCGTGCCCGGGAATCCGTTCCCGTTATTCTCTCTTTTGCATCATTTCCATCGTCGACTATAAGGCAAGTAACTTGTATAATTTTCTGCTGCATATACAAGTACTAAATACTGCCTGTAGTGTAGTTGTGTTCTAGAGACAATTCTTGTGCAAAAACCCTGTTATATATTTTCTCTATGTGTTGATTTGCCCATAGTTGTCTCATTACACTCATGACATGAATTTAGACTTAGATCTAATTAATCCCTATTGCATATATGTATGTTGGTTGTGATCCATTAGTTGTTGTATGAATCTTGCATGCTTGACGTGTTACTGGTAGTATATCCTGTTGTAGATCTATTAAACACCTTATACCATGTTGCTTGGACATCTAGTATACCATATTTCGCATTTTACTATGATTTGGATGTTTTACATATAAACTAGTTGATTTTATGTATAAAGAAGATTTCAGTTTTTGCGGTTATCCCGTTTTTGTGCGGTATTTTAGACCCTATTAGGTTCAGTATATGAAAATTATTTGTGAATATAAATTATAGGGAATACTTTCTACTTTGCAGAATTTCTGACAGAGCTCAATTTCGATTTGTGAGTTACAAGTTATTGTTGTTTTACTACAGATGTGTAGAAAATTTCATATTCTGTTTTATATGAATTGTGTATGGTAATTTATTTTTATACTGATGGTAAAGATAATATTTTTATCCAATATTTTGCTGAGTACAACTAGACTTGATTAGGATTAACCCATAATTTTTTAGATTTAATTGATGACTTTTACAAACTATTCTATACTTGCAAACAACTACTACACTTGCAGAATTTTCATGCTGATCAGTAAAGAACCTTAATTTCATCCTAATTCTATTTGTTGTTTATGAAAAATTTGTGAATACTAGTATTATACACGTGCTGTGCACGTGGGGAAAATTGGGGGGAATGAAAAGGAAAAAAAATTTACCTGCACGTGCGCTGCACGGGTTGGGTTATGGACAAAGGCCTTCTCCCATTATAGCAGTAGAGATAGAGATTATACACGTGCTGTGCACATGGGAAAAAATTGGGGGGAATGAAAAGGGAAAAAAAATTACCTGCACGTGTGCTGCACGGGTTGGGTTATGGACAAAGGCCTTCTCCCATTATAGTAGTAGAGATGAATTGTATCCTACTTTATCAGTTTTATCACCCTTTCGACGGATCTGATTTCAATTGATATTTTGTAATCTATTGCTGTTTTAGTACTGCTGTGACAAGAGTTTCAGATTTACCAATCTGTTGTATCTTGCTGCTTTCTGATTTTATTTGAGTATACTATATATGTTGAAAAATTATGAAACTTTATTTTCTGATACTAAACATATTAGGGAATGCCACAGATTTTTTGTGAATTTGATCAGTCAGTTTTTATGCCATTTTCCTGTTTATGAATACAAACTTCTGTTTTCTGGCTGAACATATTTTCTGGATACAATTCTGTTTTGAGTCCTACTTTTGTGAAATACCATATGACTTATATGTATTTGCTGGATTCATCCGAGAGTCTATTTTCCAAGTTTTCTGACGGATCTAGATTTGCGTATTTGTGGCAACAGGAATCCCAGATTTGGTGCAGTACTGTCTTGCTGTCCTGAACTAGAATTTTTGTTGTCCTACCCTTTTATGAGTTGTCTTTCATCTGTATGTGTTTATCTTTCAATCTGAACCAATTACTTGTTTATGCCATGTTATTCTTGCCATGTTATTCTTGCCATGTTTTGTGACACGTACATGTCTGTTTGATAATAATAACAAAATAACCAAGCCGAGGTTAAGGGAAAGATCTAGTAGTGGATAATATAGAAATTTGTACTTGAAAATGGGGCCGTGTTTTCCACATGATTATCTGTTATTTGTTACGTGTTTCATGACTACATGATGCACGATTCTGTTATCTGATTACCTGATTGCACACTTCCCTATAGGAATGTGTACTCAGAAGAGAACCCGTAGGTTCTATCTGTCTGTATCTGTATCTGTTATCTGTTTATCTGATACCTTAGCATACGGCCCTATACATTCCACTACGAAATCTAAACGCAAACTTGTTTGAATGTAGCAACCATTTGGTAAATGGATGGGACGCATAAAGTGCTACCTAGATAGAAATAAATACAAGACTTGACATAACCTGACATCTGTTATCTGTTTACCTGTTACATGCTACCTGCCATCTGTTATCTGTTTCTCTGTTTGCATGACACCTGACATATGTTATCTGTTTACCTGTTTTCATGACACTTGACATCTGTTACATATAATCTGTACCTGTTAGCACATCATGATATCCGATTCTGTTTTCTGATTTATGTTATACATTCTGTTTTGCTGTCATATCTATTCCATGCTATGATGTTTTCGCTATAACTCTATATCTGTTTATTTTTTCTGTACTTGTGCCTGCACTACAAGTGGCCCGTAACTTGCATTGACAGGCGGTTTTTCTTTTCTTTTCCTTTTTCCTGCAATTTATTCAATTACAGATTATGGAGATTAGCTGCCTGATGGAGTAGGTGATCTGAGATTCTAGTTGCTGGTGTTTTTGCTATTATTATTTCCTGTTGCTTATTTTGAATAAATGTGTGCTATTTGGATTATTTGTATTGGGCAGTTTGACCCAGAATTTATAACTTGTTTCCAGATCTGATTTATTTGAGATTATTAAATTTTGTTTCAAGTAAATTCTGTTGGTATATTGATTCATTCATGCATGCGTGGTTGGTTTTTCCTTATTTACTTCTTGTTAATTCTGTGAAATGTTGTAAAGATCCGACAGCTTATGCATGATGAAAATTATTCGCTGGACTTTGTCACGTATCCGTATTCCGTATTTTCTTTTCGGGAAGCAGGGCATGATAGATCATTATATGGGTGCCCTGTAACTTTATATACTCACAACTAGTAGATAATATATTTGAAGTTGCTAATTGGGATAGAGGTTAATGAAATCTCAAAATCAAAGCCCATTGTGCGGCCAAATAAGGGGAATGACAATATTTCTTGGCGGTGCCCCTAGACAATGATAATGCACTAAGGTCCATGATTGGTATGACACTTGATCCAAATTGTAGTTGTAGTGCATTGGAGTTATACATTGAGCAAATTAAGCCTACCAATGCTCGGCTACCTCATCCACTTGTTATTCCTAGGTCAAGGCCCGGTAGGAGTTTCAAACCAACTACCGAGTCACATGCAAGAATACCCCATCCACAAGAAGATATTAGTAAAATCCAACAGAACATGTTACAACAAAATATGAGCCGGTACATCCTACCACGTTGACAGGAGATATTGTCCACACCGACAACGTTATGCTAGACTTCAATAACATTGTTGTTAATAATGAATTATTAGAATAGGAAGAAGATGAGGAACACGAGCTTGAACATGAGGAGGAGGAGGAGGAGGTCGGAGAAGATTGGAATATGATGCCAACATTAATTTACATGTTAAAAATGTTGTTCTGCCGAATTATTCAATGAGTTCACATGTACATGAGGTTGAAGCGGATGAGTGGACTATGAGTGCGATGGTACATGAACATCCACAGTCTTCTGTCAATTCATCGAATACAGATGAACTCTATATCGATCAAAGATTTCAAACTAAAGATAGTATCCAACATCAAGTTAAGATGTACTCCGTGAAGAACCATCGATAATTTATAACGGTGAAATCAACCTCAAGTTTGTACTATATCAAATGTAAATACACACCAAACAAACATACACCCGAGAAGATTGCAGAAAATTTGGTGCTCGTAAATGAGGTAGGGTGTCCATGGCAGTTATGTGCAATCATGTGCAATCATGCCAAAAGGGAAAACATTTTCTGTGGTGAAGAAATTCAAGGTCCGCATACATGTGTGAATCCGACTTTGAATCAAGATCGTAGTAAATTTGATTCTAAAATTGTGTCAACGATGATTTTGAATGTTGTGAAGGCACAACTAGGAGTAACACCAAGAGCCATAATTGAGATAGTAAAGCTTCAATTCAATTACAATATTTCATACCGTAAAGCTTGGAAGGCAAAGCATAAATCTATTGGCTGGTTGTATGGTTACTTTCAAGAAGCTTACACTGGATTACCTTCTCTTCTCACAGTAATTCAAGCATCAAATCCAGGAACCGCCGTCCATTGGGCCAAGGTTATGTCCGATCCCGACGAGGAAACATTCAAGGGAGTCTTCTGGGCATTCAGGCCCTCGATTGAGAGGTTTAAGGCATGCATATCAGTTATTAGTGTGGACGAAACACATTTGTATGGAAAATACAAAGGTTGTTTGTTGATAGACATATTGTCTGATGCAAATGGTAGGTTATTTCCATTTGCGTTTGCAATAGTGGATGGAGAGAGCATACAGATGTGGACATGGTTCATAAGCTGTATTCGATGCTTTTTCACAGAACGTGCAGAGCTATGTGTTATTTCTGATCTTCATGCAATCATTTTGTCGGCTATGGAAAATGAGTATGAAACATGGAAGGAGCCACTTGCATATCACCATTACTTTATGCGTCATTTTTCTACTAATTTTTAATGCAAATTAGCAAGTTTTTTATGAATAAGCTCAAGGTGATCGCATACCAAAATCAGCCGAAGAAGTTTGAGGCAAAGATTGCAGAGCTTGAAGCATCTAATGTTGAGAGGGCTAATTGGTTAAAGGACAAACCGAGTGAGAAGTGGGCACTTTCCGCAAATGGTGGTCGTTGATATGGTATAATGACTAAAAATCTATCGAAAGTGTTCAATTCAGTTTTAAAAGGTATCCGTCATAAAGCGGCACAGACGCTTATTAGCAAATGAAAAGTTGTAGGCACACATGTTCAAGATATTATCGATATATGCCATGAGAAAGCAAATTTGTATGAGACTATAATGTTTCATAACCGTCTTGGCGAGTTTGGAGTAAAAACCGGCATTAAAATGGATAAAGGACAATAAAATGGTGGACATTGGCACACTGCGAAGTCACCAACGGGGAGGTGGAACGTGTGTGTCTCCGGCCTCCATCACTCCACAAGAGCCGTAAGTAAGCCATGGTCGACATTCCATGGAATCCGGAATTTACCAAATAGTTTCTTATAGATGGGTGCACCGGCAATATCGTGTGCATTCGGAAACTCATATTCTTCATTTCTCCCTTCCACACCGCCTGGGGCCTGTGTTCTTGTAGGTTGTAACCCGCAAAATTGAGTTATGATAATTTTGCCTCACTCGTGTTATACACATGTGTTTTGTTTATTATTAATATAAATATTTTAAGTTTTTGTATTTCGATCTCTTATAAATTGTTTCCGTTCTTTCAATTTATTTATGAGCAAAATTCATTTCTAATCTCCTATTTGAACCCAACCCAAATATTTTCTGATCCATTCTCAGTTTTATGATCTTTCAATCTGAGTATAAAATTTAAACTCGCGACCGAAGCCCCTGTGAACACTCTAATTAAATCCCCTAATCCTAATCTCTAACCCTAATTCATTCCGTAACCCAAACCATTTAATTCCACCTCCATCTAAACTTACTGCCTACAACCTAATTTTACTATGCTCTTACCCTAACCCCTTCTCCTTCTCACTCCTTAGCTAATCCCGCTCCTACTCTACTACCTCTCACCCTACATTTCACTAAACCATTACCCAACACTTATTCTTCTTCTCAGTCTACAGCCTCTCTCTCTCTCTCTCTCCTGTATATATATTCATACAGACATGCATACATTCATTCACTGCCTTACTTCTTATTTTATCCTTTTTCTTTCTTTTCCCCCATCCTGACCAAGCCCTCAAACCCAAACACTCCACTACCTCCTCCACCTCACACTCACACCACCACTACAACCATCACCATCTATGCCTTCTCCCTCTCATCACCACCCGACCGCTGCCTCTTCAAACCTCCAAACACCCCTACTTCAACTCTCCAGCCATCGAATCCAAACTCCACTTGCTAACTCCATCAACTCCTCACCCTCACTTGATCACCCCGACTCCCCTCCGAGCTTCACCGTCCCTAAGAACCCCTGGCAACTTGCTCCCCGAAGTTCCTCCACCACCAACCGAAGCTCCACTGCCAACTCTCCAAAACCCCAACACCTTGTCAACCCGAACCACCCCGAGCTCCATCTCCAAGCTATACCCGAGCTCCACCCTGTGCACCTTCACTCTGAGCTCCTTGTCTCCACAGAACTCCAACAACTCCAACTCTCTCTCTCTCTCTCTCTCTCTCTCTCTCTCTCTCTATATATATATATATATATATATATATATATATATATATATATATATATATATACACACACTCTCTTCCCGAACCTGCTGAACCCTTGCTGAAGTTGTTTGCTTGTTACCATTCGTGTTGCTACTATCTCGAGCGTAGAAATCAATCGACTTCAGAAACGAATAGGTGGGTGTTCTACAACTTATAAATTTTTGTGTAGCATGCTAGATAATCTTTATAAATTGAGTATTCATACTTAGATTATGTATGAATTGTTGTTCGATTATGTGTGTTAATTGTTGTTAATTAATTGTGTGAGATTATGCTATGATTAACTTAGAAACGTTTTATAGTTTCTGTCCTAAAATTTAGTCTCACTTCATAAAATTGTTTCTCTTTAACTCGATGGAACATAAAGCTGAATTTTTTATATGTATCTCCCGTATTTTTCTATAATGTCTCCTCAAATTTTCATGAATTTTTTATGTCATTTGGTATTTTAATAAAATCCAAACACATTACAGGTTTAGAAAGGAAACAGAACTTAATTCATAATTCTGGCTGAATATCATGCTTACTTCCAAAAATCATTTCTCTCCAAATATATAGAATTGGAAGCTGAACTTCTTATATGTGAATTAGTATATGTCTACTATATGTTTACAAAATTTCAAGAGTTTTGGATATCGTTTAGTATTTTTAATAAATTCTAACTTAGAACTTATTGAAAGTTTTGCCTGGATTTTGGAAAGTTGTATACCTTTTGGTTTTTGATCATTTTAACCTCTTATATGTAGTATTTTAAGGAAACTCAAAACAAAACATTTGAAGTAGATTTGCTAACCTTTATTAGTCTAAGAAATCAAATTTCCAAGAAATATAGAATTTTCTGTGATTTTTACAAGTAGCTAGAGTTGTTTTGAACCTGATCCAGAGAGGATCAGAACCTCGGCACATGTGATTTAGTTTGTTTCCTGGAAGGGAAGTTGAGAAATCAAGAGGCTTGCTGGCCTTGTTAGTGTGTGCAACTTATGATGTTGGAGGTTGCGGGGTCAAGGTGAGGGTTTTGGTTTTTGTTTTATTTACTGTTTTTCTTTAGTATTTTGGAAATAAAAATTGATTTTTAGGGAAAGAATTTGGGAAAATTTTGTATAAATATTTTTGTATTAAATTTCGATGCACGCCTACAAAAAATATAGTCATCAAGTTAAATGAATATATATCAAATAAGAAAAGAAATAGTTTATATTTGAATGTTTTGATTTGGGCTACACGTGTAGTGCACTCTCATATTTGTTGAATATAGTTTGGACGTGTATTGAACGAGTTTTTTTTGGTTATAAAGTTAGGGTTTGTTTGGTTACAAACCCCAACTCTCCCATTAAAATAGCAGAGATTTAAATAAACAATTAAATACAGATTTTGTTTGAAGTATTTGAATTGGGACGATCTTAAATATTTTTAAAGTCCTATTATAATAATCAATTAAAGGTTTAAGTTAAAGAAAGAAAATCTAGTTGAGGATCTTTGGAGAAAATATTCAAAGATGAATTGGGAATATGAATGAACTGAAGTCTATTGACTTTAAAAAGGGTTAAGGATGACCTAGAAAGTTTTTGTGAATATTGAATTGTGTGGATTTTAGAGGCTGGGCAAGACCCAGGGTACCGATAAGTGATGATTTGTTAAAATTTAAGAATTGGCCAGTGTGGGCTAGAGTTCTCGCTGTGTTGGTTTAAGTCCGGTAAGGTAAGCTAGCTCTAAATAATATTGTTTATGCTTGGATATAAGGTAATGCACTAGGAAGAAGTTGTGACGAAGCAGGAGCAAACGTGAGTACGAGGGCTTCAGAATTATCTGTGGTGTGAGACATTCCCCAGTACCCCGAGATGGTAGTCAAATAGTCTCCAGAATTATCTACAGTTAGGGATGGATCTCCGGAATTATCGCGATGGGGGCACGCTGCTCATGTGATGTTCGTGTGATGAGGATTTCAGGATGACCTGCGATGTAAGGCATTCTCCAAATATTCCCGGATGGGAGTGAAATAGTCTCTAAAATTATCTGAGGAGAGAGATTGACCTCCAGAATTATTGGGGTAGGAATCAATATTTACAGTACGTCTGAATCTTGAAGTTCGTCATGGTGGTAGGTTTGCATAGCGAGAGATTAAACCATATAATGAGGAGAACGTTAAGGGCTTTCCCTCGGACCTATATTGTATGGGCAGCATAGAATCCGAACAAGTGTGCATTAGAATATCATTTGTATGCATAAGTGTGGTGCGTTAGTCACTGGATTTACAACACACACTGACATACTTAGAGTATTCACTTTTCATACTTTATTTTTGCATTCAAGTTTGTGATTCTAAAGTTGAGGATCGCTTTTATAATAGCATTGTGTCAGTTACATTTAACTAACATGCCCACAGTTCTCAAGTATTGCAGGACTATGATTAGCGAGTGACGTGGATGCGAACTTATGACGAGTGATGTTACAGGCTAGAGGATTCGTGGTGATACAAGTTGTATTTTATGAGTATTTTCTGCTGCGTATTGTAAAGAACTCTGTTGTTATAAAAAAAAGTTGTAAATTCCCTGTATTTTTTATGAAATTGAAGTAAAGATTATGGATGTGCTGCAAATTTTTTGCGTATGGAAGTCGGGGTGTTACAGAGGCACAGTAGAGTTGGGTCTAATGGACCCGAACCTCCTTGTGCGGCGAAATACAACACACCTACTGCATGCAAAGAAGATGGTTGACCAGCATCCTACATACATATCAAATATAAATTCTTGGTATTGTAGAAAGCATAATAGACATTTAGATTAGGGGCTACAAATAATAATCGCTTCTTACTTGTGATGGTGGTTCGCCTCTACCACTACCCGACCACTGTGACGATCCACTCGGTCGCACCATTTCTCTGTCAACATTAATAAAGTATTTCTTATGAACAAAATTTGAGTATTGGGATTACACTACTCATATCAATGTTCCCAACATCTAAACACACGGCGTATATCCATTCATACATACACAAATCTTCAACATTTTGAAAAATATACCAATTCCCATATATTAAATATTCACAATTCAGTACTCGAACCAATACGCTACTCATATGAATACACTACTCATATCAATATCGAAAGCATGTCTCAATACTCGTATCATGCTACTACTCAGAACAATCTCCATAACATCTCAAATGGGTCAGTTTGGTAAATATTTTCAAAAAGTGGGTCAGTACGGGAAAAAAATTGAACCCCAAGTACTAAAAGACACGATTTTATTAACTTTTTGATCAATTTTTAAAGATTAAAGTTTGTCTTTTAGTGTCTAGGATAAGTTTGGGGTATGTGTAGCATTTTGCTTGCCTTCCGGACGTTTGCATGACAAAAATGCTACACCCAGAATCTCTTCTACAATCTACCTCTTTACAATCTTATGTGCCACAATCATATTGGAGGTTTCTACATCCTACTCTACAATAATCTTGAATATTATTGTACCACATAAGGTTGTAGAAAATGTTTGTACAAGCTACTATACAATAACCTCCAATATTATTGTGCCACATAAGGTTGTAGAAAAGGTTGTAGGTGTAGCATGATTGTTTTCGCATAACTATTATAAACTTGCTTTAGAGTTACATAATTTCTTTAAAAATTTTACTTTGGCTGAATTACAAGAAAATATCATATCTATTTTCTCTTTTTCATAAAACTACCTCCCAACGATATTTTAATATGCATAACCCCAAAACTGTCTTTTTCTTTCATGAAAACACCACGACGCTTTCGGCCTTTTACCAGATTTTTACAAGAATTGCACGTGCTCAAATTGGACCAAAATATCCATCTGCCCAATTTTCACTTTTTACCCCATTTCTTTAAAAAATTTCACTCAATCATCCAATTTTCTTACTCCCCTTCAAAAGCTTTCATCTTCTTCCCCGAATTTTCCTAAACCCAAACCTTAATTTCATCTTTGACTTCATCTTCAAAATTGAGAGATGGGAGAAGAAGTGAAAAATTAAGGTTTTAAAAAAAGAAATTATGGGGAAATTGGGCTGAGAGATATTTTGGTTCAGTTCGAGCATGTGCAATGCACGTAAAAATTTGGTAAATAGGGCATAAGCTGCCGGGTAGTTTCATGAAATAAAAAAGACAGTTTTGGAAGTTATGCACATTAAAACATTGTTGGGGTATTTTTCTAGAAAAATGAATAAATATGGTAGTTCCTTGTAATTTAGTCTTTTACGTTTTGCGGATAATTGTGCTAGTATTGTAAGGCAGTTTTTTGAGAAAAAAAAAAGATCTAGTTTGTGGTAGTTTTTTGAAAATAAATAAAAGTTTAAGGTAGATAACTATAGTAATTATTGGTGAAAATGGAAAGTTTGAGGGGGTTATGAATATTAAAGCAAATTTATGGTAATTATTTGACAGAAGCCCAAACTATAAGGTAGTCTAATGGAATGTAGCTTAGGATAAATTGCAAAAAACTCCATTGTAATGAGCACATGAATGCGAGAAAACCTTTTTTTTAAAGGCTACGTCGTAGCTTTGTTTTGGGTCTGAGACCCCCATTTTTGCATATCGAACTTTTACCATATGAGCTACTATTGAGTGGTAATTCGATAAAACTTTGAACTGAAAGATTATTGATGATGGTGAAAATCACAGCAGATCAGAGCCGTATGATTCCTGCACAGATCTCAAAGCATCTACCGGCATATTAGCCATCACAGACCTCTTTTACAAGTTTGGGCCCACTCCAAGACATGGGCTTCTTTCATGCCCATAAAAAGTGACAGACTAAACCCACTAGGAGACACACCCAGCCCATACAGGCTAGGAGTCAAATCTTTTATCCCCTCACAAGGATATCTTATTTCTTGATGGGGAGAGACATGAAAGAGATGAGTAATTTAAATCGATCCAACGGACACAATCAATTTCTTGAAATGTCTCTCAGGCCTATAAATACCTCTCTCCCTCTACAGTTAGAAGGTAATCAACAATTCACCAGTTTCTCTCTCATACTCTCTCTCTTTCTGGGTCTGACTTAAGCGTCGGAGGGTCTGTCGCTGGGGCCACCCCCGGTGTTTCAAGCTTTTTGCAGGTTCATCGACCGCATCAGCAACCATTAGATTCAGATCACGGTGATCAATCAACGATTCAGATTCATTCCTAGGAGCTCTAACCGCTTTTAATGGCCAAGGTCACAGGTCAGCTTCATAGTATTTTCCATCAATTATTAACTCACTATCTGTTTGCTCCCACACCGAAATAAGCAGCAACAGATTGGCTTCGTCTGTGGGAAACTACACAAGTATGACTTATCGTCATGCCACCAAGACAAAGAGGTAAAGGGGCGGCCTCTAGCCGTCGCACTAACTCTCTTCGTCAACCAGCTCCTCCTATGGAAGATCAGATACCTTCTCAACATTTGCCCCGATAGCCTAATCACGCTCCTTCCAACGGAGAGACACCGGGGGGCTCCCAACATGAACAACATCCTCAGTATGACCGTATATCAGTCCATAATGTTTCAATTGGTTCAATGGCCTCACGAGGCCCACGGGGGTCTAGAGATCTCTGCCAGATCATCAGTAACAGGCAACAAGATGTCGACCTACGAATTAGTTTGGATGAGAAGCATGCCATTTCTGAGGCCTCCCGTTCGGGACATCAGGTGAACCAGAGAACACATCTTCCTAGACAACGATCAAGGCAATCCTCCTCACACAGGGGACGCTCAATAATGAGAAGCCCAAATCATGAAAGTCAAAGGCTTCCTATGCAGAACAGAAGGCAAAATGCCCTAGTCACTAGGGCTGAACTGGATAAGTTCAAGCTTGACATCCTCCATGCTCTCCAAGGGAGTCAAGATCTGGGTTTCCCCCATTACGAAGGATCTGCCGACTCAACTGGATCTCAAAAGAAGAACGACCAAGTCCTTCGCCGTATCCAAGAGGTAAAGAATCGTCTAGAATAGATGAAGAATGAGAGAAACCACTCCAACAAGGCCTACCGCCCTTGTCAACCTCCTTTCAGCAAAACCATCCTCGATGCACCCGTTCCAAGAGAATTCAAAGCTCCTCAATTCAAATCCTACAATGGAGAATCAGACCCAAACTACCATATCGAGAGCTTCAAAACACTCATGATGGTCTATAATGCCACCAAAGCACTCACATGTCGGATATTTCCCGTAACACTAAAAGGATCTGCAAGGGAATGGTACTCGTGCCTGACTCCATATTCAATATTCTCCTTCGATCAGCTCGAGAAGCTCTTCATTGCGCACCTCGTTACTAGCCACAAGGCTGAAAAAACAAGTGTTTCCCTATTGGAACTGAAAGAAAGAGATGGAGAACTGCTGAAAAACTTTGTCAAACGCTTTACAACTGAAGAAAGGTCGACTTCCTCCTTGAACACTTCATTAGCAGCTGCAGCTTTCCGCCACAACGTCACTAACAAAGACCTGAAAACCTCCCTCGCAAAAAAGCCACCCAGAAGTTTCACTAAGCTCATGGAAAGGAGTGACAAGTATATCAGGGTCGAGGAAGCTCTCTATCCTCAAGGCAAGAATGATTCATCTTTCGGGAACAAATAGAAGAATACAAGTGAGGAAGAACTCAGGTTATTTCGGAAAAAATGGTGCAAGTTCACGCTATCCAACTCTAGCGCCACGCTTCGACAAGTTCATTATTCTCAATGAAAGTGTATAAGACATCCTCATGGAAATTGAGAAGGACGGAATAATCCGCCCTCCTCCCAAGATGTCAACGTCTAGCAGGAGAAGAGACAAAAATAAGTGGTGCACATTTCACAGAGTTCATGGACACACTACTGACAACTGTCGAGCCCTTAGAGAAGAACTGGAAGCCCTGATTCGCAGGGGCTATCTCTCCAACTTCGTTCAGAAAGACTACAACGGTTAAAACCCTCCGTCCCGGGGGGCTAGTAAGCGTCAAGAGAGGCCATACGAATCGCAAGACTCTGAACACATGGCCGTCCTCTACTCCATTCATGGAGGCACAATGGGGGGGGGGGGGGGAAATTCCAACTCCTCCCGCAAAGCTTTCATCAGGGAAGTCAACTCCATAGATAATATTCCGCCTGCCAAACGCACTGGGGTCCCGATATCTTTCTCCTACAAGGACTTAGAAGGCATCCGAACACCTCATTGCGACACATTGGTCATAAACCTTTGCATGGTGAATCATGAGGTATGCCGCATCCTGGTGGACAATGGCAGCTCAGTAAAATCCTCTTCATGGCCACATTCGAGGCTCTCAAGCTCTCCCGAGACCGACTCAAACCAGCCGGTTACACACTCCACGGATTCTCCGGTGTTCCCGTTCAAGTAGAAGGAGTCGTCATACTGGATGTGACAGCAGGGAAAGCCCCTGCTATTCGAACGGAAGTACTAGAATTTATGGTAGTCGATGTCAAAGCCGCATACAACACTATATTCAATCGTCCCGGCCTTCCATGCAGTTGCCTCTGCATTTCACATGAAAATGAAGTACCCAACAATAGCTAACGTAGGCCAAGCTGTAGGAAGCCAACAGGCAGCCCGAGCATGCTACACCGCTACAATGGGGAGCTCGGTTCTCCCCCTCGACGCCACAGAGCTACCGCCAGAAAGCAGTCACGATAATTCAAAAACTGTAAACGAGCTTGAAGCCACTGCCATAAATAACTCTACCAAGAACTTCCAAACTTGCCACATCATCTCTCACCAGGTCCAAAGTAGTTCACAGTAATAAACCTGAATCACTCGCCCGAAGCCACTCTGCTCATTCAACGGAGACAAACAGTCATGCCTAAACACATTGGTGCATCAGAAGATTTCTCTTTCTCTATGAAAAACAATGAGGGGCTCCCTCCAAACAGGCAAGCCCAGGCAAAGTCTACCAAGTTGTTCACCTAACGGCTCATCAACTTGATGACCCGGGGGGCAAGGAGATATCAACAGAAGTTGGAAAGTTGAACACCTTATCAAGGTGAACAAGGGCGTATTAAACATCCTCTCCTAATAGTAGTAGCAAATTCTATCAATTTGTAATAACGGCAAGCCACTAGAGCAGCCGCTTAGTTTTATTTTTCAGCAAATTTTCCTAATTTGTAATAACGACCAACCACTAGAGCAACTGCTTAGTTTTATTTTCCAATAAAATGTACCACGATTTTTTTTGCAAAATTCTTATACAACTCTACGGATGCATACAATGAGTTGAGTGCCAAATTTATACACAAAAACAACACCAAAAACTCATTAAAAGCTTCCTACAAGACGGGTTCAAAGTCAATACCCATGGTTCGAAGTTACTCTAGCAATGTGCAATGAAGCAAGTTCAGGGTGTGCTTCACCATTCGATCTGCTCCTGCAACCTGTTAATTCATCAAAGCAAACAACGAGCTAAACACCCAACTTATACTTAAAGCGGCGCTAAACACTCTTTATAAGCTTTCCACAAGACAAGTTTGGAATCCAGACCCATGACTCAGGGATTACTCTAGAAACATGCAATCATGCACATTTAGAGCACAACTCACTGATCGATTTGTTCCTGAAACTAGTTAAGGTTCCTTGGAGAATTATACAATGAGTTTATTGCCAAACTTATACACATAAACGGCACCATACACTCGTTACAAGTCTTTCCGTAAGACAGATTCGGAGTCCATACCCATGGTTCGAAGAGACTCTAACAATTTGCAATAAAGCAAGTTCACAGTGCACTTCTCCATTCGATCTGCTCCTGCATTCCGTTAGCGCCTCCACAATCGGTTCGGAATCCATACCCATGGCTCGACAAAGACTCTCACAATTTGCAAAGAAGCAAGTTCAGAGAGCGCTTCGCCATTCGATCTGCTCCTGCAACCTGTTAATACTCAAACTAACAAGTTCGAAATCCATACCCATGGCTTAGAGTTACTCTCGCAACCTACAATTACACACGTTCAGAGTTCAACTCGCCATTCGATCTGTTCCTACAACTAGTTAAATTCCCTCAATGACAGATTAAGAGGTCCAAAAACGTGGATTGTAGTTACTCTACCAACACTTGTAAAAAGTAACACTTAAAGGTCAACTCTCCACTCGATGTGACTCTCACAATTTGTTAGAGGACCCATACAGCAAGTTTGGAAAACAACTCTCCTTCAGATTTGTCCCTACAACTAGCTGAATTGAAGACGGAGCAATGCCAAACTCCGTCATACACCATCGGCAGTTCGTTAGCTATACGCAACAGACTTGAGGCCCTGTTATTTAGCTACAAAGAGCTCAGTCGATGGCACATCAACCATGACAGCAAGGATCAAACATATGAAAGGAATTCTTCAAATCACAGAACTATCGCAAACTCATATGTTCAGATCCAGTACCACTATAGACATCTACAAATACAAAATGGCTAGTCCAGAGTTTAACTCTCCCTAAGAGAAGCTTATACGACCAGCCGAACCCCAAGACAATGAATCACAGGACAAGATACCGGCACATAGAGAACTTCTTATTTTACAAACTACAAGTCTCATTACAACAGCAGAATTACAATGAGTCTATGTTTGACGTCTAGGAATCGATACCAAAAGTCTTGTGAATACTGTATGACAAACTGTCATGTAAGATGTTCTTCCAGCTACACACTAGAGAGATGCTCTACTTAAGAGGAACGAACCTCTTCACCGGCCTCCTACCAGTTAACAACTCCATAGGGCCACCTCAATTCTTGATGATGAAATTCAAGACAAGTATTCCTTAGGCAAGCAAGCTCCAAGTTTATCCGACCACCTTTATTTGAGCAAGCTCCAACTCTGTTTCGCTTAAAGTGCTGTGCGAACGGGAGAATCCCAACTCTGTCAAGCACAGTGCATCAAGAAGGAGAGCAAGCTCAATTTCCCAAGGACCTCGTTTGATAAACGCAGCTATTTGTCAGCAAAGAGAATAATGGAACCACCTTAAAGCTGAACAAACACAAGTGACTTCACTTCAATAATACCCACAACTCATTCACTCTAAAAATGAGTTTGGTGCTATGCACGCCACTTGAGTTCCTCCGGCCAACTACTCGTCAACATTGAGCAACGGGTCCAATGCCCTGATCTTCGCTCGGGCTCCACCAAATAGATCGTTGGCTCCCAATAATGGGTTCAATTCCGTGGTCATCGCTTGAGCTCCATCAATAACCCGTTGGCTCCAAACAACAAGCCCAATGCCTCGACCTTCGCTTAAGCTCCACCAAATAACTCGTTGGCTCCGAACAACGAGTTCAATACTCTGCTCTCCGTATGAGCTCCGTCAATAACTTGTTTACTCCCGACAACAAACTTAATGCTCCGCTCACCGCTTGAGCTCCATCAATAACTTGCTGACTCTGAACAACGAGTTCAATGCCTTGGTTTTTGCTCAAGTTCTCCCAAACAACTCGCCAGCTCCCAATAATGAGTTCAACGCTCTATTCTCCTCCTGAGCTCTGTCTACAACTCGTTGGCCCCAAACAACGAGTTCAATGCCATGCTTTCTGCACAAGCTCCGCCAATAACTTGTTGGCTCCAAACCACGAGTTCAACATCTTTGTCTTCGCTCGAGCTCCGTCAACAGCTCATTGGCTCCAAACGACGAGTTCTATGCTCTGATTGCCACTTGTACTCCATCAACAACTCGTTGACTCCAAACAACAAGTTCAATACCTTAGTCTTCGCTCAAGCTCCATCAACAACTCGTTGAATCCAACCAACGGGTTCAATGCTCTGTTCACCACTTGAGCTTCATCAACAACTTGTTGGGCGCAAATAGACAATTCAACGACCAAAACGGCAAACTCTACCTCAACTCGATCAAGGGGTAACCTCTATAAACTTGCGGGGAACAAACAACAAGTTCAAAGACCAGCTCTACTTCGAGTTGTCTCTTTAAACTTGTCGAGATTAAACGGCAATTTCTAAATAAACTTGATCAAGGAGTAACCTCTATAAACTTGCTGGGGCCAAACAACAAGTTCAAGCTCAAGTTTATCTCATAGCTCTCCCTTTAAATTCGATGGGATCAAACGGCGGTTTCTGAACCAACTCCATCACAGGTTTCTTTCCAAACTTGCTGGGATCAAACAGCGAGGTCTACATCAACTATGTCTTAAAGTTATCTCTTCCCAGCTTGTCGGGCACAAACGACAAGATCTATGTATAACTCCATCATGGATTCGCCCTCTTTAAACTTGTCGGGAACAAACGGCAAGTTTAACACTTAACTCCATCACAGGATTCTCTCCAAACTCACTAGGATCAAACAGCAAGCTATATATCAACTTTATCTCAGAGTTGTCTTTGAACTTGCTGGGATCAAACAGCAAGCTCTACGTCAACTCAGTCAAAGAGTTGTCTCTCCAAACTTTTCGGGCGCAAATGGCAAGCTCAAATGTCCAATTCGGTCACAGAGTTCTCCCCAAACATGCTGGGATCAAACAGCGAGTTCTATGCCAACCCCACTACGAGTTGCCTCTACAAACTTGCTGGGATCAAACAGTAAGTTCAACCCTCAACTCAGTCAAAGATTTGTCTCTTCAAACTCGTCGGGATCAAACGGTAGTTTCTAAATCAACTCGATCGAGTAACCTCTATAAACTTGCTGGGATCAAACAGCAAGTTCCAACTCAGCTCCACTATGAGTTGCCTCTCCAAACTCGTCGGGATCAAATGGCAGTCTCTACGTCAAATCTATCTTAGAACTATCTCTGAACTCGCTGGGGTCAAATGGTAGTTTCTACATCAACTCTATCTCAGATTTGTCTCTAAACCTGCCGATATCAATCGGTAGTTTCTATATCCAATTCCGTCCAAGAATTGCCTCAACAATCTTGCTGGGTGAAAACAACAAGTCTACACAGCTCATATAGTAAAGCTATATATGTACGAGATCAACCAATCAAGGGTTATGAAGTAAAAGCTTGGTGTGTATATATATATATATACAAACCCAAGTCCAAAAGATGTCAAAAAATCCCAACAAATGCTCACCATTCAAAACAGAGGAATATAGGTTCCGGTCGGATTTGGATCCATAAACCGAACCCGCAAACTAAATCCAAAGGGAAAAAGGGAAAGGGTAAAATGGGTATAGGTGTAGAACCCGCTATCCAAACCTGCAAACCCGCCTCCGTCTCTCCTTCTTCTTCCTCTTCGAAAAAAAAATTTCCTGCCAAAAATCCGAACTCGACTAACACTCCAACTCCAATCTACTGGCCGATCTATTCTCTCCCACTCTGGCTGAACTATCCTCTCCCACTCTCGCCGAGCTACTCTAGTCGAGCTACAACTCGTCGAACTCCATCCGTCTCGCCGAGCTCCAAAGATGAAGGAAACTATGAAGGTGGTCGACGATGCAACCCCCTCGATGAAGATCAAACGCATTATCATCGAGCTCCAAGTGACCCTCGTCAACCTCGCTAAGCTCCAGGGCCACTTCGTCGAGCTGTGAAACTCGCCGAGCTCCAATACTTCGTTGCCGAGCTCAAACGAAGACGACAAGCTGTCAAACTCGCCAAGCCCTAATACTTCGTTACCGAGCTGCCTTGCCGGGTTCTAGCATCATGTCTCGCTAAGCTCCAAGAACCTCGTCAAACTCCTAGTCGAACCCCTTGCTGCCGAGATCTTCATTGCAACCTCGCTGAGATCCATAGGTGCTGAGCTATGCCTCTCCCTTGCCGAGCTGGAAGCCCACTCTTCGAACTCAAGAGCGAACAAGTAAGGATCGAGGTCGAAATGGTTGGGCGGACTAGGGCTTGCTTTAGCGAACAGAGGCCTCTAGATCCCTACGAAAGACATGCTCAAATGCGATGAAGGGCTCAGATCGAGCCACGAGGCTGAACACATCATGGCGCAATCATGGCCACACAAAACCCTCGGCGTGCGAGTATGTGATGATCGACATATCAGATTAAGCAGAAGAAGTGGGTTTAGCTTGGTAAATTTGCAAAAAAAAACCCTGTAATTCATTTAAATTCGAAAAATTAATTTAAAAAATTCAAAAATATTTATTTAAATTCAGAAAATTATTTTAAAACTCGGAAAAAATAATTAAAATTGGGTTTATTAATTATAAAATTCGAAAAAGTGATTTTAAAATTGGAAAAAATTCCAGAAAATTTGAAAAATTCGGAAGAATTATGGAAAAATCCAGAAAAAATATTCACTGCCTTCAGAAGCCACAGATCAGTTCTAGGTATCTCCGAACACTTCGACTACTAAGATTATACGCCAGATTGCAAAAGTAAGAGGTACTACTCCCCGAAAGCCAAGAAAATTGCCTTTTGGGAGTGGGGGGCTTATGATGATGGTGAAAATCGCAGCAGATCAGAGCTGTACGATTCTTGCAAAGATCTCAAAGCATCTACGACAGATTAGCCATCACAAGCCTCTTTTACAGGTCTGGGCCCTTCTCCAAGACATGGACTTCTTTCAAGCCCCATAAAAAGTGACGGACTAGGTCCACTAGGAGAGACACCTAGCCCATACAGGCTAGGAGTCAAATCTCTTATCCCCCAACAAGGATATCTTATCTCTTGAGGGTGAGAGACATGAAAGAGATGAGAAATTTAAATCGATCCAACAGACACAAATCAATCTCTTGAAATGTCTTTCAGGCCTATAAATATCCCTCCCCCCTATACAATCAGAAGGTAATCAACAATTCATCAGTTTCTCTCTCATACTCTCTCTCTTTCTGGTTCTGACTTGAGCGTCGGAGGGTCTGTCATTGGGGCCACCCCCCGGTGTTTCAGGCTATTTGCAGGTTCGTTGGTCGCATCAACAACTGTTGGATTCAAATGACTGTGGTCAATCAACTGTACAAAATATTTTTATAGTATTTTTTCTCCCTTATTTTTCCAAAAAGTATTTTCTTTTAAAGCCTAATTAAAATCTAAAGCCCAAATTGTCTTTTTAGCCCACTTTATTAATTAATTATTTAAACCCATGGTTAAATTGGCCCATTAATGAGCCCATTTAACTTATTTCTCTTTTAAAACAATTTAACTTGTATTGTAGACTCTTTTCATGAACAAATAAATTTTTATGCACATGTATACTTGTATGGAGGGGGTACTAGTTGGCACGTGCAAGCACTAGGGTGTGCATTGCACACCTTACACTAGGCCGGATAATGGACAAAGAGAGAGGGAGAGATGGAGCTAGTGGAGAGGTAGTTATCTCATCATGGGTAGTTGTTACAACTTGCTAACTCATCCTAGCCTTTGATCTTTAATCATTTGATTTAATCCTAGCCATCTATTCTCACCCAAGAAATGTATAAATTCCTCCTAGTTCTTCTCATTTAGTACACTAGAAAAATTGATTAAAGAAAGAAAAGAATTATAGTGAGAAAAGATTGAGAGTTTTGGTGAGTAAAAGATTGAGAAGATTTTTGTGTGTGTGCTCATCCAAGAGGAGGCCGGAAGTGCACTGGGAGAGGCTCGGGTTGCTACACCAAGGAGGAGGAGGCAACTTTGAGGCACAACCTAGGAGGAGAAGGATCCATTCATGCATTCTAGGAGATTTCTAGGAGCTTTCTATTCATTTTTCTCCAAATAGGTGGGTGTTTCTCATATTTCTAATTCTAGTTACAATGCTAGGAATGCTTAGATTGAATTATTAATGAAAACTTAAGTGAAATTGACTCTGTGTTTTCTCATGTAGAGATGAATTGATAATTTAGAAGATGTTTGTTGAAATGATTACTAGTTGATAAATTATGAATTAAAATGCTAGAAGATATCATGTTTTGCTATGCTAGATAGTTAAGAACCATATTGTGTGAAGAAAATCTATACATTTGAGACAAAGTTGAATGTATATTGTGAAAGTGATTGTTTAAATTAAGATAACTCTATTGTAGTAAGATGAGAAATTTGTGTTTTAAAAAGGTTGTAGATTGCTAATAAATGAAAGAATGAAGGATTGAAGTATTTTTGTAGAAAATTATATTCAAATTGTGTGCAACTATGATTTGTTCCCAATGTCGAAACTATGGACCTAAAACTTAAAATAAGATCAAAAATGCATGTTTTATAAGCAAATAATGAATTAGAAAATACTGGTTTACTGTATTCGTATAAACTTCAAAATCTGGAAAGTTATGTTTCAAAAAGAGAAGAAAAAGAACAAAAATCGTTTTGGGGCATTTTAATAATTAGTAGAGAGCAAGAATTGAATCAAAACTATCCCCAATCCTCCTTGTGACAATCTAGTCACTTAGACCAAGTGGCTGTGGGTGCTTGGGCGCTACAGTAGCGGGCGAGTGACCCTATGGTCTCGAGTTCGAAACCTAGGCTCTACCTTTTATTTTCCGTTTTGAAAAAAAAATCCAAAACCCAAAACCCAAAACACTTAACCATATTTCCCTTTCTCTTAACGTGGTTGCACCCTAGCCTAGTTGGCTTGCAGTTGCGGTTGGCTTCTCTCAGGTCACGGGTTCGAAACCTGAGCTCGACATTTCTTTGGAGAAATTTGATTTTTTGAGTTTTTTTTAATTAATTTGACTTTAAAAATCTGAAGAAAAAAAATGTAAACTATTCTAAAAAAATGTAGATGCTATGAAAAATATTTGGGTACTATTTTGACTAAATAAAAGTGAGTTAGAAGTGAAAATTGGGTAGAATCCTATAGAATTTTACCTTTGGGAAAATTTATAAAAAGTATTTATTTGTATAAGAAAAATTATGTTAAGTGATAAAAGAGAAGTTTTGAATAAAAGAAGAATTAAACGTGGTATCTATAGACTTTCATTGTTAAATTGAGTATTGTTTGTGAATGAAAATACGATTTGTGGCCTTTTGAGTAGAATAAAGGAAATAAACGGTAGCACGAGAATTAAATGAACTTATAGAGATGAACTTGGATTGTGAAATACATGAATTACGATTGAACTATATGTATGAGATTCAGTTCATAGATAAGAACGGAAACCATTGTTAATTGTAAATTGTGAGAAAAGAATTTATGAGTATGAAGACTAAATTTTTGTAATTATGAATTGAAATTGAGAACTAGAGTGTAGTTAAGCCTTATATCGGCATTGAAAAGAAATGAATTGAAATAAAATTTTGAAATGAAAGGACCAATATTTGGTTCATATTGAACGGATGGTTAAGACCGGTATAGTGGAAGGGCTAACTCTAGAGAATTGATTTTGTTCATGATTCAATTAAATTAAGGACTAGTTACATAGTGAAGATGTGACGAAAGTAAGAGAAAAACATTGAGTATGAGGGCCATTGGATTGGTGGCGTGAGAGTATTCACAGGATGTCCCATGATGCGTCATGATAGGACGTGGATACTGCTCCAGAGTACCGTCCCAGTGGCGACGCTCGTGGGGTGTTTGGTGATTGCGGGTAGTGTCATGTCTATAGTAGGAGCTAAATTGCCACATGATGCCTGCATGATGAGTCAATGCGTTGGGATTCCCTCCAGGGTGCGTAGACATGAGTTCGGAGGTCATAGAACATCTAGGATACTTACTGTAGTTAAAGTAGTAGATTAAGTCATGCCGGGGGATTGAACCCTACAAGATGAAGAACGGTTAAGGACTTGCCCTCGGACCTATGTAGTATGGGCTGTATAGACTCTGAACAAGTACGCATTAGTGTCATATAAAAGAAATAATTGCATTAAGGACTAAGTGCACATTCACAACACGACATCAATAGGATAGTCCCTTTAGCTTTGTTTGTGAACAAGTTTGTGGTTGTTAAGTATTGAGAATCGTTATATTGTTTTCGGCATAGAAAGGATGGTCGTGTATAATATTTCGTCAGTTGAATGAACTGACGTGCCCACAGATTTTATGTAGGGTAAAGTAGTTAACAAGACTAAAGAATGGATGCTGATTAAAGATTGATTCAATAGTTGCACATTTCAATTCATGTAAATTTTCGTAAATTGCTTCCGCTGTAAATATGTAACATAATTGTAAACTCTGATGTAACAAAAAGTTTTATTTCCTTGTAAAATTGTATAAAAGAAGTGTAAAGATCCTGTGGAACTTTGAATTCAGTTTGATTTGGAATTCGGTGTGTTACAATGATTCTATTGAGTGTCGAATAAGAGAAGATAGTACTTCATTTGAGAGGTGAGATATTTCTCAATTGTAAACAACAAACAAGTTCCAGTTAGGCTTGAGAGAAGGTCGTTGTGATAATTGTAATATTCTTGTATCTGCTCTAGTTGAATAACATCTCGGTTCTTCCTCCCCTAGATTAAGGCGAAAGCCCCAACCAGAAAAATTCTTGTGTACTTTGTGTGATTTGTGTGATCTAGTATTTGTTTGGTGGTTTGTGTTGATTATGTCGAAGACTCAAGAAGTTCCTCAAAAGGGAAGAATTTGGCTAATTCCCTAAACAAGTAGTGTCGTAGCACCACTTGTTTTCTAACAACTGATATCAGAGCAATCAGGTTCGTTAGTTTGTTCGAGTTCCTTGGAGAAGATAGCAGATCAAAAGATGAAGATTAAGAAGTTTGACGGTAAGATCAACTTCAATCAATGGAAGGTGGATATGTATAATGTATTGGTTCCAAACGACTTGCACCTTGCCTTAAAAGAGAATAAACCAACCGACGTGAAGCAGGAGAAGAAGGATGAGATTTGTTTGAAGGCCTTGAGTTTAATATGGTTGCAATCGGCGGATGAACTCAAGTGTAAATTCTTGAGGAGAAAAGTGCGGCGAGTCTATGGGCAAGACTCAAATCTGACTACTTGGGATCGTCATTGTTAGATCGGATGTACTGGAAGAGAAAGTTGTTTTGTTTTTCAGTGAAGAAATTTACTCATCTTCAAGATCATATTGTGGAGTTCAGTAAGGTAATATATGAACTGAAGGCGATTAACGATGATGATCTTATCGAAGATGATAAAGCTTTTAACTTGATTTATTCACTGCCAACTTTTTATGATCACTTGATAACTATCATGCTACATGAAAATTTGCCAAGGAGACACTTACAGCAGCCGGGGTGATTAAGGGTCTGAAGAAAGATGGACTGAGAAAGGAGACTCAAGAAGGTGGGTCTATTTCTGTGTTTAGCAGTTGATGGTAATACTTCAATTGGAAGGGATACGACACACAAGGGTAAGATTCGTTGCCACTATTGTAGAGAAACTGGACATTACAAGAGAGACTGTCGCAAGTGCTACTACATGAGGTGATCAAGTCAACGTAATCAATGCAACTGATTCAAGTAAATCAGGTGATATGTCTTCTTGTTTCAAGTTATTCATATGAGAATTCGAGTTGGTATCCTGATTTAGGAAGTTCTTCTCATGTTTACTCCGAGATGGAGTATTTTTCTACTTACAAGTCGTCAATAGGCCGGAGTGTAAGGCAATTTGGGAGATTTGTGTTGTAGTGAATGAGGGAACAGTAGAATTAAAGACGTCAGATGTCACGCCCCGCTTCCCAGAATACGGGAACACAGGTACGTAACCGAGGCCCAGCGAATGATGCAGTTACATCATTCATAAGCTTTATATTGAACTCAACAACAAGATAATAATATCAACCACGTAAGTATATAAAATCACAACAGGATAACAAAGTACATGATATATTACATGAACATAAACAACAACTGGAAAGGAACATAGTTACGGGTCAAACACGCCCGGATTACAACAAAGATTACATGAATAAAACATGAACTAGAATAACATGAATTTAAACAACACTAAAATCTCTGTTCAGCAACACCCTCGGGTAATTCTCCATCTGGGCCTGCAAGTATATTATTATAAAAGAAGAAACAAGGAGGTACCCGTTAATGCAAGTCACAGGCCGCAAGTGGTACAAGCTAACGGGACAAATATAAAACAAAACAAAAGCAAGGAAAGAACAGAGAATCAAGAATCATATAATAGAAGAAATACAACATGCAACAGGAAAACAAGATATCATGGAGCAAGTGACGTGCATGAAAACAAGTAAATAAATCCAATAGGAACATGTAACATGTAAATGAGTAAGCAAGCAAACGTATCAACATGAACGCGTAACATGTAAACAAGTAAGCAAGTCAACATGAACATGTAACATATAACTGGATCATGCAAGTGTACGTGTTAATATCATGTCTTTTATTAACCTAACTATGTAGCACTTCATGCGTCCCATACCACATGGTTGCTACTCACAATCAAGTGAACGTTTAGACTAGTGGTAGATTCTATAGGTCACGTACTCGGGAAAATTGTATCTTGTTCGAGATACGTGCAATGTGGAACATGTAGTGTAACCTGTAGCATGAAACATGTCAAGTAAACCTGTAATTTAGCAAACTTGTAACTTGTAACTTACAAATTTGCAGCGAGGAACCACGAGCCCCCGTCCGAGTACGCTCTTCTATATTACCCACTACTAAATCTTTTCCCTTTATACCCCGGCTTGTTATCTTTTTATTACAATTAAAATATGAACAATGTCTACATGCAACAATAGGGACGGGCAACATGGCAAGCGTAACATGACAAGATCAAGTATCAAGACTTATACAAGGCAGGAAATATATTTCAGGGCTTATAAAATATGTTGATGCAACTAATGGCATGCATAACACTTAATCAAGAATAAAATATATTATAACAACATGCAACCTAGTAACAAGCAATTCATGCACAACATCATGTATAATTATAAGACTATATATGTGTGTATCGTGTTCATGCGATGCATATGACAACAAAGTATTCGTGATCTAGTACGAATACGGGATCAATAGATTATATATAATACGAAGAAAGTCAAATAAATACTTGCGGTATTTTGCAAAGAGCTTGTACTAGAACAAACGGATTGTACAAGAGACACTTGCCTGTTAGTTGACGACGATGAAATTAAAGACAGAATAACGGGATCAGTATCCCGGGCGGTAGAACACGTGCAAGATGTATGTGGCAGCAACGCCAAGTCAGCAATTCCAATAATAGCAAACTCCAAGGTAGTAAACAGCAACAACTCCTTACAATAACTCTAAGGCAGCAACACTCCAAATAGTAACTTCCCAACAATAATAACTCCAATCCAACCCCACTACAAATAGCTAACACCATCACACCAATACAGCTCCAATACAATCGGACCCCTTCTTCACAATACTAACACACCAGTACACCCACAATACAAACAACAACTCTACTTCACCCAACGCCTTCTTCTTCTTCACAGAAGAGAGAGGGAGATAGAAAAAGAGAGAGATAGAGAGAGAAAGAGAGAGAGAGAGAGAGAGAGCGGCAGAAGGGAGCAGCAACGGGCGGCGCGTACAGGAGGGCGACGCACAGAGGGACTCAACGACTGGGCAGCGCGGCGGGATGCAAACGGCGAGGAGGCAGAGGTGAGAGAGAAGCGCTCGGAGGCAGGGGCTGAGCTGTCGAGAGGAGCAGCGAGGGAACTCGAGGTTGGAGACGACGGAGAAGAGTGGGAGTTGTCGAGGTCTGGGGGGATGGGAACGGCGACGGCGGTGCTTCGGGATGACGACGACGTGGACTGCGGGGCCTGGCGACGCTGGCAGGTTGAAGCTTCGGTAATGGCTGCTTTGCGGAGTTGGAGTGGGGACTAGCGGAGGCGGGGTGGCAGTGGAGACGATGAACGGAATGGCGGAGGCGAGCTCGAACGGGGAAAGCGACGGGACTTCGAGTGGCGGTTGCTGAGGTGATGGCGAAGGGGGACACTGGCGGTTCTCGGGGTTCTCGGAGGGCTGCGACACTGGCTAACGGAGAGGTGCGGGGTGGAGATGAGGTGGTTGCGGAGGAAGGAGGAAGACGAGTTGTTGGGTTCGGGTTTTGTTTGGTTTTGTTCTGTTTTGTTTTGGAAACAGGGGAAGGAATTGTAGAGTGGGAGAAGGAAGGAGGAGGATGGTTACGTTTTGTTTTCTAAACAGAGAAAAGGAAGAGAAGAAACGGGGAGAAGAGGAGTTTATTTAAAGTGATATAATAAATGGAGAGATAGAGTGGGAGAATGTGGTGAGAGTGTGGGGGGGAGTTACGAGGAGTGGGAAAATGTGCAGGTAAAGTGGGGGAGAAGTTAGAGTACGGAAATCAAGAGTGGGGAAAGTAGGAAGAAATTGTATACGGGTAGATGTAGGGTTAATCTGTATAATTAAATGGGTTCTGGGTTAATGGATTTGGGCTTGGGCTTAAAATGGTTTCAAAATATTTAAATAAAATAATTAGGGTATTGGGCTAAACAATTGGGCTCAGATTTAATTTAATAAAATCAAATACGAATTTGGGCTTTAGAATAAACAATTTGGTTTCAGAATAATACTTAATAAAATCAATAATGTAAACTTAAGCTTAGAATAAACAATTAAACAATTGGGCTAAAAGTAGTTTAAATAATAAAATCAATTAGGAAAAAAATAATTATAAGATACTGAGAATTTAAATATGGAAAAATACTTTGAAAATACGTATTAATGAAAACAATGGTTACATCAGATGGTAAATGGTTCACACTAGAAGTGGTCATCCATATTCCGTCTATGAAACACAATCTGATGTCCTTGGGAACTCTTGATGTTCGGGGCTGCATGTATTCAGCTCGATGTGGAGTTTTGACAGTTTGGGATAGTCATCGTAAGGTGATGAAGGGTAAAAGGGGGATTAGGCAGGGTCAGCACAACATCTACCAGCTTTGTGGGGGCAAGAAAACTTGACCGCATATGTAAGCCCATTGTTCCTAAAATATCATCTAGTAAGCCGTCACTAGAATCACCAAAACGAGACTAAAATGTTCGAATACCGTTAGAAGATGAAGAGAGCCTTGATGTTGGTGCAGTTCATGTGGAGGGTGGCACCTTCATGATAACATCTACTGGGATGTGCCCTTGAGGGAGCATACGACTGTAGGAAACCTTGTGGAGGTAGGTTCAACTAGCAGTAGAAGCCATAGAAACGGGTTATTTACAAAAGCGGAGATGAAAGGTCTAGAAGAGTTTAAATCACACAAATGTGGATTCTTGCACACAGATGTGGATTCTTGTGCAAGAAATCCAAGGTGGAGATTGTTGGGTTTAATATCTTGTATACTTATTCAGGGTGAAGACAAGATGGTGATACACATAGATGGTTCGAAGCGAAGGATAAGAGAAGAAGAAAAGCATCCAGTAGTAGCAACAGCGACAAAGAGGCAGATAGTCGATTGTGCGGTCGACTGTCCCCCCCCCCCCCCCCCCCCCCCCCCCCCCCGCGGGTTGGAGACTGGGAGGTTGTAGTCGACTGCAACTATGTGCTGTCAACCGACCACGGCGTTGATGAGTTTTTTGGGCCGAGTCTAGATGATTCGTTTGAAGCTCACTTCGTCTTCTGGTTAGATCGTACGGCTCTAATTGTATGTTTATCTCTTCAGTATACATCGGATGACTATTGTATCAAGGTATCTAAACTAGGGTTTCTCTAGATCTATAACTCAGCGGGTTTTTTAAAAATTTTATTCATACAAAAAAGTGCACTTAATAAAAAAATTATTTTAAAAACTCATACTGTATGCTTCGAGAGCAGAAAATTTCTCATCGTAGAAAATGATCTCAAATCGATTTCGATCATTCTAATAGTTCTAAACTACTGGAGAGTCCAAAACTGTAAATTTGTCTACTTGTTATATGGGTCTCAAATTTTAAGAAATTGCCTAGTTTTAAGGAAGAATATCTTAGGAATAGCCAAGGCTTGTCAATTGTTGAATAAATATGAATATTGAGTGATTATTTTAGTTTATTTTATTTATTTTTTTCGGAGTAGAATTCAATTTGTTTGGATCCAAGAGCTCTTCCAAGATTGATGTTAAATGACAGATTATGATGAGTTTCATAGATACTGAGAATAGACGCAAAAAATATGATCTTTAAACTACATTATGAGAATAGGAGCTCCACTGGTAATTTCTCAATTGCAACTTTCTCGCCACAGTGAAGTAGATAATTGACGATAAATCATAGAGCGGTTCAAGAAGGTCCTTAGATTTTTTAGGAGGCGTTTGGTACAATGATTTTTTTGTTCCCCGGAATCATAATCCTGAGATTTATGTTTCTTAGGATTTATGATTGCTATGAATCATAAAACATGTTTGGTATATCCTAAACATCTCTGAAAATGTTAGTTGAAAACTTAATTTCCTATGTTTGGTTGAGCTACATATTTTCTGGGAATGTTAATCTTATTATTTAAAATACCCCTCTCATACTTGTATTTAAATATATTATTCTACACTTTTCTCTAATAAATAAAAAAACATGTTTTAATCACTATTATGCTAAATTAAACTTGACACCACTCAAGCACATGAATCTAGCTAAAGGTTAAGCAACTTTTATTATGAAAGTTTAATATTTTCATAATATCATCCATTGAGTGTTTAGTCAAACTATCATCCTAAAAGCCTCTGATATATATCTCACTATTCTATGAACTAATTGCAGAAAGAATTTGTAGTGCTCTATGTTAATTAAAATTAGTAAAGATTAGGATCATTTGCTTTATTTATGTCTATGATAGACAGACCCTACTTTGTCTACAAAAAATCTATCATTTTTTCTGGATTAGAGTTTCCTTAGATGAGGAGAACTAATGCTTTCCAGGATCATTTGCTTTATTTATTCTTGGATCTTTAATGAATGGTGAGGAGTTCGTACTAGAAAAGAAATACACCATTTTCTTGCCCTAGTCTTATCTTATAAAGTTGGACGAAAGAGATGCGAGAAAGTACTTCCAGCAGCTGATTGACACTGTTGATGATTTGGGGGGTAGGGGATGGGTTTTTGGGGAGAAAGAGGGGAAGAGATAGGAAGACAGAGGAGGGGATTGGGGTCATTTTTTGGGCATAATTTTATTTGCAAAGAAGTAACATTTTTCCAAGCACTTGGAAATCTAAGAATCTCATCCCCATGGAAAAAAAATTGTGGAAATTGTGACAAAAAAAATTTCTACGAATCTTGGTTTCCTGTAAATCTGAATTTAAAAATTAACATACTGTTATCGCTGAATCTGGTGTGGGGGTAAACAAACAGTATTTGTGGATTCTTGAAAAACCTGAATAGCAAACACCTAACCTGTTCCGCCGGAGTTTGACCGCTGACTCCCGCCATTCACTTGCAAAAAGTGCGAGACACCTGGATGGATCCCGGCGACGCACCCTCCAACGCTCAAGTCAGTAACCAGAAATGATTATCAAAGAGCGTTTAACTAGCAAAAGATTGATTACCTCTTAATGGAGATGGGTGGGGGGTATTTATAGCCGCCTTAGGGATCAGATTAGGAATGTAATTCATGTGATCTGATAAGGAGTAAAATCCTCGTAATCAGATTAGGAATGTAATCCCTTAATTCCCGGTGAGAGGATAGTCGCGAATCAGGCCCGTTGATTTGGTTCAATCAGAGACCCTAATTCTATCCTGTCGGACTGGGTTTGTATCGGGTCGAGACCCGTACCCAGTTGAGGTGGATCCGTTCACGGGTTATTGGATCTGTGAGAAGGAGACCCAGTACCCGTTTCGGATCCATTTGTATGTGAAATTACCGTTTTACCCCTGAGCTTTAAGATTCGTGTCCGATGTGAACGGTCCCGATTTAATCCTATTTTTAGCCATATCACGAGCCCCCCACTCCTGAAGATTGAGTATGATCAGCCTTTGAGGAATAGTTTTACTGTTCTAATGGCGTACAGAATTTTATCGGTGTTCTTAAGGGAGTTTGGATCTTGCTCGGGGTGTAACGGTGTTATTCTGGGCTTGTAAAACGCCCAAAAATATCCTCAGAATTTTCTGGATTTTTGGTGACTTTTCCAGATTTTTCTGAATTTTTTCTCATTTTTTTGAATTTTTTATTCATTTTCTGAATTAAATAATTAATTATCAAAAATATTAATTAATTATTCTAATTAAATAATTATTTTTGTCAGAATTTAAAAATAATTTTTTTGAATTAATAATTATTTTTAGAATTTTAAATTATTTTTTTCGATTTTTTAATTATTTTTCGGATTTTTTAAATAATTAAAACAAATAAATAAATAAATTAAATATTACCTTGACACATGGCACATTTATGGACGACGATCGTGATCAGATGGCGCGCATCGCAAAGCAGATCATGCTCTGGACACGTGGCGCGTTTCTAAGCGTCAATCATGATCAGATGTGCGCGCATCGTAAAGCAGATCACGTTCTGGACACGTGGCGCGTTTCTGTGCGTCGATCGTGTCGTGGAGCGCTTTTTGAGAAGATCGGACGAATCGTATGGGTCGGCGGATTTTTTCTCCATATACGAGGGTTGGTTCTTCGGCACCTCGGCTCGGCAACTTGGATCTGCCGACCCCTCCATATGTGCCACGTGGCCCTTTTTTTTTCCCGCTGCTTCTTTTTCTTCTTCGTTTCCTTCTCCTCCGACTTCAGCTTCGATTCTCCGTGAAACCCATTCCGACCTCACCTCCAACCACCTCGTCGAAATCCTTGCCATGCTCGCTCCTCCATTGGTTTGGGAGAAGCGTCGACGGCGGAAGGTCGAGGTCGAAGCTCAGTGGAGTTGTAGGGGCTCAATAATGGGTTCGGAGTGCTGCGCTGGAGAAGTTGAGCTCGGCGAGTGGATGAGCTCGCGAAGGTGGCTAATGTTCGGCGACGTGGAGGAGGTGAGCTCAGCTATGGGTGAGCTCGGCGAGATGGCGAGGGGAGCTCGGAGTTTCGACGAGGAGGCTCGAGCTTCGATGATGGAGATGTATGAGCTCGGTAATGGGTTCGGAGCTCGAGGTTTTGGAGCAGCAGCCCTGTGGAGTTCGATGAGGCCATGGAGCTCGTTCGAGGAGCTTGGTGACGAGGAGTTCGGAGCTCGACACTGTAGGAGGAGCTCAACATGGGTTTTTGGAGTCGAGGTCGGGAGTTCAACGATGAAGTGAGGGAGCTCGGGAGGTTGGAGCTCGATGGTTGGAGCTCAGTGAGTTGGAGTTGAGGTCAGAGCTCGACGACGGAGCAGACGAGAAGAGGAGTCGAGGTCAGAGCTCGACGACGAAGCAGACGAGAAGAGGGGTCGAGCTCGGCATGGGGAGAGCTCGACGGAGCCATGGGAGATGGAGCTCGAGCTTCGACGGAGCTTGGGGAGTGGAGCTCGGCGCTCCGTCGGGCGAGGGAGGAGCTCGGCAGCGAAGAGGAAGCTCGGGAGGTTGGAGCTCGACGTTTGGAGCTTGGCAAAGGTGGGAGAGCTCGATCTTCGACAGTGGAAGAGCTCGGCGAAGGTGGGAGAGCTCGATCTTCGACAGTGGAAGAGCTCGGTGAGGAGATGGCTCGAGCTTGGAGGTGAGGAGGGGAGCTCGACACTAGGTTGGAGCTCGGCTAGGGTGGTGGAGGCGCTACCGTTAGAAGCTTTCGAAGGAGAGGTTGGGTTTTTCTTTTGTTGGTTTTGGCGGGAGAGTGTAGGGAAGAAGAAGGGAAGGGTTCGGGTTTGGGACCCTAACGGGTCCGACCCGACCCTTCTTTTATTTTTATTTTTTTCCTCTCCTCTCCTCCTTGATGCTCGACAAATGCGTCTTGTTCGGCAGATCCGAGCACGAATTTTGAGGTGCATTTTTGCCACTTTGCAGTTCGGTAGTTCGGTAGCTCGGATGTGAGATCTGAGCTATGTGGCTCAATCTGGACGATTGATCACGATCGTGGCGCGAATCACGAGACAAGATGCTCAAATTTCGAGAAAATGCTATCTTGTCATTTTGTGGAGACGTTGCGAGATCTGAGCCGTTCATCATGTTCTAGCACGAATTTTGAGACGATCCGACGGTGAGATAGGATCGGCAGAATTTTTCTCCATATGTGGAGGTCGGTACCTCGTCCCTTCGGCTCGGCAGCTCAGCCATGGTGGAGCTCGGCCCTGAGAAGAAAGAAGAAGGGGAGGAGAGGCATTTGGGTTCTCTCCTCTGCCTTGTTCTTTCGCACAGTGAAGAAGAGGAGAAGTGTTGGGTACTTTTGGCGGGAAGATTGAAGAAGAAGGAGAAGAATGAAGGAGCTAAGAAGGGTATGGGTCGGACCGTGGGTATCGGATCCGACCCCGACCCGTTAGCCTCTTTTTCTTTCTTCCTCTTCATCTGCTTTGCTGCTCGGCAGATGCGTCTTGTTCGGCAGATCCGAGCACGGATTTTGAGGTGTATTTTTGCCACTTTGCAGTTCGGTAGATCGGATTTCAGATCCGAGCAACGTGGCTCCATCTGGATGGTTAATCACGATCGTGGCGCGAATCACAAGACAAGAGGCTCACATTTCGAGAAAATGCTATCTTGTCGTTTTGTGGAGACGTGGCGCGATCTGATCCATCCAACACGCTTTAGTACGAATTTTGAGATGATCTAACATTGAGATCGGGTCGGCGGTATTTTTCTCCATATGTGGAGGTCGGTACCTCGTTCGTTCGGCTCGGTGACTCAGTAGTTCACCCTCTGCCGGTAGTAGCTCGGTGTAGTGGAGCTCGGAGTTCGGACAGCTCGAGTGTGAGGAGAAGCTCGGCGAGTTGATGAAGGGGATGGGTCGGCATATGGAAGAGGTGATGCTCTGATTGGTTTTGGAGATTTTTGAAGAGGAGCTCCACTCCTAGGGGTGGAGAAGACCCATTCTTTGAAGAGAGTGTAAGGAGCAACTCTATGGGAGAGTTTTGGGATCCGAACTCGCTTAGAAGAGGCCCGCTTTGGAAGCGAGCGGAGTGAAGAGCTCGACTCTAGGAGAGAGCCATCTGGAAGACGAGTTTTGAGGAGCAACTCTAGGGGAGAGTTGTGAGCTCCGAACTTGTTGAGAAGAGGTCCACCTTGGAGGTGAGCGGAGCGACGAGCTCGGCTCTAGGAGAGATCCATCTGGAAGACGAGTTTTGAGGAGCAACTCTAGGGGAGAGTTATGCTCCGAACTCGTTGAGAAGAGGTCCACTTTGGAGGCGAGCGGGGCGAAGAGCTCGGCTCTGGGAGAGAGCCATTTGGAAGACGAGTTTTGAGGAGCAACTCTAGGGGAGAGTTGTGCTCCGAACTCGTTGAGAAGATGTCTGCTTTGAAGGTGAGCGGGGCGAAGAGCTCGGCTCTGGGAGAGAGCCATTTGGAAGACGAGTTTTGAGGAGCAACTCTAGGGAAGAGTTGTGAGCTCCAAACTCGTCGAGAAGAGGTCTGCTTTGAAGGCGAGCGGGGCGAAGAGCTCGGCTCTGGTAGAGAGCCATTTGGAAGACGAGTTTTGAGGAGCAACTCTAGGGGAGAGTTGTGAGCTCCGAACTTGTTGAGAAGAGGTCCGCCTTGGAGGTGAGCGGAGCGAAGAGCTCGGCTCTAGGAGAGATCCATCTGGAAGACGAGTTTTGAGGAGCAACTCTAGGGGAGAGTTGTGCTCCGAACTTGTTGAGAAGAGGTCCGCTTTGGAGGCGAGCGGGATGAAGAGCTCGGCTCTGGGAGAGAGCCATTTGGAAGACGAGTTTTGAGGAGCAACTCTAGGGGAGAGTTGTGCTCCGAACTCGTTGAGAAGAGGTCCGCTTCGGAGGGAGCGGAGTGAAGAGCCCGGCTCTGGGAGAGAGCGATCTGGAAGACGAGTTTGAGGAGCAACTCTAGGAGAGAGTTTTAGCTCCGAACTCGTTTGAGAAGAAGTCCGCTTCGGAGGCGAGCGGAGTGAAGGGCTCGGCTCTGGGAGAGAGCCATTTGGAGGAAGAGTTTGAGGAGTAACTCTAGGAGAGAGTTGTGCTCCGAACTCGCTATTTAAATGACAGAATCAACGGTTGTGGGAGCAGTTCCGAATGGCGAACCACTTCTAACCCGCTGAAGAGCAAGTTATTTGAAGAGGAATCGAGCCAAGTGTTGGACTCCAAACCATCGTTAGAGTTATTCAACGGTTGTGGGAGCAATTCCGAATGGCGAACCACTTCTAACCTGCTGAAGAGCAAGTTATTTGAAGAGGAATCGAGCCAAGTGTTGGACTCCGAACCATCGTTAGAGTTATTCAATGGTTGTGGGAGCAATTCTGAATGGCGAACCACTTCTAACCCGCTGAAGAGCAAGTTATTTGAAGAGGAATCAAGCCATGTGTTGCACTCCGAACTCATCGTTAGAGGGATTCAACGGTTGTGGGAGCAATTCCGAATGGCGAACCGCTTCTAACCCGCTGAAGAGCAAGTTATTTGAAGAGGAATCGAGCCAAGTGTTGGACTTCGAACCATCGTTAGAGTTATTCAACGGTTGTGGGAGCAATTCCGAATGGCAAACCACTTCTAACCCACTGAAGAGCAAGTTATTTGAAGAGGAATCGAGCCAAGTGTTGGACTCCGAACTCGTTGTTAAAGGTTAGTAAGTTGCGGGAGCAGCCATGTAGAAGAAGCTGGACTCCGAACCCACCATTTAAGAGAGTCGTGACTCTGAGAGATAGAGAAGCAAGAGCAATAATTTTCAATGGAAAGATGTAAAGTTTGAAATAAACTAAGTGGCCGCTTCAATAGGGCGAGCCATTATTACATGCTATTGGCCGGGTTACAAGCATCGGCCTTATTGAAAATCAGGATCCTACTTCTACAATAAAGTGAAGACCTCTTGGGAGGAGCTGGGAGATTCTGAGTCTTGAAGCTTGGCGGGCCCTTCTGTTCGTTTGTAGGCTCCTCAGCGGGGAAGCTCGGCCCCCTCTTTTTGGACGAACTTGATCAGGTGCCCCCGCTGTATGAGTTCTTCGATCTCCTCCTTGAGAGCCCGACAATCATCCGTGTCGTGGCCGTGGTCCCTGTGAAAGCGGCACCACTTATCCTTGTTCCTCTTCTTGCCAGGTGTATTCATTCTCGGGGGAGCACGGAGGAGCCCTTCCTTTTCCACCTCCATAAGAACTTCTGATATATTGGCAATGAGGGGGGTGAACTTCTCAAACCGAGGAGTCGGGAGACGCTGTCCATTGCCGTCCTTCTGAGATATTTGGGACCCCTCTTCGCTTGTGCTCTTCCGTTTGTTCCTGGAAGATGTCTCCTCAAAGCCCGGGAGATTCTCGGCTTCTTCGGCCCGAATGTACTTCACGCTCCTAAGAAGGAGGTCGGCGAAATTATGTGGGGGCTTCTTGGCAAGGGAGGAGCGAAGGCTAGAGTTGAGGACGTTCGATTGGAAGGCGGCCGCTGCAACAGGCTGATCAAGGGAAGCGATGGATCTCACTTCTGCAGTGAACCTCCTCACATAGTCTTTCAACTTCTCTCCCTTCTCCTGGCGGAGCTGGAGTAACGAGATGTTGGTCTTCTCCGTGCGTCTGCTACTCACAAAATGAGTGATGAAGAGGGTCTCGAATTGCTCGAAGGAGAATATGGAAGATGGGGCGAGGTGGGAGTACCACTCCCGAGCCGAACCCTTAAGAGTGGCGGGGAAGGTTTTGCACAGCAACGCATCGGAAGCTTGGTGGATTAGCATGAGGGTCTTAAAGCTTTCGATGTGGTCCACGGGGTCTGACTCCCCCGAGTAAGTTTCAAACTGCGGGGGTTCGAAACCTCTTGGGATAGGAGCTTCCATGATGGTCCGGGAGAAGGGAGGTCTGCTCGGGCGGATGGTCCTTCCTCTTAACTCCTCATCCTTGTCTATTCGGCCGATGCACCTCTCCATCTCGTGGAGACGGCGGTAGAGAGCATCGTCCCTTCGATGGTAGTCAAACGAGCCTCTGGACTCGTCTTCATAGGAAGGGGAGCGACGACGGTAGCTCTGGGAGCGGCGAGGGCTAGGCATGCGCTGTTGGTTGCTAGGAGCCGGAGGAGGAGTTATGGACCGATGGCGAGGACTTTGGACCCGTGGAGGGATAGGAGCCCTCTGAGCATTGTTATTGTTGGGTCGGAGGTTGAGGGCTTGCAACACCGTTGCTTGAAACTGCTTGAACTCGGCACGGGTGATGGGTGCCTCATCGTTCCTTGGATGTTGTCGACCGGTAGGGGAATGAGGTCTTCTCCTATGGTGTTCGGGGGACTCTTTCATCCCTCTTCGGGTAGGGGACCTTCTGTAGTCTCGGCGGTGAGGAGATCGCTCATCCGGACGCTGTTGGCGGGAGGCTCCCTCTCGGGCCCGCTTTTCGTCCAGACGGCGGTGAAGATCCTCATCCTTCTGCCGATTGAGGATGGTACTGCGGAGGTCGGAAACTCAAGGATTGTGGGAGGCCATGGAATCCGAAGAGGCATTATGTACCGAAATGCGGTCCTGATGGAGGGGTTGCTTCTGAGGGTTGGGACGCGAAGCCCCCGCACCGGCATTTTGAGGACCGGCGGGACCCTTACGCCGGTCCCTTAGGGGGTTGCTGATTCTGAAGAGGAGGCTGATCTTGTTGAAGAGGGTCTTCCGCTTGGAGAGGAAGTTGCCCCTGCTGCTGAGCGGATTGGATGGGGACTACCTTTTGCTGATCAACAGGATTGGGTCCACGGTTGGACCCTCTAGATCTTACTTTCCTAGGAGGCACGGCTGGAGGAGATCTGACCAACGGGAAGAGGGGAGGCTGCTATTCGTATGGTTCCCACAGACGGCGCCAATCTGTTACCGCTGAATCTGGTGTGAGGGTAAACAGACAGTATTTGTGGATTCTTGGAAAACCTGAATAGCAAACACCTAACCTGTTCCGCCGGAGTTTGACCGCTGACTCCCGCCGTTCACCTGCAAAAAGTGCGAGACACCGGGATGGATCCCGGCAACGCACCCTCCGACGCTCAAGTCAGTAACCAGAAATAATTATGAAAGAGCGTTTAACTAGCAAAAGATTGATTACCTCTTAATGGAGATGGGTGGGGGGTATTTACAGCCGCCTTAGGGATCAGATTAGCATGTAATTCCTGTGATCTGATAAGGAGTAAAATCCTCGTAATCAGATTAGGAATGTAATCCCTTAATTCCCGGTGAGAGGATAGTCGCGAATCAGGCCCATTGATTTGGTTCAATCAGAGACCCTAATTCTATCCTGTCGGACTGGGTTTGTATCGGGTCGAGACCCGTACCCAGTTGAGGTGGATCCGTTGGCGGGTTATTGGATCTGTGAGAATGAGACCCAGTACCCGTTTCGGACCCATTTGTATGTGAAATTGTCGTTTTACCCCTGAGCTTTAAGATTCGTGTCCGATGTGAACGGTCCCGATTTAATCCTATTTTTAGCCATATCACATACCAAATATGGAAAACTAGATTCCCAAGTTAAGATTCCCAGGAAACAAAAAATAACCCCCTACCAAACACCCCCTTAGTATTTTTAAGTAAGTGGCATGTGTGTGGGTATTACGCTTCTTCCAAAACGACAATTCTATCTCTTTTCATCCTCCTTTTTTTTTCTTTTTTTTTCTCATTTTTCTAATCCTAACCTGAAAAGGCACTTGGAAGTAGAAAAAAATAATTTTAGAAGCAACATACTCACTTAAACTTAAAAGAACAATGATATGATGAGTTCAACCATCTCTTCTATAACAATCTTCTACAGCCTTCACTCTCCCTCTCCCCCCTAATTGCCACCCACTTCCTCCTCTCTACTTTTTACCCATGGAGCTTCTCCAACTTAAGATGAGGGGGTGTGGCCAACAGAGATGGTCCAACCCCCCTCCCCCTTCCTTCAATAGAAACTCCACCTCCATGTTCGGAAATTGATAATCTTGTTGAGTCCTCGATATAATCAACAAAAACCATCAAGTAAAACTAGATCACACCAATCACACAAAGCACACAAGGATTGTTCTGGTTGGGGCTTCTGCCTTAATTCGGGGGAGCAAAAATCGATATGTTATTTCAACTAGAGAATATATAAGCATATTACAATTCTCACAACGATCCTTTCTCAAACCTAACTGGAACTTGATTTCTGTTTACAATGGAAAAATCTTTCACCCTCTCAGATTAAGTACTATCTTCTTCTATTCAACACTCAATAGAATCATATCGTTCTAGGAGCCATTTACATTGTATTTATAGATCTAGAGAAACCTAGTTTGATACACTTGATACATTAACCATCCGATTACTACTTAAGAGATAACCCTGCATTGAGAGTTGTACGATCAGAATTAAAGACGAAGATGGGCTTCTCACGAATCTCCAAGACCTGACCCAAATAACCCATCATTGCCGCGGGCAGTCGACCATATACAATAGACGGTCGACTGTTCCTCTCTCGGGAACCCTTTACAATCAGGGTAGTCGACCGCAACTCCACATGTTTGCTTAGGCTAAATGCTTTCCTTCTTCTTCGATGCCTCGCTTCAACCCATCTCAACGCTTCATCGTCTTCCTCATCGGGCATGTGTATAAAAGACATACAAACCCAACAATCTCCACAATGGATTGCATACTCATGAATCCATGTAAGTGTGATTTAAAACTCTTCTAGACCTTTCTTTTCCGCTTTGTAAATAACACGTTTCTATGGCTTCTTCTGCTAGTTGAAATCTACCACCACCTATTTTTCTCCAGCTGTATGCCCCCCTCAAGGGCACACCTCAGTAGATGTTATCATGTAGGTATCACCCTCCACACGAACTCCACCTACTTCAATGCTCTTTTCACCTTCTAATGGTATTCGAACGTTGCAGTCTCAATTTGGTAATTCTAGTGATGACTTACTAGATAATGCTTTAGGAACAATGGGCTTCCATACACTTGGCCAAGTGTTCCTGCTCCCACAAAGCTGGTAGGGGTTGTGCTGACCCTGTCCAATCTCCCTCTTACTCTTCATTACCTTACGACGACTATCTCAAACTGTCAAAACTCCACCTCGAGCTATGTACATGCAGCCACGAGCATCAAGAGTCCCTAAGGATATCAAATTATGTTGTATCGAAGGAATAGACATGGCATCTTCTAGTATGAACCCTTTATCATCTGGCGTCTCTAATTTAACTGTTTCATCACCCACTACTTCACAAATCTCCCCTCTAGCCGTTATCACACTACGACATGTTGATAACTTGTAAGTAGAAAATATCTCCCTCTTGGAGCAAATATGAGAAGAACTTCCCGAATCAAGATACCAACTTGAATCTACATCTCAAGAACTTGAAACAAGTAGACATAGGCAGATTCACCTAATTTACCTGAATCAGCTGCGTTGACTACATTAGCTTGATCACCTCCTTTAGTAACACTCTTCTGACTCAACCACTTGCGACAGTCTCTCTTGTAATGCCCAACTTCTTTACAATAGTGGCAACGAATCTTACCCTTATGTGTCGCATCACTTCCAATTGAAGTATCTCCATCCACTGCAAAATACCATGTAGAAATATACCCTCCTTTATGAGTCTCCTTTCTCAGTTCATCTTCCTTTGGACCCTTAATCACCCCGGCTACTGTAAGTGTCTCCTTGGCTGACTTCTCGTATAGCATGGTAGTTATCAAGTGATCATAAGAAGTTGGCAGTGAATAAATCAAGTTGAAAGGTTTATCCTCTTCACTAAGATCATCAGCATTAATCGCCTTCAGTTCAGATCTTACCATATTGAACTTCACAGTATGATCTTGAAGATGGGTACCTTCCTTCATTGAGAACCTAAACAACTTTCTCTTCCAATACATCCGATATAGCAACGACGATCCCGAGTAGTCAGATTTGAGTCTCGCCCATAGAATCGCCGCACTTTTCTTCTCAATAACATTACACTTGACTTCGTCCGCCAATTGCAACAGGATTAAACTCAAGGTCTTCAAACAAATCTCATCCTACTTCTCCTGCTTCATGTCGGTTGGCTTCTTCTCTTCTAGGAAAAGATGCAAGTGTTTCTGAACCTAAACATCATACATGTCCACCTTCGATAGATTGAAGTTGATCTTACCATCAAATCGCTTGATCTTCGTCTTTTGATCTGTCAACTTCTCCAAGGAACTCGAACAAACCCATGAATCATGATTGTTATGATACCACTTGTTAGGAAATTACGAATCTTGTTGAGTCTTCGACACAATCAACACAAACCACCAAGCAAAACTAGGTCACACCAATCACACAAAGCACACAAGAATTGTCTCGGTTGGAGCTTTCGCCTTAATCTGGAGGAGTAAAAACCGAGATGTTATTTTAACTAGAGAAGATACAAGAATATTATAATTCTCACAACGACCATCTCTCAACCCTAACTGGAACTAGTTGCTTTACAATGGAAAAATCTCTCACCCTCTCAGATGAAGTTGTAACAGCCCGAATTTCAATTACATGTAATTCGTAGTATATCAGGTTCTTTTACTTCATTTCGTACAATTTAACAAGGAAAATAAAAATTTTTATTAATACACGTTGTTTATGACAGAGTTACACAGCGTAAGTTAAATAAAATACAACATGAAATACAACTCTAATATAAGTAGCTTTAATCATAAATATAATTTTTATCATCAACCGTCTTTAAGTCCTTGCCAATCCAATCAAACCAGGCAGTGAAAATCTGTGGGCACTTCAGTTGCTTACAACCGACGCAATGTTATAAATAGTGATCCTCTCTATGATGTATTATAACGAAATTTTTTACTTTAACAATCACAAACTTGAATGCATATAAAAGTGTAAAGAGTGACTATCCTAAACATGTCAGTATATGATATGACTTAATGCCTAATATAGATGTTATACTACAATGATACTAATGCATACTAGTTCGAATTCTATGCACCCCATCCTACATAGGTCCAAGGGAAAGCACCTATGCACTCTACAATAAAGGGTTTAATCCCTCACCAAGAATTACTACTACAGAGAAAAATGTATGTTTTAGATATTCTTTGAGTATTTAGTACCACCCCGATAATTCATAAGTATAGCACTCCCACTTCAAGTGATTTTGGACGCACTACATCACACCCAGTAATTCTTGAGGCGAATACCCACACCGCGAGCTATGACCCTGATAATTCTAGAGAGTCGTCCTCCCATCGCGAGTGATTTACGGCCATCACGCCTCACACCCCAATAATTCTGGAGAAGAAACTCACACCGCGCTGTCACCAGTACCTCATCACACAAATACCCCACGAGCGTCGCCTTGATCCCAGTAATTCTGGAGTAATATCCTCCACCGCGAGCCTCAACCCCAGTAATTCTGGAGATACCTCCCACCGCCATATCTAGGCCCTCATACTCATGTTTTCCTATACTTCATCACATTTCTTGTAATACCCTAAAACTTTATTTTTATAAAAATATTATTTTTCACGTGTTGTGCACGTGCAAACTTCATGTGTAAATTATTTATTTATTTTGTATGAAATCTCATTTTTTTGTATGAACAATTATTTTCCTTTATTTTTCTAAAAAGCCTATTTCCAAAAGCCTAAAACACTAATTAATTGTTTTAGCCCACTTTAATTAATTATTAATTTGTTGTCTTGGCCCACAAGCCTAAGCCCACTATTTATGAAGCCCACCAATCTAATTAATTAATTAAATGTTCACACTTGTCATGTAGAGATAATTGGTGAACATTTTGATTAATTAAATTGTACAACCTTTAAATAGGGGTACTAGGTGGCACGTGTAAAGCACGTAGTGTGCGATGCACACTTTATTTTTGGGCCGGTTGTGCATTGGAAGGAATGGGAGAGTGGGTGAGTGTGCATGGGTAGTTATTTGTGTGTGGGTGGTTGCTATAACTCCTACTCCTATCCTAGCCATTCATTCTACAACTATCCATTAAATCCTAGCCCTCTAACCTATCTTAGAATTAGTATAAATACCCCTCCAATCTACTTGTATTCTACACTAATAAGCTATTGAAAGAGGAAATTATATAGGAGATATATATTGTGAGTGTGAGTGTGAGTATTCCGGGAGGCCGGCTACTTTTCCCATCTTGGAGCTTTCGGTATTGGCAAGGAGGAGGAGGCGTGCATTGCAATCTAGGAGGCTCTAGGGGATATTTCTTAATTGGGTTTTCTTCAAAAAAGTGGGTGTTTCTCATGACTTCTAAAGTAGAAATCATGCTAGGGAATGAAATTGGATTGTTATTATGAAATACCAGTTGAAATGAAATGCATGCTTGCCTAAATAGAAGGGAATTGAGAAATTAGCAAATGTGTGTTGATTGATTACTATATTTATTAATTATGAGTAAAGTGAATGTTCTCGTTATTTCTAATGTTAGTATGCAAAATATGTCATAAATGTGGACTATGTGGTTTAACTAGTAAAAGACTAGCATCATGTTTATGGATTAAAGTGCTAAAGTAGAATGGTGTGTAAAAGATGAATTGATAGAATAAATTATTAAGAAATGATTGGTAATAGATGTCATGAAATTTCCCATTGCTACTTATGCCATTAGAATGAATGAAAAAGAATGCATTTTTGCAAAACAAATGATTGAATGCATCATGTGTAATTAATTAATAAAACAGAGATTTTCTTAAAGCAAATGATCATTGTGAAATACGGGTTTACTGTAAATTTTTAAGTAGATTATAATCTGGGAAGTTATGTTTCAAAAAGAAAAGAAAATGTATCTTTTTAGACTTGAAAAACCCCGCAGCACAGCCGACTGACTATATGTAACAGTCGACTGTCCTGATCATTTTGATTTCGAGTTGAAAAACATCGCAGAGCAGCCAACTGATCACATTTAACAGTCAACTGGCCTGATCGTTTATTTTTGAATTTAAAAATCATTACGGAACAGTCGACTATCCATCTGAGACAGTCGACTCCTCTGATTATTTTATTCTCGAGCTTTAGAAACTCGTAGAACAGCCGACTGGTCATGGTTAACAGTCGACTGCCCTGAAGTTTCAAATAATATCTGTGTTGTGGGAAAAAATCTCTATGACCTGAGGCTTTGTATAAGTGAGACTGTTTTTACAAAAGGAACTCTTTTTTATTATTAACTTAATTTGTTTCTTTAAGAAATTTCGAATGGATCATTTAAGAAGTTAAAATGAGATTTTTGGGTAATGAGAAATTTGAAAGGTGTGAATTGTGAAACAATTGAAAATGTGAACTATGGATTTGGAATGGATTGAAATAGAATTATGTGAGCTTATAAATTAGTGAATGCGACATGTTTGAAGAATTTCAATTCCCAAGTATGTATGCATTGAATTATTGATTGTGATGAGTTATGAAAAATGTGAAAACATGAATACTATGCTTTTGAAACATGAATGGTGGTTAATCATGAAAAGCTCTTATGGGTATGACATTGTAATTATGAGTTGAAATTGAGAATTAGGGTATAGCCAAGCCTTATACCGGCAGATGAATTGAAATGGAATTTGAAATGAAAAGACCAAGATTTGGGTCATGTTGAATAAATGGTTAAGACCAGTATAGTGGAAGTGCTACATTCTAAAAGATTAATTTTATTCATGATTCAATTAAACTAAGGATTAGATACATAGTGAAGATGTGATGAAAGTAAGAGAAAAACATTGAGTATGAGTGTCATTGGATTGGCGGCGTGAGAGTATTCACAGGCTATCTTCACGATGCGTCGTGACATGTCGTGGATACTGCTCCAGAGTACCGTCCCAGTGGCGACGCTCGTGGGATGTTTGGTGACTGCGGGTGGTGTAATGTCCCATGACGGAGGCTGAATTGACCACAGGCTGTCTTCACGATGCGTCATGACATGACGTAGGATTTTCCTCCAGGCTGTCTGGACATGAGCTCGTAAATCATAGAACATATAGGATACTTACTGTAGTTACAGTAGTAGATTAAGTCATGGCGAGGGATTGAACCCTATAAGATGAAGAACGATTAAGGACTTGCCCTCGGACCTATGTAGTATGGGATGCATAGAATCCGAACAAGTGCACATTAGTGTCATATAATATAAATAATTGCATTAAGGACTAAGTGTAAATTCACAACACGACATCAATAGGATAGTCCCTTTAGTTCTGTTTGTGACAAGTTTATGATTTGTTAAGAAATGAGAATCGTTATACTGTTTCTGGCATAGAGAGAATGGCCGTGTATAATATTTCGTCAGTTGAATGAACTAACGCGCCCACAGTTTTATATGCAGGGTAAAGATGCTTGACTATTGAACTATACATGCTGCGCATGATTGAGTAAATATTGTTTCATGTAATTTATTGTAATGTTATTCCCCTGTGATAATGTACAAGTGTAAATGTAACTCTGATGAAAGAAAAGTTTTTATTTCCTTGTAAAATTGTACGAAAGAAGCGTAAAGATCCTGTGAAATCTCGAATTCAGTTGTATTTGGAATCGGGGTGTTACATCTCCCCTTAGTGTTTGTCCTTAAGTTTTAGTTTAAGTCATCATTAACCTAGAGCTAGCTTACCCTACCAGACTTAAATCAACACGAGAGAAAGTTAGCCCAAACTGGCTACTTCATAAGAGATACTTAACCCACACTGGTTAGTTCTCAATTTTCTTTATTTATAATTCTGGTTACTAGGGTCTCGTCTAGCCTCTAGACTAACATCTTTCATGTTCAACAATTGGGGTATGCATACCCTTATAACTTATAATCCCAATTTCAAGTATTCATATTTCATTCATTCTTATTTACCAACTATGAAGTAACACTTCTTGGTTGATCACACAACCAAAAGTTCATTACCAAGTCCCTTTGATTAACAAAAATTATTTTCACTTATATTTATTCTTCAAAAATATATTTCAAATACAAGGTTCACTTTGATCTATAAAACTCCTTTCATATTCAATCATATTTCAATTATAAATCTCAATTCTATTCAAAATATAGATTCATTATTCCCATTAAATATTCTACTAGAATTTTGTAGTTAAAAACACTTGTAATCATCCTCAATTACTTCAACTAGATTCATTTGCAAAACAGTAAGTTTAGAAAACTGCAGTTCATGCTTCTTCAAAAAATCATAGAAAATTATATACTTCACGAAACTTTGTGTTATATAGATCAAAATAAAGGTATACAAGTCTACTAAAATTTCTTACTTATATGTTTCTCCAAAATATTATCTTAAACCCTGAATTCTTCGAAATTTATAGTACGGTCGAAATAATGAAATACTGCCACTTGTGCAGTCTTGTAAAATTCATTACAATTTCAATTCTTTATGAAAATTTGATTTCTTAGACTTTACAGAAAGGTTAATAATTCTAATTCAAGTTCTTAGTTTTGACATTTCTCAAATTACTTCATCTAAGATGTTGAAATGATCAAAAACTGAAATGTGTACAGATTTCCAGCAATTAGTCGACTACCAACCAGTCCTAAGTTAATATTCTATTAAAATATTAAACTACCTCCAAATCTTATGAAATTTTAAAGGGATGATCCTAACACATACAAGGTGCTCCCAAAAAAAATTAGCTCTAGATTCCAACTATTTTATTGAACATGATTTTCTGATGTGCAAACAAAACTCAAAATCGTAAGTTTCTTTACATGATTTAGCAACTTTATGTACAAATTTATATTCAATTCATTTAATCTAATCATGATGTATTATCATGCACCCAAACAATATCATTTCAACTTATATACATGACAATATTTCAATTAGCATGTTTTTCCATTTTAAATATCATCATCACAAATTAACCACTACTCATATGTATAATCAATTTTATATATCAATTTTCCTACACATGCATGATACTATATTTACAAAGTTCCAGAAGTCACCCACCTTAGATGAAGAAAGAAAAATTGAAGAAGACTCCGTGGATGTTGCTCCTAGCTCCAACAAGATGACAGCCTTCTCCTTCTAGCAAAGCAAAGCTCAAGTCCTCCTCCTTGAAGAAATTCAAGCACTCTCTTTCTTTCTTCTCTTTTGTTTATTTTGGTTTTTGGTGCAATGTTCATGAAGTAAGGAGTGGTATTTATAGGATCAAATGTGTGAATGAAGAGACACCTATTACTCAAAATTAAATACCTATTAACAAAATTAATCACCCACTCTCACAAAACCCCCAACTCTTCTTCTCCTCCATATGCATGACAAAAACCCTTTCAATTTTCCACATGTGCACAATTCTCATTCTTTTGTTTATAGTTCAAATGTATATATTTGTTACATGACAAGTGTGGTGACAATTTCAAAAGTGTATTTAATATAGAATTTTATCCTGGGCTTTTATTTTGCAATTAGTTTCTTTTGAGCTTTTTAAAATAGATTAGAGCCTATGGATTTAAAATCGAAATAAATAACTTAAATAAAAATAAGAATAGATATGCATAATTCTTAGAAATTTTTAATGGATTGAATTGCTTAAATTTGCGGGTGCGATGCACGTGTAAAATATGAAAATTAATTTGAGAAAATGAAAAACAGTTGAAATACAAAGCATGTATATTTAACAATGTTACGGATATTTCACGTAACGAAAAATATACGTAATTGACACGTGTATCAAAAACACGTGCAATATACGTAAAACACAAGGATTAAAAGAGATGTTTGAGTTGGCTAAAAATAGGATTGAAATGAGTTTTGAGAAAACAGAAAAAATATAAATAATCAGAATATGAAATTTATATAAAAAATACGTTACGAATGTTACTCGTAACGCTACAAAATACACGTGCGTAACACGCAAGGGCAAAATTTTCATTACTCAATTTTGGGGGGTGTTACACTCCCCCCCTCCCCCCTAGAATAGTTCTATCCTCGGAACTTACTAGGGTAGAAGTTGTAATTCGTACACACCAAGGAAAAAATATCTTTATTGTATTTAGAAAACTGCAAATATTAGGAAAATATGTGTCGCATAAAAATATGTAATGTGGAATAACAAGGTAAACTTATATAAGAAAACTATAAGTATTAAAATTCATAATAACGGAATAATAAAACTAGAAAAATATTGGATACGAAAAGGAAGGTGACCATAAAGGATGGGATAGATTGAGAGAAATTTTCATACAAAAATAATATTAGGTGAAGTAGTATTAGATAGAAGGAAAGTATAAATTAAGTCGTTAATTGTGAAAGAGCTTAGAAAACAAAGCAATTTAGAAAGAATAAAGAGAAGCATAGTCAATAAATAATAAATTAATTATTAATAGGCTTATAAATCAAAATTTATCAAAGTAATAAGCGACAGAATGATTAAAACCGCAAACTAAACTAGTACTATATGATATAATTGAATTAGTAATTTAAGAGAAGACTGTTGGTTAAAATTTCGAAAAATATATGAGCATGAAATTTAGTTAAAAGTATTGACAATATAAAATAATTCTGTATAACAAGTTAATAAAATAATGTCACGCCCTGCTTCCCAAAAAGAATATGGAATACGGTACGTGACTAAGCCCAGCGAATGGTTTTCACCATCCATAAGCTGTAAGGATCTACTTGACTCAGCATAACAGTAAATATAGAAATAATCTCAATCACACATGCATGAACAATTATAAATCAACAGTATTCATTTGCAACAAAAATAAATATCCCAAACAAATACAGTATCTGGAAAAAAACAATATTCCAGGACTACAAGCCCAATACAAATCTCAATGCAGTAGCCTGAATAAAATAGTTCAAAACAAAATATTAAGCAAGAATTCCCAATGCGCAGCTCAAAACTTTCGCTCACCAACTCCAGTAGGCAAATGATCACCAAAACCTGCTCATATATCAATTACAGGGAAATAGGAAGACAGAAAAACATAATGCCCGTTAGTTGCAAGTTTCGGGCCGCAAGTAATACAAGAAGGAAAATAGAAAGGAAAAAAAATAGGAAACAAAACAGGAAATACTGACATGGAGATAAGCAACAATAGAGACAGTCTACAGATAACAGGGAACAATGGATAAACAGTAAAGATAACAGTAACAGTAAGGATAATAGTAACGGTAACAGGATGTGACAGTGAAACAGTTATTCTTATGTCTAATATTCATTACTATCTAGGTAGCACTTCATGCGTCCCAAATTTTACCACATGGTTGCTACATCAAACAGTTTCGTTTAAGATTTCGTAGTTGAACCTATAGGGCCGTGTATTCAGGCAACAATAACAGTAACATCAACAGTAACAGCAAACAGTAACGGTTTCATGGATCATGCCCTCATGCATCCTGAGGAAATAGTTGGTATCACAGTAAACAGTTGGGAAAAACGAGTCCCCTTCTGAATACACATTTCTATATTATCCACTACTAGATCTTTCCCTTAAACCCCGGCTTGATTATTTTTCATTATTATTAAACAGGTGTGAATGAACACAAATAGGGCAAAAGACATGGTAAGAACAAAGGAAAAGTCTAAGATGAATAGGGAACACAAATGGGTGACCAAAACAACCTATAACAGTCAAAACAACGAAACTTTCAGTTCTAGACAACAAGACACTACTGCACCAATTCTGAGATTTCCGTTGCTACAGAACTGCAAATCTAGATCCGTCAGAAAATCTAGAAACTAGACTCTCTGCCAAATCCAGCACACATATACAAGTCATACATCAGCCACAGTATTAGGGTTAAAAACAGCGTTTAATATAGAAATTATGTTCAGCCAGGAAATGCAAAAATCTTGTTTATAAGCATGAAAAGGGTTTTAAAACATCATAATTAAATCTGAGAAAAATCTGAAAAATTCCCTAGTATATCTAGTTTCAACATATAAAATATCATGAATTTATACTACAAACTATAGATAGTATAGTCAATATAACTGGGAAAACAGAGTAATGCAACAAAACTTCGAATCTGAAAGTTCAGACACAGCAGTACCAAAACAAAGATAATTCGCAGAATACAATTCGAAATCCAAATCCATCAGAAGGGTAGTAACACAAACAAATCAGGCTACAATTCATATTCACAAAGTTTTCATCAAAAATGTATAAAATCAGGTTGAAAACATAATTCTTTACTAAACAGCATGCAGTTTGGAAATATATCGATTGGTTTTATAAGCATGGAACGAGATATAAAAGTCATTAATTAATTCCACAAAAATCTGGGATTGATCCCAGTCATAATTAAACATACCCAGAAAAATATCAAGTCCGAATTTTACTTTTAATATCAGTTTTAAAATAATAATTCACATAGAAATCATATAATTCAGAATCTGAAATTTACGATATGACTGCAGTAAAACAATAATAATACATGCATAAAAAATCAGAATTCAGATCCGTTGAAAGTTCTGAAAACTAGAAAACAAAGCGTACAAATCATGTTCACAAACTAATTTATTTTACTGATGTTAACAGGATCGAAATTACTATACAAAAATAGGGCAACTGTAAAATAAAACTTCTTTTATGCATTTCATCAAACAATTTAATTATAAACGATCCAATCTAAGATGTAATACAAAGCATGGTATCTAGGTTACTCAAATCAGCATGACATGTGTATAAACAGTTTAAAATGAGGTAATACATCTAACAAGCATCCATGTACAATCATCTACATCATACGGTATGTCTCAAACAAGCATACAATCAAGATGTCCATCTAAACTAATTTGTTTTTATGCAATGGGTGACAACTACTGTGAAATACTCATGATCAAGATATGAAGGAACGGATCAACTAACAAGATATATGATCATCATGAGAGTGAAAACAAACGCATGCAAGACTAATTACGGTATTTAACTTGTATGAAGACAATTAACATACAAGCTACTTGCCTGAAAAACGACGGTGAAGACGATGAAAGAATAAGGGAATGGATACCCAAACAACGAACACCAATGCACGAACGAGACAGCACGAACAAGAGCAAGAATCAACACCCATGATAACACGTGTGGTGCACGTGTCTCACACGAACACGAAAAACAGCAAGTGACAACGGCAGTGCAGTACAGCAAGGGTGGCGACAGCATGGGTGGACGACGATGATAGCGGTGAGCGGCGCTAAGGCAGCGCGGCTTGAGCGAGGACAGGGTATCAAGGATCGGGGGAACACCAGGGATGCACGATGATGGGTACAGCGAGGTCGGGATGACGATGAGGAGGGGCTACTGGCGAGGAGGTGGGCGACTAGAGGACGGGGCTAGGACGGGGGTTGGGTGTAGCATAAGGGAGAGAGAGGAACAGGAGGTAAGGGAGAGGGGGTGACGGCTGTAGGTGAGAGAGATAGATTAGGGTTTTGGTAATTAAGGTTAGGGTGTGTTTAAGTGGCTAGGGTTATATAGAGTCAAAACGGGTTTGGGTTAACTGGGTAGTATCCAATAGGAAGAAAAGAGTCCAATATTAAACAAATAGGCCATGAATTAGGTTTAGACAATAAACAAGGTCAAAAACAATATGTAGATCAATCAAATGAGGATATAAAGGCTGAATCAAAGCAAAATGAGTTATAAGGAGAACAACAACATATGATTCAAAAGGGACGAAAAGAAATAAAACCAGAAACAAAATAAAATAACCATGGATTTTAATTAAAAAAAATAATAATAATAAAGAGTCACAGGGGTTACAAATAATTTGTAAAGTAAATACACTAATTATATATATGATTTAAAAATAAACAAAAGTGGGGGTTATTACAGTAGAAAAATTCATTTTTGCTGTGAGTTCGCCTCGTTGGTGTCGAACTGCAGGCTTTTCAAGTTGCAAAATTACCTCTACGACATCTGATTACAGTTTGCCTTCTGGACATTCGGTTGCAAACTTTGCCTCCCAGACATCCATTTGCGGTTTGCCTCCATTGATGTCTAGTTGCAGATTTACTCTCTCGACATCGGGTTGCACCAAAACGGGAGATGGGAAGATGTAATCTTTCCTATGTACTATGATATTGGGTGTTTAATAAAGTATAATGTTACGTTTTTGAAATTGGTGATATGAAAATAGAAGTGAAAGTTGAGATAGTAAGAGTAGAAAATTACAACGATAAAATATTCAAATAAAAAGATAGATTTCAAATATTGAATATAAGCTATATTACAAAAATAGCAGGAAAATGATTTATAACGTGTGGAAGTATGTCATAACTATATAAGTAAAACATTACAATCTTGTTAAAAAATATATACTGAAATGAATAAGGCGATGTAAAATAGTGGGAAATTATAATATCATGAAATCAAAATAATTGTAAAGTGAATGTAAATATACAAAATTAAAATTCACAATCTAATAGAATAATAACAAGGAAAATGATAGTCTTAATAATAATTTAGTTAGTAGTAGTTCAAAACTTAATAGAATGCGTAAGAGTGAAAGCGCATAAAAGAAGCATCAGAAAGAAAACAAGTAAGTCAAACTTAAAAGATGTAGTTGAAATAGTAAATATCAAAGTGAATTAATAGTATAAGAAAATAATTTTTTTGTTTGTTTTTCTTTTAGGAGAAAAAGTATTACGATGAAAATCCACGAAGAAAATTTTAAAAAGGGAAGTGTGTCCACGTGTAAGGTATCATGAATGTAGGTTCAAACCCACTACGCTTCCGCGCGCCACTCTGATACCAAGAGAAAGCATGCTCGCTTACAATATCACATCAATGTATACAAGGAGAGCATCATGAATGCAATTTCTATAACTTCACCATTCATGAATCCAACCATCTAATAGGGAAAGGGAGGATAAAACATCAGTGTCTAGAGCAACACAAATGTAAATCATCTTACAATTATATTTTTATAAACTGAACTCACACTTCTAATGTCCATCCTAATGTGTCATCCTTGTAATTTTGTACTAGTTATTGAAGTTGGCTCAGATACCACTTGTAACACCCCAAAAGCTCGATTACTTGCTTATCAAGGAAACAACCGATCATTTCCACTTTCAGCAGTTCAGCCCGAAGGCAGGCAACTCACTAACTACAGCTTCTATCTCCTCTAGGTCCCATTAGACCGATCCTTAGTCCTTCTCCCCCGCAATCATTCCATTTACATGTAATTTGTAGTACATCAAGATTTTTACTTCATTTCGTACAATTTTACAAGGAAATTAAAACTTTTTATATATACACATTGTTTATCACAGAGTTACACAGTGGAAGTTAAATAAAATACAACATGAAATATAACTCTAATATCAGCAGCTTTAATCATGAATATAATCTTTATCATCAACCGTCTTTAAGTCCTTGCAAATCCAATCAAGCCCTACACTGAAAATTTGTGGGCACGTAAGTTGCTTACAACCGACGCAATATTATAAGCATCGATCCTCTCTATGTTGTATTATAATGAAATCTCTTAGTTTAACAATCACAAACTTGAATGCATATAAAAGTACAAAGAGTGACTATCCTAAACATGTCAGTGTATGATAAGACTTAATGCCTAATGCAGATGTTATACTACAATGACACTAATGCATACTTGTTCGGATTCTATGCACCCCTTCCTACCTAGGTCCAAGGTCAAGCACCTACGTACTCCACATTAAAGGGTTTAATCCCACGCCATGAATTACTACTACGGTAACTAATGTATGTTTTAGATATTCTGTGAGTATCTAGTACCACCCCGATAATTCTTGAGTATCACACTCCCACTTCAATTGATTTTGGACGCATTGCCTCACACCCAGTAATTCTGGAGGCGATTACTCATACCGCAAGCTATGACCCCGGTAATTTTTGAGAGTCGTCATCCCATTGCGAGTGATTTAAAGCCATCACGCCTCACACCCCAATAATTCTGGAGAAGAAACTCACATCGCGCTGTCACCGGTACCTCATCACACAAATACCCTACGAGCGTCGTCTTGATCCCAGTAATTCTGGAGTAATATCCTCCACCGCGAGCCTCAACCCCAGTAATTCTGGAGATACCTCCCACCGCCCTATCTAGGCCCTCATACTCATGTTTTCCTATACTTCATCACATCTCCCCTTAGTGTTTGTCCTTAAGTTTTAGTTTAAGTCATCATTAATCTAAAGCTAGCTTACCCTACCGGACTTAAATCAACACGAGAGAAAGTTAGCTCAAACTGGTTACTTCTCAAAAGATACATAACCCACACTGGTTAGTTCTCAATTTCCTTTATTTATAATGTCCTTTACTAGGGTCTCGCCTAGCCTCTAGACTAAAATCTTTCATGTTCAACGATTGGGGTACGCATACCCTTACAACATATAATCTCAATTTCAAGTATTCATATTTCATTCATTCTTATTTACCAACTATGAAGTAACACTTCTTGGTTGATCACACAACCAATGATTCATTACCAAGTACCTTTGATTAACAAAACTCATTTTCACTTCTACTTATTCTTTAAAAATATATTCCAAATACAAGGTTCACTTTGATCTATAAAACTCCTTTCATATTCAATCATATTTCAATTATAAATCTCAATTTTATTCAAAATATAGATTCATTATTCCCATTAAAGATTCTACTATAACTTTGTAGTTAAAACCACTTAGAATCATCCTCAATTACTTTATCTAGATTCATTTGCATAACAGTAAGTTCAAACCCAGAAAACTGTAATTCCTGCTTCTTGAAAAAATCATAGAAAATTATATACTTCACGAAACATTGTGTTCTTTAAATCAAAATAAAGGTATACAGGTCTAATACAATTTCTTAATTATATGTTTCTCCAAAATATTGTATCTTTAACCCTAACTTCTTCGAAATTTACAGTATGGTCGAAATATTAAAATATTGCCACTTGTACAGTCTTGTAAAACTCATTACAATTTCAATTATTTATGAGAATCTAATTTCTTAGACTTTACAGAAAGGTTAATGAGTCTACCTAAAGTTCTTGTTTTTTACTTTTCTCAAATTACTTCATGTAAGGTTTTGAAATGATCAAAAACCGAAATGTGTACAGATTTCTAGCAATTAGTCGACTGCCAACCAGTCTTAAGTTTAGATTAAAATAGTAAATGACCTCCAAATCTTCTGAAATTTTAAAGGGATGTTCATAAAACATACAAGATGCTCCCAAAAAAGTTTTAGTTCTAGATTCTAACTATTTTATTATACATGATTTTCTGATGTGCAAACAAAACTCAAAACAGTAACTTTCTTTGCATAATTTAGCAACTTTATGTACAAATTTATATCCAATTCATTTAATCTAATCATGATGTATTACCATACAACCAAAAAATATCATTGCAACTTATATACATGACAATATTTCAATTAGCATGCATTTCCATTCTAAATATCATCATCACAAATTAACCACTACTCATATGTATAATCAATTTTATATATCAGTTTTTCTACACATGCATGATACTATATTTTAGAAAATTCAAGAAGTCACCCACCTTAACTAAAGAAAGAAAATGGAAGAAGACTCCTTGGATGTTGCTCCTAGCTCCAACAAAATGCTAGCCTTCTCCTCCTAGCAAAGCACAGCTCAAGCCCTCCTCCTTGAAGAAATTCAAGCACTCTCTTTCTTTTCTCTCTTTCTTTCTATTCTTTTGTTTATTTTGATTTTTGGTGCAATGTTCATGAAGTAAAGGGCGGTATTTATAGGATCAAATGGGCGAATGAAGAGACACTCATTACCCAAAATTAAATACCTATTAACAAAATTAATCACCCACTCTCACAAAACCCCCAACTCTTCTTATCCTCCATATGCATGGCAAAAACTTTTTGAATTTCCCACATGTGCACACTTCTCATTCTTTTGTTTATAGTTCAAATTTATATCTTTGTTACATGACAAGTGTGGTGACAATTTCAAAATTGTATTTAATATAGAATTTTATCATGGACTTTTATTTTGCAATTAGTTTCTTTTGGGCTTTTAAAGTAGATTAAGTCCTATGGATTTAAAATCAAAATAAATAACTTAAATAAAAATGAGAATAGATATGCATAATTCATAGAAGATTTTTATGGATTAAATTGCTTAAATTTTCTGTGTGCGATGCACGTGTAAAATATGACATTTATATAAAAATACGTTACGAATGTTACTCGTAACGGTACAAAATACACGTGTATAACACGCGAGGGCAAAATTATCATTAATCAATTTTACAGGGTGTTACAGAAGTACTCTCTTATTCTATTCGGCACTTCATAGAATCATATCATTCTATGAGCTATTTACATTATATTTATAGATATAGAGAAACCCTAGTTTGATACACTTGATACATCAACTATCTGATTACTACTGAAGAGATAACTCTGCATTAAAAGTCGTACAATCTGACTTGAATACGAAGTTGGGATTCTCATGAATCTCCAAGATCCAACCCAAATAAATCATCAGCGCCGCGGACGGTTGACCGTTCTCCTCTTGGGAACCCTATACAGTCGGGGTGGTCAACCGACCCCAAGTGCAGTCGACCGCAACTCCACCTATTTGCTTCTACTGACTGCTTTCCTTCTTATTTGATGCCTCATTTCGATCCATCTTAAAGCTTCATCGTCTTCTTCATCATACATGTGTATGCAAGACATACAAAAGCAACACTCCACCCCAGGCCCGCGTCAGAAGCCCAAAAAGACACCACAGACGATCGTCAGCCCTTAAAAGAGATATGGAAAAGCTCAGAAGATGTCCTCCACATCAGATCGGGCCTCATACATACCTTCATCAGCGGGCTCATAATGACTTTCTTCATGGTCATCATCGCTCAACCCCTTCGTCTAAAGGATGGGTTCCCAGAGGGAGTCCTCCTACAAACCCAGTTTGGCGTGAAAGAACCCCTCAAAGGATCGCCGACGGTGTCCCATCTTACCAAAAGTATTTGGGCGGGGAGATACTTCAGGGGGCTTGACCATTGCGGTGAATAATTGTAATACCCCGACTTTTTCCTAAATATTTAAAGATTATTTCTCTTTTATAGTATGCTTGTGTAGCATGTGGCTATTACTCCATGATGAATAAATTATATTTTTCCCTATAAAATACTTGCTTTAAAGCCCAATGTTAATCTGTTTATTTTCTTTTAATAAATTTATTTTGGCCTAAATTGATTTTAAGCCCATGAATTTTAAACCCTCTTATTATCTTCTATAACTTGTAATGTAACATTTTTCTTTCTCCATTAAATTCCGGGTATAATTGTAGTGTGACTTGTGCTTACACGTGCACTCAATGTACACGTGTATTAGGCACAAATTCTTGGCCGGTTTTAGGGAGAGAAGTGGATGAAATCATGGGTAGTTATCCTGAGTTGTGGGTAGTTTTTACAACCCCCAAATCAATCTCAGCCCTTAATCCTCCAACTCCCTAATAGATCTCAACCCTTCATCCTATTTATCTTCTAATATAAATACCCCCTCCTATTCCCTATCTCTTTTACACTAAAATTTCCTGAGATTATAGAGAGTATCTGTGAGTTGTGTGGGAGTTTCCTGTGGAGGCAAGCAGCATTGCTGAGGAGTCGGAGTGGAACAAAGGAACAAGAGTGCTGCGCTATATTGAAGGACTTGCGGGATTTCGTTATTTTTCTTCATAAAAGGTGGGTGTTTCTCAGGACTTCTAACATAGGAATAATGCTATAATTGTCATGATTGATACCATGTTACAAAAGTGAATTGAATGCGGTAGAAATTGCTCGATCATGCTATTAAATTCGAGGCGAGACTGTCGGTACAGTCGACTGCCATATGAGCCAGCCGACTGATACGAGACATTACTTTTTCATAATGTGCTGATAAAATGTGTGTGAATAGCCATGATGGTGTGATTATTAAATGTATGTTTTCCCTATGACACATATGATGGAGGGAAGGTAAACAAATAAAAAGAACTAAAGGTGATAAATATCTGAAGTTGTCGGTGCAGTCGACTGACTTGGTGTTAAGTCGACTGGTGCTTCGTTCTGAATGTGACTGTTTGAAAGTTCCCTGAATAAAGATATTCTATTTATGTAGGCCCATGATGATAACTTGAGATTTGTATCTCCATTGTCGTAAGTAAGTATGAGCAATGTGAATGCATGTTTAGAGTAGTTTTCTCTAAAAGAGCATGTTAATAACTGGGAAAATTGTGCTACGAATGCTACTGAACAAGAGGAACTCTGTTTATAAAACATGAATTGATATATACTGTTAATTGATATCATGATGCAAGTACACGTAAGAACTGTAATTAATCTCTTTAAATTGAAAATGGATCTATCCAGTCGACCAATGTGTGTAGCAAGTCGACTGATCTGGACTTAGAAATTATGCTGTTTGAAATCTCCAGGACAGACGACTGATTACTGAACAGTCGACTGTTATGTGGATAATATAGTGAATATGAACGGTTGCGGGACAGGCGACTGGTTGAGTGCAACAGTCGACTATCCCGAGCTTTTATGAGGAATTTGTATGTGACTGTATAAGTCGACTGGTGCTTTTCCAAGTCGACTGTACAGAGCGGACTTTTGATAATTTGATTCATGTTATTTACTGTTGGTAATGATGAACTTTATGCTTTTATTGATGGATTCTGGTTATGGCTGTATGAATTATGTGAAAGGAATCATAAATGAGAATTGAGAACTAAATGAATAATTATGAAAGGCTAAACATGATGAGAAAGTCTGTGAGACTCTAAAATGAATTATGAGCTGATGATGCTCCATTGGATATTGTGAATTTGAAATTGAACAAAGAGTAGCTAAGTCTCCCCGGCAGTGAATGAAATGATATTGAGAATTAGACCAGGTTGGTCAAGTGAAATGAAATGATAAGTCCGGTTGATGGAGAGGCTAACTCTAGAGCTTGATTTTTATTCATGATTCTAATGTAACTTAAATACATAGTGTGGAGGTGATGAAGGTGAGAGAAAAACATGAGTATGAGAGCTAGGGTACGGTGCGGGTGTGTGAGCCGCAGAATGCATGCTTGATGCGTCAAGACATGGCGCGGGCACAACTCAGTAATGATCGGACTCTAGTCACGCTTGTGGGATGTTTTGGTGACTGCAAGAGGAGTGTGTTCAGGGAGGAGGCTGAATTGTCGCAGAATGCATGCTTGACGAGTCAAGACATGGCGCGAAATTCTACTCCAGGGGCCAGGATACATGCTTGTACTCATAGATTCATCTAGGATACTCATTGGAATTACAGAAGTAGAATAAGTCATGGCGGGGGATTGAACCCTACAAAAATGAAGATCGATTAAGAGGCTTGCCCTCGAATCTATGTAGTATGGGATGCATAGAATTCGAACAAGTGCGCATTAGTGTCATGTTAATTAAATAAATTGCATTAAGGATTTAAGTGCACAATCACGACACGACATCATTAAAAGTTCCCTCTTATTTGCATGCTTATGTTGAACAAGTTTGTGATTTGTAAGAAATGAGATTCATTATACTGTTTCTGGCGTAGAGAGGATGGCCATGTATAATTATCGTCGGTTGAATAAACTGACGTACCCACAGTTTTTATGCAGGATATAATTACATGTAAGAGGAATGGATGCATAAAGAGTTCATTATGTTGTTGTTCATTTATGTAAATATTGTATATTTTGCTTCCGCTGTGTAAATTCAAATGTAATGTGTTGTAAACTCTGATGTAAAAGAAAAGTTTTAAAATTCCTTGTAAAAGTGTATGTGAAGGAAGCGAAAAGATCCTGTAGAACATCTCGAATTCAGTAATTTAGGATTCGGGGCGTTACAATAATGGAAGAAGAATAGTTGAAGAAAAAAGAGCTAATCACCACAAACACCCCACCCCCAAACTGTATTCTCTTCACCAACACCACACCAGGTTCAGGGCTTTATTCCCCCCCCCCCCCCCCTCCCCGCCCCCCAATCCCACCATCAATTCACCCACATCCCACATTCTCCCTCTAACAATCACTCAAACTGATATGGCAAGCACAATACTGGCCAACAATTACCTCACCATTCTACTAGTCCCTCTCATCCTCCTACAATCTCCACCATACAACAAATCCTCATACATGAACATCACAAGCAACAACAAAGCTCGTATGCAACAAGTACCTCAAGTCAAGCTTCCCCTGATGATTGCTAGGGCTCCTGAAGGAAGTCCAGCCTCGCCAACTACGGTCCAATTCTCAACTGATGACACTTCAAACAAAGTTACTTCGCCCAAGGAAAAGTGGGTGAAAGTGGAGAGCAAAATAGTAAGAAGAGCAAATAAGAAAATGATGAACTTTGATAGAGTCATGAAGAACTACCGAAAAGGAAAAAAGAAACATGTACCATGCTTTAATTGTGGCGACTTAGGACATATTTGTGCTGATTGCACGAAGGAGGTACAATGCTTAAAATTCTTAAAGTGGAGACACAGGTCCATGTTTGCACTAATGTATCTTCCAATCTCAAAGATAAGAAAAGAGAAGTTTTAAGGGGGAGATCACCGGGGAATCCTACCCATATCAAATTGGTCAGTAGTCTTCTAATTGTTAAAGAGGAAGAACAGAGGCTCCGTAAAGGGTGTGGGTTCGCTAGAATTAAGTCTGATGGACCATCTAAAAACCCACCTATTGGAAGCTCTTAACTCTCGATGGCCAATGAGTCACCAGGTTGGGTGGTTAAAAAAAATTATCACTTACAATTTCTAATCTCTTTCCCCTCACCAGAGAAGCAAGCCGATGTGATTACTATGGATATACGGGATTTCGATCACTTTACAACACAATTTTCGGATTGGACTCCTAATTTTGGTGTCGAACTACCGCAGGGGATGCCTATTGAATCTGGATCCACAATGTTCCTCCGTATTATTGGAGGAAGGAGGAAATTTAAGAAATCATCACGGTATTCGGTATGGTGGTGTTAATAAACCCCCGACCCCAAAACTGTGAAGTGGTCGAATCTAGTGTTTGTCAAGGTGCTCATTCGAAGCCCTAATATCGATCTCATGCCTAGATTTGCTAAGGTTTATACATATGAAGATGCTTATTAGATTCGGTTCGTCCTAGAATCGGGGGTGCCTACAGAGGAGGCCAACCGATAGCAAACCCTAAGCCACTAGCTCTAAACTCACTTAGAGATGGACGCACTTACAAATAGGTTGCTTCACCGGAGATTGAAATAGAGATAGATGGCCCCCACAAATTTGATAGAGCTCATCGAGAACTCCTTCGAGTGGAGTTAGGTGAACGACGGGAACCACCTCCACCGGGCACCAATTCCAAAACTCACAAGGTCACAGATCTACCGTTGGTTTACAACAATGGTCAAAATGATCGGCAAAAAAGTAGTCAAACACTACTCTTATTGGATTCAATTCCGAGGAACTCAAACCGGGCACATGAGAGTAGGGGTAAAAAAGAATGAGAGTTGGTACAAAGAAATCTGCAACAAAAGAAGGGCAAGGAGAGTTGCCATTTTTAAGCTTCTGAGTATAGATGATAGGGACTGTGAACTCTTGGACAGTAGCTCAAAGGAGGAAGATAGGGAGTTAGGTTTCAGGGAGCCATTAATGGAAGTGGTAAGAGAGTGAAACTCATGGAAAAGGTGAAACATCGAGGTGGTAAGGGAGCCGGAGGTAAAGAGATCTCGGTGATGGAGATAGCACAAAAAGAGAAAAGTTAACATATTGGGAATATGAGCACCAAAAGAGAGAAAACTTGGTGATGGAGAAGACAACTGTGAAGGGCTCGTGAATCAAGAGAGCCAGGTGATTCTAGCAACTTTGGAACCGGCTCCCGCCCTCCCCCCCAATGTTGTTTTGCCACGTGGCAGGCAACTTTGGAAGCATCTCCTGCCCTTCACGCTAATGATCTTTTGCCATGTGGCAGTTGTGCAGATGCAGCTATGCATCTCGATGAGCTCAGGGAAATTGGGCTTTGCAAGTTAGATGGGCCCAAGTTGGGGTCTAATTCTAATTTTTTTACTAGACTTTTGAATAATAGGCTAAATGTATTATCTGGACCTTTGTATGGGTCAAGTTTGGTTGAAGCGAATGATGAAGGTGAGAAACTATGCCTTGATTTGGAGGAAGACTTCTTTGAAGATGAAGATTCATAATTTGAAGAAGAGTTTGTAGAAGATACACAGTTATGTCCCATTATAGACTCTACCCCAGATTTTGTTCCATCTACCTTCCCATTGCAGTTGACGGTTTCACAAGAAGACTATGATTACCAAGGAAACTTGAAAGGTTGTAAGGTCCACAAAGAGGGCTCATATGGAGTTCTTGGGGGACTATTTGGAGATAGCAGCAGCCGCAAAGTTGGCTAAGATCGATGGTGAAGGTACGCGTTGCCTTTTAGTTTCCATTTTTAATTTCATGTCTGATTCTGATGTTTTTAATCTTGCCGAAACTTGTGGTTTTACGGTTGGCAATATTAAGCATTACACCTTCCTCTTGAATAAAATTCGAAAGTGGAAAATTGAGAGACTTAAATTAGCCTCGGATCTTGAACCCGTCCCCCCATGTAACTCCTGCCATGTTCTTAATGAAGATTCTTCTATGGAATGTTAGGGGTTTGGGGAGGTGGGGCAAGCGGGAGTTGGTTAGAGACATTATCAACACGTCTAGAACTTACATTGTTTGTCTCCAAGAAACTGAACTCACACATATGGTTGGGCTTACGAGAGTTAGGGGGAATAGGATCTCTGAGTGGAAGATCTATCCTTCCGTTGGGGCACCAGGTGGCATCACTATAGGATATAAACCAGTATTTTTCTTGCCTGGATGAATTTCGAGGGGACTTCTCGTTATCTATTCTTCTCCAGTGTCCTAGCAATAACTGGACGCATGCTATCTCAGTGGTCTTTGGCCTGAATCATGGATCATCTAGACCTTTTTTCTGGGTTGAGCTCCGCTCAATCCAAACATTATGGTATCACCCTTGGCTAGTGTGTGTGTGTGTGTGTAGGTGGGTGGGTGGGGGGGGGGAGATTTTAGCATTACTAGATTCACGTTCGAACATCGAGACAGAGGCTCTAGCGACGCTGAGAGAGAGGAGTTCAACCGAGTTATAACTGATCTTGAACTGGTTGACATCCAAATTCAGATAGATTTCTCACATGGTCTAATATGCAAGCTTCCCCTATTCTGGCAAGGTTGTATAGAGTGCTGGTTTCACTAGATTGGGAGGCTAAATTCCCACTAGTTAATGCCAAATCACTCCCAAGGCCCACCTCTGATCATATTCTCATCTTACTTGACTCTGGAGAGTGGCATGTTAGTAACCAGAAGAAATTCAAATTCGAGAAAGCTTGGCTAAAAATTCTGGGCTTCCATCACCTTGTAATGGAAAGTTGAGTGCTTCTTACTATGGGTAATGAGGCGACTGTCTGGTATGAAAAGATTCGTAGACTTCGGGCTAAGTTGAGAAAGTGGAACCGAACGATGTTTGCGACTATCTGGAGAGCTAAAAAGTCCATCCTTGATGACATTGATGGCTTGGAGAGGCTAGAGGAAATGACATTGATGGCTTTGAGAGGCTAGAGGAATCTAGAGGCCTCACCCAAACATAACGCAATAGATTGTTAACTTTAAAGGAGGACATTGCACAACTGTATAAATTGGAAGAGAACAGGTGGCATCAGAGGTCCAGAATTTCATGGCTCAAAGTGGAAGACGTGAATATGGCATTTTTCATTGTGTTACCAGCCTACATCGGAGATTAAATATCATCCTATCTATCCAAACGAAGGCAGGGGTGATTCAAGAAGAAAAGGATATTTATCTTGCATTCCAAACTCACTCAAAAACCTATTTGGTCGTAAACTGATTTCAGGGTTCCGTTAAGACTTAAGAGAGGAGTTCTGGAAGAACAAGGCAGAGGGTCTAAGTCAATCCCTACACTCCATCGAATCCCCATTCATGGAGGAGGAGGTTAAAGGAGTGGTTCCCCATATGGTTAATGATAAAGCTCCTGGTCCTAATGTATTCCCGATGTTATCCTATCAGACCTTCTGGGATGAGATCAAAGATGATCTAATGGCAGTCATTAATGAATTTTATGACCATAGACTTAAACTAGGGAGACTTAATTATGCAGAAGTTGTCCTTATTCCTAAGAAGGAAGACTCTCATAGAGTTTGCGACTTTCGCCCCATCAGCCTCTTCAATTGCTCGATCAAGATAATTACCATGATCCTTGCTAATAGATTAAGCAAGTTGATGGAATGATTGATAAGTAACGAGCAAACTGGTTTCAATAAAGGAAGTTGTATTCTAGACTGCGTAGCGACTGCAGAAGAGACTATTCACTAATGCCATATTTCGAACGACATGAGTTACTTGTTAAAACTGGACTTCGAGAAAGCCTACGACTCAACTGAATGAAATTGTCTTGTAGAAGCACTAAGAGGCATGGGATTTGGGGACAGATGGATCATATGGATTAGACAGTCTTTCTACCAGTAGGTCGGCTATACTAGTTAATTGAAAGGCAGGTAGATCATTCTCTTGTCATAGTGGTCTTAAACAGGGGGACCCTCTTTTCCCCCTGCTTTTTACTATCATTACAGATGTTCTTAAAGGCATGATGGATAACTATAGACAAGCAGGTTTGATAATACCGGTGGCTTGGGGTAGAAGCGGTCATGGGTGCTCAATCCTACAATATGCCGATGATACCCTTCTATTTGGGAATGGAGATTTGGGGGATACTATCGCCTTCAAAGAAATCATGTATTGCTTTGAACCTTGGTCGAGGCTTAGGGTGAACTTCCATAAGAATGTCATCATTCCTATTGCCTTGGCAGAAGAGGAAGCATGAGAACATGCAACCAGTCTAAACTATAAGCTTGATAACTTTCCTATTAAGTACTGAAGAGATTCCTCTGAAAAAGGGTAGAGGCAAACAAAGGGGGCTACCATCTTATCAAGTGGGAGAAAGCATGCATAAAGAAGAGTCAGGGTGGGCTTGACATCATTGACCTAAGAGACATGAATATAGCCCTCCTAGGCAAATTGTGGTGGAAAGCGTTCCACCCAAATGGTGAAGGTTGGCAAGATTGTATTCATTCTTGCCTTCTAGGAAAGAGGACACGAAGATTTGGGTTCCGAATGGGTCCTAACGTGTCTTGGTTTTGGAGAGGATCGCCAAAGCCTATGACCCATTTCATAACTGTGTCACGTATTTCATTGACAATGGCCTGATGACCAGGTTCTGGTGAGACAAGTGGTGCGATCACTTTTTTAAAGAGTTATTCCCAAATCTTTTTTATCAAGCTTTCCAACCTAACATTACAGTGGCCAAAACTTAGAAGCATGGTTCTTGGAGACCTTCCTTCAAATCGCGAATCGATCCGAAATCCCAATTGAGACTAGAGGATTTACAATCTTACATTGGTCAATCATGGGTTAGATGTGTTAGGGTTGTGTATTGTATACTCGTTGTTCAGATTAAAAGAAGGTAATATGAAGCACGGAAGTCGAAGCGTCGAAGCGAGTAGAAGGAGAACAGCAGCAGGTGCAGCTAGTTACGGTCGACCGGTCTAGGTGAAAGTCGACCGCACCCCCCGCCGCTATTTGTACTGGGAAGTCAGAGAGCGATACGGTCGACTGGTCTTGGTGGACGGTCGACCGCCCGCAGCGCTGTGTTCAGTTTTGGGCCTCGATTTGTTAGGTCGGTTCAACCCAATCTTCAACTCTAAGTCAGATCACATGGTTCCCATCCAATTACTTCTTTTCCAGGTTTTATCGGACGACTGAGGATCAAGATTAGACCTAGGTTTTTTCTCTATTCTTCTATATATATTGTAAACTCCTCCAATATGAGAGGGAGTACTTCATAGATTCTTTTCTCCATTGCAAAGAGAGGCTCGAGAGAGAGATAGTTCTTGGTGGGTGAGTTTAATTCCTTGTGTCAAGTGAATCAGTAACTCCTTATAATCTCTTCTAGTTGTATATCAGATCTCCCTATATTTTCTCCGGATTAAGCAAAAGCTAACCGGGATAAGTCATCATTGTTGTGTTTGTGTTAGTTTGGTGGATCTACTTGCTTGCTCAATTTATTCGCCTCGTCTACTTCGACTTCCCCATTGCTCTAATTAGTTCTGCTACGACCAGAGGGTGTTGGTTGATGCCCCAATCCAAACAACTGGTATCAGAGCTTCAGGTTGCCAAGTTCCTTGGTTAAGATGACAAGTTACAGTATTTTGAAGATCAAGAGTTCGATGGTAAGATCAATTTCAATCTTTGGAAGACTGACATGTATGATGTTCTTGTTCAAGAACGGTTGCGGTCAGCAGTAAAGAAGAAGAAAAAGCCAACTGATATGAAGGATGATGTTTGGGTAGATATTCGTGAAAGAGCCATAAGTCTAATCCAATTATCCTTGACAGACGATGTCAAGTGCAGATTTCTTGAAGAAACTGACGCGACGAGTCTATGGGAAAGACTCATAACTGACTACTCTGGTTCGTCGTCATTAGATCGGATGCATTGGAAGAGGAAGTTATTCTGTTTATCTATGAAGGAAGGTACCGATCTCCAAGACCACATTACAGAGTTCAATAAGGTATTATCTGAACTTAAGGTGATCAACGCAGATGTGTGTGAGGAAGATAAAGCTTTCAACCTGATATATTCACTGCCAGATTCGTACGAGCCTTTGATCACGACCATGCTACACGGTAGATCTGCCAAAGAGGGTTTCGGTAGATGGTGTAATCAAAGCATTGAAGGAAAATTAACTTAGGAAGGAGACCCATAAATCTGCATCGTCTATTCCTACAAATTGTCTAGCAGTGGATGGTCCTTCGGGGGAAAGACAAAGTGCATTGCAAAAGGATTCAATCAGTTGCCGATATTGCAGGAGGCTAAGGCATATCAAGAAAGACTGTTGGAAATTACAGAATCAAGATAGCGCAAAGAATGAGAGTTCAGCCGCAAATGTGGTTAGTGCCTTTGATTCCGGTGGTTCGTGTCGTCTTGTTTCAAATTCTTTAGAAGTGAATTCTAGTTGGTTTCTTGACTCAGGGAGTTCTTCTCATATTTGCTCCGAGAGGAAATTGTTTTCTACTTATAAGTCTACTACGGGGCATTGTGTGACAACGGGAACTGCAGAGATTTGTGAAGTAGTGGGTGAGGGGACAGTTGAGTTGAAGATGCCAGGTCTACACATGTTCACTTTAAGGGATGTTTTGCATATTCCTCTGCTGAAACGGAATCTGATTTCCTTGGGAACTCTTGATGCATGGGACTGCAGGTACACAGTTGAGGTGGAGTTCTGTCTGTTTTTCGAGGTCGTCGTAAGATGATTAGAGGTATGAGAATGGTTGGGCCAAGCCAAAACAATCTATACAAGCTTTGGGGAATTCAAAATACTTGCGCAAGTGTTGCTCCTTTTTCCCGGTATTCCTGCAAGCTCAGCTAGTTTGCCGCAACTAGAGTCATCGAGACGAGACCACGACGTTCAAATATCATCGAGATGTGGAGACAGCCTGAGGGTAGGTGGAGTTCGTGTGGAGTTTGGCCATTTCGTGAGTACATCTACGGAGGTAGGCCTTTGAGGGGCTGAACTGGATTTGGTGAGATTGGGTAGAGATCATTTCAATTGAAAGAAGAAGTTATTGTTCTAAGTTTTCTTTACAAGTGGAATTTGTTAGAGTTTGGAGATGAGTAACATATCATGTGATAGCACTCGTATGCAATCCAAAGTGGATTTTGTTAGGGTTGTGTCTTGTATACTCTTTGTTCAGATTAAAATAATGTAATATGAAGCACGGAGGTCGAAGCGTTGAAGCGAGTAGAAGGAGAACAGCAGCAGCAGCAGGTGTAGCTAGTTGCGGTCGACCGGTCTGGGTGACAGTTGACCGCACCCCCCGACCACTATTTGTACTGGCAAGTCAGAGAGCGGTACAGTTGACCGGTCTTAGTGGACGGTCGACCACCTGCGGCACTGTGTTCAGTTTTGGGCCTCGATTTGTTAGGTCGATTCAGTCCAATCTTCAACTCCAAGTTATATCGTACGGTTCCTATTCAGTTACTTCTTTTCCAGGTTTTATCGTACGACTAAGGATCAAGATTAGACCTACGTTTTCTCTCTATTCTTCTATATATATTGTAAACTCCTCCAATATGAGAGGGAGTACTTCATAGATTCTTTTTTCCAATGCAAAGAGAGGGTCGAAAGAGAGATAGTTCTTGGTTGATGAGTTTAATTCCTTGTGTCAAGTGAATCAGTAACTCCTTGTAATCTCTTCTAGTTGAATATCAGATTTCCCTATATTTCCCTCCGAATTAAGCAAAAGCTAATCGGGATAAGTCCTCGTTGTTGTGTTTGTGTTAGTTTGGTAGATCTACTTGCTTGCTCAATTTATTCGCCTCGTCTACTTCGACTTCCTCATTGCTCTAATTAGTTCCGCTGCGACCAGAGGGCATTGGTTGACGCCCCAATCCCAATAAGATGCTCTCAAGGACCAGACCAAAAGGCATGGGGGTCAGAGAAGAATGGCTCATTCTCGGTTCAATGACTGTATAACTGTATCCACTTTAGAGGTTGTAGTCCGAAATGGTCAATGATTCTTTGGAAGGCCAAAGCTTTGTTGAAAGTTAGAGTATTCCTCTAGCTAGTCCTCAACGATGTGATTATGACAAGCAAGAACCTGGCTAAAAGACAACCGCACATCGTTACTAACTGTGCATTCTGCAATGCACACACGAAATCGAAAAATCATCTTTTCTTAGATTGCTCCAGAAGTAAGTCCATTCTGTGCGAGGTCCTGGTGGCCCTCAGTACATCGGTGTACCCATAGGTCTATGAAGATCTATGGATAGGGCCCACCTTTGCCAACGAGAGACATGAGATGAGGGAAGCGTGGTATATCACAATCACCGTAACGATCTGAGTTTTATGGCTTGACAGAAATAACATTTACGATCTGAGTTTAAGGACTTGTAATAGTATTAATCATATCATGCATCTTATTTTCTTTTGGGTTACAGTTGCGGCGGCGAGACCAAGAGGGAGAACCGCTAGAGCATTTGAGGTGGAGGAGTACGACAATGAGGAGGAGGTGATTGGTCCCACTTTGGCTGATGCGGCGCTTCATAACTTGGTTGCTCACCCTCAAGGGCGTTGTTGGAGGGACCTCTTTTATCTTGTTGTACTCATTTTGATACTCTTGTATGTTTGAATTTTGTTGTATCTGTCTCACCCTCCTATGCACTTTGGAGGTACTATATTTTATTTTCTGCATTGTAATGTTTGTAGTCTGGCTTAATATCTTTTGTTTGTTTTATTAACTTATTATTAATAAAATATGGTGGCTTTACTCTACCTTTTATTTAAATAAATAATAATAATAATAATAATAATAATAATAATAATAATAATAATAAATAATGAGTTCTGTGGAAAAATAAATAAAAGAGAGAAGGGGGGGGGGGGGGCATGAACATGCTAAAACCAGAAACTTCATGCAAGACAGCAAGACAGCTGTTAACAGTTAACATGTCATAAACTCTTTGTGGGGTTTTCGACATTGGTTTCTAATAAATATTGGATTTTCGTTTACATCACACAAATTGATATTTTCACATTCGTTCTAATAATGTCTTACATTTATTTAGTCAGCACTCAACGTATACTTTGACAATGTTATGTGATCTCCTACACTTGGGTTTTAATAAAATTTTCACAAATTACTTCCAGAGCACTTACATGTACTTTTCTGATGCAAGCCCAATATATACGTTCATTACAATGTTTAAGAAATATAGTAGGAAAATCTTTGAGAAGTACATTATACTCCTTCTATGTTTATATAGCATATTGATTTGTTGTAATCTTCCTTGAGCTGGAATCTTATGATTCTATTCTCGTTATAAAAAAAAATGTTTATATAGCATATGACAAACGGTAGCTTGTATAATTTTTTTTAAAGGTAGTAGTAAAATTTTACCAGTCAAAAAAGAAAAGGAAAAAAATGGACCAATGGCAAAGATGTTTTATCTGCAGGCTTTGATGGAAAGTGATTTTGGTTCTAAATAGGACCGGCGTAAAGGGCCGGAGGCGAATTCCCTAAATGGGGTCCTTATACAAATTTTTTTAAAATTATTAAAAAATATTTTTGAAATTTTTTTAATACAATTCTTAAAAATCGATATATATGAAAAAAATAGATAGAGATTTAAGAATTTAAGAAAAAAATCATCATACAAATCCAAGTCCAACTAAAATAAGCCGGCCTATATACTGATTTTAAAAACAAAAGTCCAAAAAATTAAATTTGAGGCCCCAAAAAATATTACGTGTAAAATACGTATATATAAATATAAGGGAAAAAATTGGGGCTCCTAAAATTGGGAAAAATTGGGGGCCCGAGACGGCTTCCTCCCTTGCCTACGTTGGAGGCGTCGGCCATGGTTCTAAAATAACTTTCAGATTGAAAACCTTTATTTAAATAAACTCAATTAAAAGTATGTTAAAGAAAACTCTTTTTTTAAACTGTTTTTTTGCTTTTTTTCTCACCACATATCAACTGGTGCTTTTACTTGCTAAATTTTGGGTTGGAAAGTATAGTTACTAAATTCTTGAAGAAATAAGAGAGGCGGACGAAGTAACCTGAGCCGAGGTGAAAAAATTCAGTTTAAGTAAAATATTTTGTTTCTTACAACACTTTTTGGTAATACCACTTTTTCATAAGGAAAAAAAGTATTTTTCTAGTACAATACAACTAAACATATCCTCAAAAGATGGGTAAAGAGTAGAATAACAAGCAACTGGAGCTGTAATACATTGGTAAATTCTCTTGAGAACAAACAATAACTTCGGAGTTCAAATTTCACTTACATCATGCTATTTCTACGAATCATTCCCACCATTTTTTTAATGAAGAAAATGTGAAATATGATGAATCTGTTCTATTGAAAAAGAGAAAATAATGAAAGAAACGCATGCAGTGAGAATATAAGAAATAAAATACAGAAAATAAAACACATAAGCCCAACATCCCTGGGGGATAGGACACTAATGAAACGACAAATTAAAACCCCAAAATCCCTTGGAGCTACTCCATTGTCAGCTCCATCTTGATCTCTACATCATTGCAGCTCTGAGTGTGAAGGGTATTAGAGTTAGAGATCAGTCATCTCGAATCACACACTGCTCACACTGCTCTTTTGCTGAGAAATAAATGAGATGCATAACTTGAATTAATCTACTGTGAAAACTGATCCCAAAAAAAAGTTACAAAATTATCAGCCTCACTTACTTTTTGGAAATATTTGTCAAAACAACCATGATTTGAAATAATTTCACTTATGACCTAGTCTGCTTTTAAATTACTATGATACCTTTTCTATAATATTTTTTTACAGGATGTGTGATATTTTATTAAATTCTAAAAGTTTTTGGGTTTTAATTAGAATAATTTCTACTTTTCAAATTAAATTTTTAGTTTCTTATTCTCCAAGTTATAAATTAGTGTTTGAGCTAGAAAAAAATGTAGAAATTAAGTAAAAATTACTTATTCTAAACTAGCTCTGATACCAACTTGATGCGAAGCGTGAAATAGTAGTAATTACATGTAAAGAGAACAAAAATAGTATCAAAATCTTCAAAAATGATAGTTTTCAATAAAATAATATTTCTGAAAATAATATGCATTATCATTCTAAAAAAATATTAAAGTAATCAAGCATAACTTCAAAATCTCTCATAGCTTATGATTATATTTCTGATACTTCACTACCACTATCATATGGGGGGTCATCGGGTTCTTCCATATGTTCATTTCATTCTTCAATATGTTCGTTTTCTTCCTCTATATATTCATTTCCTTCTAGGAATTGTCTATATGTCATTGTAGGACACCAGATATAGCTACCAAATTCTCTATTTTCATAAAATAATAAAGATCTTTTATAAAAAGTTAAGTCATCAATCATTTGAACACTTATATTACTAGTTTCTTTATGATTAATTTGATTTATAGTTCTAATTATTACTCGTTGTGCACTAAAAAAATTGAACTCATAAAAATCATACATATTTGTTACTCTATGAGGATAATAAACATAAAAACCCCACATTATATCACTTCTTTGATAGTTAGTTATTAATTCATAAATTTCGAAGGCAATACTGAAACTATTATTATCCATTCTTCTTTTAAAACAACAAGTATTAAATTAGGAGTAGGGAGAGATTTCCAAGGATACCATAAAAATCAAAACAAAATGGCTCATCATGCTTCCGACCTAGTTAAACTTCTTTGAGCTGCTTTTACCAGTTACTACCAGTGGATAAAATACCTCTGGTATGCACCTCAATTTCAGTGCTCCTTTTACGTTCTTCCCATCTCAGGACTATTATGCTATTCAAGAGAGCTTCATCCAAGAGATAAGTCTGGAACAACTAATAACACTTCGATATAGGCAACCTCAATCTAACTTGTTTCCTGCTTCTAGGTGTACAACTTAACTATAGAAGGTTACAAATAGGTTTTTTTGCAAGATCATTTAGGCAGAGCCTTACAAAACTCTCCCTAAGGGAAAGAGATTCAGTTATTCATACATTATATTCTACTAGAACCGATAGATGCTAGAACTGATAGAAAGATAATTTTTCTTTTTATTTCCTTCAAACTTCTTACAGACAAAACTCTCCTTACAAGATTATATGAAATTTTATCCTCTGATGTTTTTCTACCTTCTTCCTTACTCATCCTCCCCTTTTAAAGAGAAAGAGATAACTTTACATCAGTTACAATTATTGTATTGATTAAATTACTACTTACATCATAGGTAAATAATTACATATAATACCTCACTGCTTACGTTATTTTAGAAGATGTTCTTTTCTGGCTAGCATCACCACGTGCTTGACATCAGAAATAACTCTTCATCAGCCTTATCTTGTTATTTTTCGCATTGTCCACATTTATATTGTGGTTCCATTCTCATCAATCTACAGTAGTGGACAGCTGTCTCTTCTGTCATTGTCATGACTCCTTCATGTAGAATTTGATACCAGCTCTCAAAGACTTCTTTCTTTGACTGTGGTTGCTTAATCTTTGCTATTCTATAAATCATTATTTTTTGTGGGTCAGGGCTATCATAGATCCATATATTACTGTCTCTATTTTGTATGTCGTTTAGTTCACAATACATTGTTCTGAATCTCATAGCTCTTCTTTCTGGAATTAGTTTTTCAAATTCTTCATTTTTATATGGTATGATATTAATTGCTCCAAACATGACTTGTGTAGTCATCCCTATCTTTATAATATGCTCAGCAGGTAATTCTTTGTCATCTTCAAGGAATTCTGGAATTGCTGAAAATACCTGGACATATATTTTGAAGGCTTTTGTAAGACCACAATAACTTTTAGCAGATCTATATACTTCTCTTGGTAGCTGACTATGATCTTCGCATTCTCTGGACGGATATATACAGTGGATAAACCATCTTTCGAATAAGCTCTCTTTGTAGGTATTTGGTTGTATGGATGTGGAGCTTCCCTTTTATGTGGCCATTTTTATGATTTCACTTGTATTTTGTGGGTTAATAGGTTCACTCCCTTCACTCAATTTCTCAATATGTTCTGAATTTATATGGTGCTAGAATATATTATGAAGACCACATATTTGCAACCGTTATTGGTTAAATTCTTTTTTTAATTGCTTCACAGTCTCCTTTAGAAAGACTATATCCTGTTCGATTTGTTGAACTCTATTTTCCATCCTGTAAAAGCGAAATTTTCATTTTCTTGATAAGAAATCTGCTAGAATGTTATCTTTTCCTTCTATGATTTCTATTGTAAAGTCATAATGTGCTAACATCTTTTGCCATCTTATCAATCTTTTATTTGCTATAGTTAGGTCTATTATTTTGTTAATCCAACTTTTTTGCTTGTATATTATTTGTTCTTATTGTAAATTTTGTATGCATTATGAATAACTCAAACTTTTTTATGACTTTTAAGATTGCTAATAGTTCTTTTTCATTTATGTGGTAATTTTGTTGAGTCTGTGTGAATGATCCACTAGTATATCGGGATAGTCTTTCGTCTTTTTTACATATTTCAATAAATTTCAATACTGCTCCCAAATTAGCTTCACTATCATATGTTTCTATTATCCGTGTACAATATTCTTTAACAGGTAGTCGTAGTTTATTTAATTCTGAAGTTTGTTGTTTCAATATTTTAAGTTTTTCTTCATCATCAGAGGTCCATTCCCATTTCTTCAACTTTTTAAATTTTTGTTGTAACTAATTTTTTTGTTGACAAGTTTGGTATACATTCTCTTGTTTGATTTTGTACTCCGATTACGGCTTTTACTTCTCTTTTTTCTTTTAAAACATTTGGAAATATCTTTATTTTTTTTTGGCTATATGTGGTTGTAGTTCATTCCTTCATTTGATAATTTTGTTCCTAAGAATTCTATCTCTGTTTTGAATAGTTCCATTTTCTTTTTAGATAGTGTAAGACCTGCATTCTTTACTATTTCTATGAATTTTAGTAAATGTTCTTTATGTTGTTCTTCATTATCGGATTCTATTAGAATATCATCTACATATACAAGTATAAAATTATTGTATTTTTCAGATATCTTATCCATATATTCTTGAAATACTCCAGGACTGTTTTTATATCCAAATGATAATACATTCCATTCATAAAATCTTTGTGGTATACTGAATGATGTTAACTATTTTGATTCTTCTGTTAGTTTTATGTGGTAAAATCTTGATTTACAATCGAATTTTGAATATATCTTTCTTGTCCTTACAGTGTATAGTAGTATCTGCATATCTAGTAGTGGATATCCAAATCTCTTAGTATTTTTATTTAATTCCTTATACTTTACTACCATTCCAGATTTACCTCTTTTTTCTTCTGAGTGTTTTCTTACTAGGAATGCTAGTGATGAATATAGCGAGCGATCACTCAGCAATGATACCACCGGCCGGGAATAAGTACCTATCCCTTACGAGAATCGAACCCGTGTAGACTTTATGATTTTCTTAGGTAATTATTTTCTGTTAGTTCTTTTATATGTATTTTGAATTCTTCTAAATCTGTTGAAGTGTGTCTTATATGTTTAACTTTTAGTACTTTGTTTTTATCTATTAACTCTATATGAGATGTGGGTTTACTTAAGTGTCATTTTGCTAAAGGGTCTTCTCCACACAGCTCTTCGAATTGTTCTTGAGTAATTCGTTATTGGACTTGTTGTATTCTAGTTTTATTTGGTAAATACTGATATTCACCACACTGGGCTGAAGAAACTCTTATATGTGGTAAATCTGTCCTAGAATAAGGTTGTGTTATTATAATTGTTATAGCTTGGTGTTTGCAAGGTGTTGTAAATATAACCATTTTGTGTGATATTGTCATAGGATAATATTGTAGTAAAAAGTCGTTTCCTAATAATACATCATTATTTATGTCATCAAATTGTTATATTATTGGTATTTTTAGGATATAACTGCCTATCTGTATCGTAAGAATCCGTTGAGATTTTTCAAGTATAATAGTTTGTCTTGTTAATCCAGTTATTATTTTTTTATTAGTTTCATCTTATTTCCATTTTGGTAGTATATTTTCACAGCATAAGCTCGTACCTGCTCCAATGTCTATTAGGTTGTGATAATTTCTTGATTTGTTTCCTTTGTATACAAATTCTGCCACGCCCCGCTTCCCATTATACGGAAACACGGGCACGCAACTGAGGCCCAACGAATGATGGTTACATCATTCATAAGTTGTAACAGTTTGACTCAACAATATGAAATATGACAATAACCACGCATGCAATAAAATATCATATAAACATGAATAATCCATGGACTGTCTCTTACATAACCAACATTTGGAAAGTATATTGTCCACTCTCCGTCAAATACCAATTTTAAATAACTCCGGGTCAACAAAGCCCGGAATACAAAGTACGAAAGTTACACCATGCTGGAAATAAGATAACATGAATGAGATAACTATGACTATTAATTCCACTCTAATATTTTAGAAGTTCAATTCTCCAAGTCCTTCAGTTGCTTCCTCCATATATAATCTCAGCATCTAGAGATGGAAAAAATGCCCGTTAGAGCAAGCTACGGGCGACAAGTAGTAGTAAGCAGTAAAATAAGAAATAAATGAGTATATAACAAGAGCAATAAATTGGAATGACATCAGATTCAATAAACGATAAACGATAACAAAATCAAAAGTCGATAATCAATAATTCAGTAATCGGGATCAATGTCCAATAACCAGTATTCAGTATCAGTGTCAATGTTTAGTATTCATCTCATGCCTATCAGTATTTTATTAACATATCTAATGCACGCAATCTGCATCCCATACCACAGGTTCAGGTGCATACAATCAAGTTAACGTTTAGACTGTAGTGGTAAATTCTACAGAATCATGTACTCGGGTCTTGCATATCAATGACCAATGACCGATGACCGATGACCAATACACGATGAATCGAGATACTGTAGTCAGTAATCCACAATCAATCGATGACCAATATGACTGATAATAATGATCAATATGGGCTGTGACCAATATCCCCTTCCGAGTACACTCTCCTATATTGTCCACTACTAAGTTGACCCTTATTTCCCCTGTTTGTTATCATTTTATTACAACTAGATATGAACATGCAATCAATACAATCAATAAAAACAATTTTATCAAGAATTATGCAAAAGGGTACAATCGATGAGAACTTTATTATTAATACAGTATCAAGAATGTAACAAGTCTGTACAATAAATGAAACATACATGGTTCAATTCATTAAATATGGAAAATATGGGTTTATATGCAAAAACATACCAATACGAGTTCTAGATAGCAGCACCTTTGGTACTCAAATTCACTTTCCCGCTTCTACAGGAATGCAAATTCAATTCCGCCAGAGATTCTACAAATTAGACTCTCTACCAATTCTAGCGCATATTCACACGATACATTATAGTTACAGAAGCTAGGTTGATCAATTAATTCTTTACGAGTTTCGTGCACAGACTCAGTTCTGAAAATTATAACATGCCAGTACTGAAACAGTGATAAGTTATAATCTATAAATCGGATTGAGAATCCGTAAGATGTTCCGAATTCAAGATTCGGTGTAATATAATTTCTATGTACAAAGTTCTAAGTTTCAGTGTCAAAAACTGGGTCAAAAGCTCAGTACAAACCCGGGTAAATGACAGGGCAGCATATTTGAATGTTCAATAATACGATAAATTTACGGTTCAAGATTTATATCGATAACAAAGGCATGATAAAACGACTATAAATCAATAGCATGGTACTATCAAGAAAACAATGAATCGATAATGGAATTCAATTACATATGATATTCAAATGAATAATTATATGCCGGATTTCAAAGAAATGCTTGCACGGAATAAAAAGAGTGTACAAGAGATGCTTGCCTTTTCACGATAATCTCGAATATAACAGAATAACAGGAACGAGAATCCCAAAGGCAACACACGGCAAGTGGCACAACGATGACGAGGCACGGGCAATACACGACATACACAAGCAACATGTGCAAACTACGGTGATCAGCGAGAGCATGTGTAGCGCCCCGAATTTCTAATATAATATCTTAGAAAATACGTGGCACAATCCCAGCATCAACTTCAATGTAATAGTACACATAGCCCAAAAACATAAATAATTTTATTCCAAACTTTTATTACAACAATATTTACAAACACAACGGAATACAAAACACCTTGAATTACAACTTTTTTTTTACAACACTTTTCTTTACAAAATATTATACAAAAGTTCTATTACATCAATTTATCTCAAATATCCAAACCTCCAAGCTCTAAGCAACAACCTGTAACACATGAGGCTGGAGATGATCCCTAACCCCCAAAACTAAAGGGGTCAGCCATAAATGGTGTGAGTGACATAAAAGCAACAACATAAATGAACATTAAGCACGGATTCTTAAACGACATGTAATAAACAAGTATACCAAAGATACAACGTAACAAGGAAACATGTAAACAACAAGTGAAACTAAGTGTCAAGTGTAGAAAACAGAAAACCACATGCATAAAACCAAGTCAAGAAAACACAATTTCTATATGCTGACTCTCTAATGCGTACTTGTCGGAGTCTATGCATCCCATTCTACATAGGTCCGGTGCAAGCCCTTAACGTCTTCACTTCATAGGGTTCAATCTCCCGCTATGCAACTAATCCTATCACGATGACTACTACGAGATAAAGATAAACTGTGAGTATTAGCCCATGCCCCGATAATTCCGGAGATAGATCCCATACCACAGGTACTTTACCGTGATAATTCCGGAGATCATCCCACACCGAAACATTGACCTCATCACACGAATACCACATGTGTGTCGCCTCGACCCCGATAATTTCGGAGATCAATCCTACACCACAAGTAATTACCGTGATAATTCTGGAGATAAATCCCACACCACAAGTAATCTACTGTGATAATTCCGGAGATATATCCCACACCACAAGTAATCTACCGTGATAATTTCGGAGATTAAATCCCACACCGAAAGCCATACTGAGGTACCTGACCCATGTTCTCGTTCATCATATCACCACTAGTGCCTGTCCTTATTATTTTTGGGTTACTTAATTACTCAACGAATCTCCTAGAGTTGGTGTACCCTACTAGACTTAACTCAAAACTGAACAACCGAAATGCCTCAACAGGCCTCAAGAAAATAACTCAACGCCGGTATACTAGGGTCGCACACATCCTCTAGAGACTCAAACTCAAATATCTCAACCAAACTCACATCTTAAACTGCTCAACTTAACATCTTGAAAATATATGTTTAATAGAAGATAAAGTATAGATTAAAACATTTGAAGAATAAATCATTCGAAAGAACCTTCATAAATATAAAAAAATACATCAGTACCAGTCGACTATAGAGAGCATAAGTCGACTGTCCAGAAAGAAAGTTCCATGATTTTAAGAAAATATTCTAAGTGTTGTAAGTCGACTTGCAAAAGTCACAAGTCAACTTACCAGAGAGAAAACTACAGTAACTTTAAAAAAGTAATCTGAGTGGTACCAGTCGACTGTAAAGGTCATCAGTCGACTGTCCGACCCAATTTCAAGAAAACTAAAGATCATAGCAGTTGGGTCGTATCAGTCGACTGAAAAGTCGTACAAGTCGGCCTACAGTCTGAAGAATTTAGGTCGTACATATGTCAAAACTAGGGTTTTTAAGAGTCAGTCATATAACAAAATAACTTTGTATTATTTTTCAAATCTTATTAATACCAAAATAATTAGATTTAAACTTAGCATTTGAGAAATCTAAGTCCAATCAACATCTTTTACAAAAATCACAAATCCCCAATTTAAATCCTCATAACTCAAATCCTCAAACATGGTCCTCTAAACCATTAATCATTCACAAAATTTCTCAACTAAATCTCAACTATTCTCTATAGTTGATTCATAAACAAACAAATTTATCCTCAACATGGTTAAGTTGTTTTTATCCAACTCACCAATAGTCCAAAATTTTCATCTTTAATTTAATTAATGCATAACATCTGTCAAACTCAATCAAATCAAAAATAATCCAAATAAATAGCCTACTCACAATTTTTATTAGGTTTCCAACAATCTAAAATCATTCACATACGAATATCTAGGGTTCTTCTCAAAGATCCAATTTTTCATCCATCCATACATATACATATGCAGCATCCAAATCAATCTAAACATTCATATCATTCTCAAATGACATACACGAATCAAAGAGAACAAACAAAACAACCAAACAATTATATCTACACAAACAAAATAAAACAAATCAATGTCACTCACATAGTTGGAGAGATCAAGCGAATATCACGAAGCAAAATGAAGAATCCCCTATTTTGCAAAGAATCCAAGATCTCCTCTTCAATCACCAAGAAAATAAGAAATATAATAAAACTTGTGTTGTGCAGTGAATGACGGCTGCACACCCTCTTTTATACAGGCCGGGGTTGAAAGATTAGGGTTTTAGAAATACTTTTGCAAAAGAATCCTTCCAAAAATATAATTTTACATATATAACCCTCTCTTAGTTAAAAATAAGTTAACTAAATCAAAACTAAATCAAATCTTTTTATCATTGAGTTCTCCAGCAATCCAATACAGCCCAGTAAATAAGAAAAATTTGTATTTACAACTCAAGGTGGCGATTTTTGCACAAAAGTCCTCCCTTTTGTAATATTTGCAAATACATCATAAAATATTCATAAAAATCCAGAAAAATCAGAAATAATGTCTAATAATACATATTATATTTTCCAATCAAAACATTTGACTTTTACTTTTCAGAAAAACATTTGCACAAGATTCTACATAAATTCCATATTTGCAAAAACACCCTATTTGTTTTAAATCTTCACCAAATTGACTCCAAATAAAATTTAAATATACTTTAATTTAAATGATGATCATGGAAAGCCCAAAGATTAGTGAAAACAAATTTTCATTATTTATTTGAGATCAAAACGGCTTTTTACATAAAAGCCCCTCTCTTTCGAGATATTTATAAAAATAGTTTCTCTACTCAGAAAAATCCCAAAATTTAGAATATACTCCATTATAATTAGGAGAATTTACTAAAAATATAAAATTGGTTATTTATACCAAATATATTTGCACGTGTTTCGCACATGTAAAAAGATAAATCTTTAGGAAATATTTATTAAATTCCAGAAAATCATTGTAATTCATTTTCAAATATTTAAAATAATATTTGAAAATACGGGGTTCTACAGCATGTGCACGCGACGGGGATAGCGAGACAACAACGACCACAGTAAGGGACAACGGCACAACAGCGACAACGAGCGACACTCGGGAAATGGCAGTAAGGGGACTTCGGCGTCACTGTGGATAGGAGATAGGTACAATGGGATTGAAGCTTTGGATGAGATGGCAGAAACTCAGCAGAGAAAGTAAGGGGGTGCTGGGCTGCGGTGCACTGCAGGTTGCGGTGGTGATTGCTGACGGAGAAGGTGTTGGCTAGTTGGGAGCTGCAGCCAGGGAGGATGGAGGTGGGGTACTGTGGTTGGAGATGAGGTGGAAGAGTGAGGAGGTTGGTGCTGGATGAAGCGAAAGGCAAGCTGTAATGGAGCTTCGGCAATGGATATGGTGTTGGCGATGACGATAGTAGAGGAGCTCAGTGGGATGAAGGTTGTGGCAATGGCAGCGACGAGGAGCAGCTGTTGTGTTGATGGTGAGGCTTGGTGACTGCAGGAAGGTGGTAGTGGGGATTGGAGGTCAATGGCAATGGGGTCCGCAATGGACAAAGGCAGCGAGGATCACAGGCGGTGCCCGACAGCACGGGGGTGTTGTGGTCGATGGAGAGTGGGTGCAGGTGTTGGCAATGGACATGGTTGGAGATGAAAGGTTGTAGAAGATGGAGTAGCGACTGCGATGGTCAAGTGCATTCGGTCGGAGGGTGGTATAGTGGTGGTAATTGCAGGTGATGGCATTCGAGGGTGAGGACGAGGCGACGAGCATAGCAAGAGGGAGACGGGGGTGGTGTAGTTGAGGAAAGGTAGAAATGGAGGCGCTTGTTGCGGAGGGGAGAGGCTGGAGGCTAGTTGAACGGAGAGGAGGAGCCTGCAGGGTGCAGTAGAGGGTGGATTGACAGCGCAAGAGGCAGTCGACAATGGAAAGGAGGGGCAGCAATGGAGGAGGGCGATGCTGTGGAAGGGCAGGTATGCGATTGCGGTAGAGCGGTGATGGCGATAGATGGCGATGGGTTCGAGGACGACGAGGACGGACTCGAGTGGTGGATCAAGCGGCATGGAGCTTCGGGGACTTGGCTGCGGTGACAATGAGGTGTTTGCGAGGTTGGAGATGGGAGCAGCAATCAGGGTGCAGGGGGGTCACGAGGTGGTGAAGGGTTCGGGAAGGAAACAACTGAGGAAGAAAGCAAAGGGGGGGAGAGAAAGTGAAAGAGTGGGGGGAGAGAAAGAGAAAGAGTGAGAGAGAGTTGGGGAAAGAGAGAGTGTGTGTGTGGGGGGGGGGGGGGGAGATTGGGGGATTTAATAATAGTTATATAAATAATAGGGTAATTAATTAGGGGTTTAGTTGAGATAATGGTGTAGTTAGTTAGATAATGGGGATAATTTAGTGGGGTGTATGCAGTTAGTGTATGGAGTGGGTTAGTAAAGGGGTTTCGGGTTTGCTTAGTGGGTTTTGGGTTTGGGTTTCAATAGGATTTGGACTTGGATCTAAAATGTGGGCTCATCTTTGGGTTTCAAAATATATATTGGTTTTGGGCTAATCAAAATTTAATAATCAAAACCATAATATAATAGGGCATGGGTTTGAGTTGTGGACTTATACAAATTAAGTAAGTAAACAATTTATATAATGAATTAGGATTTAAAATATGGGCTTGAAAAATAAATAGCTAAATAAGTTACAGGCTGGCTTGGGCCTAAGTTCAAAAATTAATAAATCCAATAGGAAAAGAAACAAACTTCTAGAATATAAGAAGATTCCTGTTAAAATATAAATCGTTTAAAAATAACTACAAATACATTTGATGTTTAGAAATAACTCTACTAGGAAATCCAAAATGAATAAAAATGAATTTTAGGTGAAAAAGAATTTTTAAAGAATTGAAATACAGAAATACATAGAAAATACGTACAGACGGAAAAGGGGGTTACAAATTCTATTAGTATATATAACGTGTTTTTTATTGCTCTTAATGGGTTCATTTGGACAATATTTTATTTATTACTATACTTTCATTATTTACCGTTATTATTATTTTGTCTTCTTGTATTGAGTATAGTTTTACTGATGTAAGGAAATCAGTTCCTAATAACATTTCATTGACATAGTGCTCTGGGTCTACATGTAGATGTAATAACATTTCATTTATATCATTTATCCTTAGTGGTAATATTATTTTATGGATAATTGGATGTCTATTGTTATAGTAGTCCATATAATAATATGAGATTTCTAATTATATTAATTATGTTGTTTTTTATATTTATTTGTTTAATATGTGATTTAGTAGCTCCAATATCTATTAGGGGTATTTGTTTGTTTCATTTATCATTGTCATAATATTCTATTTCTATCTTAAATTGATTATTATTTTGATTCTCTAATGTATTTATTAATGGTATTAGTTCTGATGTATGTTGTTTATTTCTTATTGATAGTGATCTTCTACCAAACATTATCTGTGGTGTTTTCCTTTTGTAGTATCTTTTGAATTCTATATAATTTGGTATAGTCATTTCTGTAAATCACCGGGGGGGGGGGGGGGGGGGGGGGGGGGGGGGGGGGGGGGGGGGCAATAGGGTGATTGTGCGAAAATTAAAAACTTAAATAAAACGCGTAAAGTAAAGAGATAGAGTTAGAGAAAGTAAACAAAGTAAGCACGCAAAACACAACAATGTAACGTGGTTCGACTCTCAGGTTTACGTCCACACCACCTACTTGTAGCAATTCTCTGCCGCAAGCGTTCCAGTATGCTTTAAACCCTTGTACAGTGATTCTCAAAATTCAGGCCGAGAGACCTATTACACCCACATGTTTCTACAAACAAGTCCCGCAAAACTCACTGAAGTTGAAGAAAAGAAAAACTCACAAGATCTATAACGATCTTGACAGAAGAAAACAATAAAAGCTCTCACGTACACTCAGATCGTTGATTGAATGATTAGTTCAAAAGAATTATGATAGCAAGGGATGAAGAATACTCAGTGAATTCTCCTCTATTTATAGAGCGAGAAATTGTATCTTTCCAAAAATGAAAAGATATTCCCAAAATAGTCAAAACTGTACGAGTGTGGTCAACTGCTTTATTGAACAGTCGAACATTCATCTTTTAACCCGAAATTCGAGCAATAAACGATCGAATGACTCATATTTACACTATGATAAGCGGTCGACTGTTGCGACGGTCGACCGACATATTGTATGGTCAACCGCTATCTTGCAGATTCAACATTAATTTGGCGAATCTACTTTATATTCTTTCCAAATACTAAACAATCAATCAACGACTCTTTACATAGTATTTTATCACAAAAACAGAAATAAATAATTAATTATTGCTGGCTTTCTTGAGGATTTGAAGCACATATTTCTTGTGTTGCAATCTTCTTTGATCTTTGCAATCTTTTCGATACTTTCCGCTTTTGCTTGATTGCAAATCGTTTTTTATTATGATTTTCCTTTTCCTATAAATTCTTTGAAACTCAACTGAAAATATTAGTTGTAAATGATACATTTTATGCACACCAAACTTAAGGTCAACAATGTCCCTCTTTTGGTGTGATCAAAACATACCTTAGACTTAAAGAGTAATAAAAAGTTAAGTGCTCCCTATTATCCAATACTTCCCCTAAATTTATGCGCACATAAGATTTTAATAAATATATGCATCCTATATGTGAAAACCAAACGTTCTCTGAAAACATGCATTCATAAACTTGAGAAACAAACAATTTTTGGGAGATATAAATATGAGAAACAGAATTACAAAAGTATGACATTTTAGTTAAGAGTATTACATTTTAGAAAACCATAGGAAAATCTACTTACATGATACTGTTGATCGCGAAATTATTTGATATACAGTGAGAGTTCTACATGGTTTCATAGATTTGAGATTTCACCAATACAAAATAGAGAATATAATAGAGGAGAGACATGAGTTGAAAATTATAAGTTTAAATATCCCCCCCCCCCCCCCCCCTTCTTGGAACACACTAAAAGATGCAAAATACAGCTGTGATAAAACACGAAGACTTGAAGAATTGAAGAGAAATCCTGGAAAGAAGCCAACAGAATAGGGGCTGGTTGGCCGGGCGGTTGACCGGTCGAAAATAATAGCAAAAACATGTCAACTGTAAACAAGAACAGAAAGATGTACGGTCAACCGCGCAGTCGACCGGTCAGTCAACCGAACCATAAAATTGCTTAAGCTGAAATATCAATGACGTTTAATTCTCTTTTTAAAAAGTAAAAAAAACATTTTTCGTCAAAGGGTTTTGTAAAAATATCAGCTAATTGGGAATCAGTTGAAACATAATCAAGAACAATATCTTCCTTTTGAAAATTATCTTTAATGAAGTGATATCGAATTTCTATATGCTTAGTGCGACTATGTTGATCAGAATTCTTAGTCATATGAACAGTGTAGTATTATCACATTTAATGGGAATATGATCAAAAAATACCTTGTGTTTCATCTATAATACCTGGGCACAAAAAGATCCGGTGGCTGCATATTCAGCTTCGGCGGTGGATAAGGTGACGAAATTCTACTTTTTATGTAATACCCCGATTTTCTTAATATATAAAGATTATTTATTTCTCTTTTTATGGTATGCTTGGTGACATGTGGCTATTATTTTTCCATGATGAATAAAGTAATATTTTCTTTAAAAGCCCAAATGCTAACTTGTTTATTTTTTTTGGCCCAATAAATTTTAGCCCATAAACTTAACCTCTTATTTCATAACTTATCTGTGTAGCATCTTTCTTTTTATATTCCGGGTATTTGATATGCTATTTATAGGGTGTAGTGGTGTGTACACGTGCACTCCATGTACACGTGCACAAGGCACAACCCTTGGCCGGATGGGAAGCTAGGAGTGTAGATCATGGGTGGTTACTTTTGGGATGTGGGTAGTTTCTTAACTCCCGATTTGATCTCAACCTTTGATTCTCCAACTCCCCAATAGATCTCAGCCCTCCATTTCACCTATATTCTAGTATAAATACCCCCTTCTAATCCCTATCTTTTTACACCAAAATTTCCCTAAGTTTTCAAGAGAGTATTTGTGAGTTGTGTGGGAGCTTTTCTGTGGAGGCAAGCAGCATTGCTGGAGATTTAGTGTGGAGCAAAGGAACAAGAAGTGCTGTGTTATTGAAGGACTTTGCGGGATTTCGGTTTATCTCTTCATACAAGGTGGGTATTTCTCAGGACTTCTAATGTAGGAATAATGCTACAATGGCTATGATTGATATTATGTTATAAAAGTGAATTGAATGCGGTAGAAATTGCTTGAACGCGCTATTAACATTGAAAACGAGACTGTCGGTACAGTCGGCTGCCATGTGAGCCAGTCGACTGGTACGAGACATTATTTCGCATGATTGTAATGATAAACGTGTGTATAAATGAACGTGATGGTATGAATACTATCTGCATGGTTTCCCTATGACACATATGATGGAGGGAAGGTAAATGAATAAAAAGAGCTAATGGTAGTTAATAATTTGGAATTGTCGAAGCAGTCGACTGATAGTGTGTTAAGTCGACTGGTACTTCAATCTGACTGTGACTGTTGGGTAGTTTCATAAATTGAGATATTTTCATCATGTGGACCCAGTTTGATGACTTGGGATTTACATCTTTATTGTTGTAAGGAATTATGAGCATATGTGAATGCATGTTTAAAGTATTTTCCTAACGGAAAGAGCATGTTAGTAATTTGAAATCTATGTTGTAGTGTTACTGAATGATAAGAGACCTTGTCTGTGAAACATGAATTTATGTATGCCGTTGATTGACATCATGGTGAAATGCACGCAAGTACTGTAAATGATCTATTGAAATTGGATCTGTCCAGTCGACCGATTGCGTGTAGCAAGTCGACTGATCTGGACATAGAATTATGCTGTTGAAATTGCTAAGACAGACGACTGAGGTGTGAAAAGTCGACTGTCGTGTGACTAATATTGTGAACTTGAAAGTTACGGAACAGGCGACTGGTAGTATACACAGTCGGCTATCCCGAGCCTTTTGATAACCCTGTATATGACTGTATAAGTCGACTGTTGTTCTTCCAAGTCGACTGTACAGAAAGGACTTTGACATATTTGAATTCATATTATTTTGCTGTTGGTAATTGTGAACTATATGATTAAAGTCAATGATTTTGTTTATGACTGCATAAATTGTGAAAATGAAGCGTAGATGAGAATTGAGAATTAAATGAAATTATGAAATGTGAAATCATGATGAGAAAGTCTGTGAGACTCTAAAATGAATGATGAACTAATGATGCTCAATTGGATATTGTGAATTTGAAATTGAACGAAAGAGTAGCTAAGTCTCCCCGGCAGTGAATGAAATGATATTGAGAAATAGACCAGGTTGGTCAAGTGAAATGAAATGATAAGTCCGGATGATGGAGAGGCTAACTCTAGAGCTTGATTTTTATTCATGATTCTAATATAATTTAAATACATAGTGTGGAGGTGATGAAGGTGAGAGAAAAACATGAGTATGAGAGCTAGGGTACGGTGCGGGTGTGTGAGCCGCAGAATGCATGCTTGATGAGTCAAGACATGGCGCGGGCACAACTCAGTAATGATCGGACTCTAGTCACGCTTGTGGGATATTTTGGTGACTGCAAGAGGAGTGTGTTCAGGGAGGAGGCTGAATTGTCGCAGAATGCATGCTTGACGAGTCAAGACATGGCGCGAAATTCTACTCCAGGGGCCAGGATACATGCTTGTACTCATAGATTCATCTAGGATACTCATTGGAATTACAGAAGTAGAATAAGTCATGGCGGGGGATTGAACCCTACAAAAATGAAGATCGTTTAAGAGGCTTGCCCTCGAACCTATGTAGCATGGGATGCATAGAATTCGAACAAGTGCGCATTAGTGTCATGTTAATTAAGTAAATTGCATTAAGGATTTAAGTGCACAATCACAACACGACATCATTAAAAGTTCCCCCTTATTTGCATGCTTGTGTTGAACCAGTTTGTGATTTGTAAGAAATGAGATTCATTATACTGTTTCTGGCATAGAGAGGATGGCCATGTATAATTATCGTCGGTTGAATAAACTGACGTACCCACAGTGTTTTATGCAGGATAATTACATGTAAGAGGAATGGATGCATAAAGAGTTCATTATGTTGTTGTTCATTTATGTAAATATTGTATATTTTGCTTCCGCTGTGTAAATTCAAATGTAATATGTTGTAAACTCTGATGTAAAAGTAAAGTTTTAAAATTCCTTGTAAAATTGTATGTGAAGAAAGCGAAAAGATCCTGAAGAACATCTCGAATTCAGTAAATTGGGATTCGGGGCGTTACATTTTAGATGCCCAAGAAACGAGACAGTTCCCCAAGAAGTGGCATGTATCGCTTGTGCTTTTTCTATTTGTTAAACTGCTAGTATAGTCGGCATCTGAATAGCCTACAAGAAAAAAATTTATATTTTTCGGGTACCGAAGACTCACATTTAGTGTGCCTTTAAGATATTAAATGATACGCTTAACTACAACTAGATGAGATTCCTTTGGACACGATTGAAAACGGACACATAGACAGACAAAATATTATGTCAAGACGAGATACAGTAATATAAAGCAAGCTAGCAATCATACCATGATAGGTAGTAATATCAACATGTTTACCAGATTCGTCTTTGGATAGTTTAGGTAGTAGCCATGGGAGTTCTGTATGCATTTTCACTATCAAGATCAAAACTTTTTGACAAGTTCTTTCGCATATTTGGATTGGTTTATGAAGATATCGTCCTTTCTTCGTTGTATTTAAATTTCAAGAAAACAGGTTAATTCTCCCATCATACTCATTTTAAATTCATCTTACATTTGCTTGGAAAATTTCTTGCAAAGATTTTCATTAGTAGACCCAAATATAATATTATCAATATAAATCTGAACAATTTAAATATCTTGAGTAACATGTTTGATAAAAAGTGTAGTGTCTACTTTCCTTTTAGAATAACTTATGTGAATAAGAAACAAATTTAGTCGTTCATACCAAGCACGAGAAGCTTGCTTCAAACCATATAGCGCTTTATCAAGACGGAATACATAGTTTAGGTGTGTTGGATCAATGAACCCAGGTGGTTGTTCAACATATACTTCTTCAGAAATAAAACCATTTATAAAAGTATTTTTGACATCCATTTGAAAAGGAATAAAATCCATGTAGAATGCAAAAGCAAGTAAAATACGAATGACTTCAAGCCTAAAATGTGCAAAAGTTTCATCAAAATCAACTTCTTCTTGTTGGTTGTACCCTTGGGTAACAAGAAGAGTCTTATTTCTAACAATAGTACCAGATTTGTCAAGCTTGTTCCTAAACACTCAATTTGTTCCATGGAAGGTTCTACTGTGGGGTCTAGGTATAAGTCTCCATACTTGATTCCTTTAAAATTAATTAAGTTCTTTTTGCATGACAATGATCCAATTATTGTCTTGCAGGGCCTCCATAATATTTTTTGGTTCAGGTATGGATACGAATGCAAAAAAGCACATAAATTTTTTAGCTTGAGTTTGAGTAGTTACCCCATTGGACATATCACTTCGTATAAGATCTGAGAGATGGTTAGACATGATTTTCCAATTGCAGTAAGCTTTTCGCTGGTGGGAGGTTGAGTTTGTGTTGTTGGAGGAATGTGATCATCTTCCATGGCATCAATTTGTTGTGTGTGTATCTCGTCCATCAAGAATTTGTTACTGCTTTGATTGATGGATGAGTTTTCATCTTGATGAGATGAGTTGTTTGGAGAGTTTGCATTCGGCCTCTTTTCAGTATGTACCTATTTCTTTTTAACGCTAATACATGTCTCATCATCATCAACAACATGTAATAACTCTTTTGTAAGATGATTAGTTTCATCAAATATAACATCAATATATTCTTGAATTGTACGTCTTCTTTTATTAAATACAAGATATGCCTTGCTGCTTAGAGAATATCCTAAGAATACGCCTTTATCACTTTTACGATCAAATTTTCCCAAGTTTTCTAAGGTATTTATGTAACCCCCATTCCCAATAATTAGTATTTTCTGTGTATTTTCTATAATTTGATTTTTATAACTTATTTTGTGCTAAATTTCTTTTAGATTTGTATTAAAGTTTTTTCTAATCGAAAATTTTATTTATTTCGAATCATTGTGTATTTCGATTTTATTTTCTATATCTTATTGATCGGATATTTATATTTGAGTCCTCAATCAAATATATTATTATTATTATTATATTATTTTAATAAATTGTTAAACCAAATACTTATTTGTTATATAATTCTATTTTTATTATTAATTGTTATTTCTTGATTACTCAATTGAAGTTCATTTATCGAATTATTTTATTTCCGTACTTGATCTAATTTTCGTGGTGAATTCCAAGTTATTTCCAAGATAATTTATATTCTTCCCATTTGTATTAATTATTTATTTATTTGGATTTAAATTTTCGTTCATGAAATTTCCGTTCTTCTTGATTGAGCTTTTCTTGTTGTACCTATTATCTTTTATTTTATTGTGGGTATTTTTTTTGGTTGCACCCTATTGATTTTGATCTATCCCTTAATTGAACCCTAAAACCCAATTTTATTTTTTCTTAACCCAAATCCGCTATTATTGGACCCTAATCCTAACCCAGTACCCTAATTGTACCCTATAAATACAACTCTACTTGCAAACCCTAAAAATTGCATAATTTCGAAACCCTAGCCGCTGATTCTCTCTCCTCTCTCCTCTTTCCCCCCATTCTTTCTCTCCCCTATCGTTTCCTGCCCAAATCTTCTCTGGTGGGCCTCCCCAACTTCGGCGAGCCCCCTGTTCCGTCGAGCCTTACCGTCGACGCGCCACCCTCCGGCGATCCCGTCGAGCTCCACCCAGATCGAACCCCACCCCCTGGCTGTCCTCCGTTCCCGTCGACCTCAGCGATGCCAGATTCCGTTGACCACCCTTTGCTCTGTTTTCCGAGCGATGCTCACCGCTCTGTTCCCCCTCCTGATCACCAGCACTGGTCGACGCTCCGGTTGACGCGCCACCGCCTCCAGCCAGCACACCCTCCCGACGCCTTGTCCATGTTTACGTCACGCAGCTGCCACCGCGACGCCGCCGTCATCGTCGACTTCGAGCTGCCAGATCTGAGGTCCCCTCTTTCTGTTGTCGTTGCTACTGCGCTGCCATCTATTTAGTTGTGTGTGTTGTGGTTGCTTGGATCTTTTATTGCACGTATATTGCACGTGCTAGTTCGGGTGTTTGTGAGTTCGTTGCTCCGGGATTCTTATCCCGTTATTCTTGGTATTCAAATTAACCGTCTAACAGGCAAGTCACCATCCTTTTGAATTGCTAATTGTATCAAATTCAAGTTTTGTTGAAACTCTTGCAAGTAGATTTCTTCGTTATCGTATTATCTATTGTTCATCTCTTCGTTGGGTCTATTGAGGGTTTACACGAGCTAATCCCAATATTCTTGACATTGTGCCACTTTTGACTCTAAAATTTGGATCTTTCATGAGTGCATATAGAATTGATAATAGGGTTGTTCATATAATCGTCACACAAATTAATTATTGTAGAGACAATTGATAGGTTATATGTTGTTTGATCGATTGATGATAAATTGATGTACGTGTGTGCTCTAATTTTTATTTATCATTTTTTTGACACCCATCATGCTGATTATATAGTTTATCGACTAATAGAATTGATACCATCGTGTTTTACTAATTTATATTCATGAAAATTTCCTAAAACCTGTATATTGCTTGTTGACCTGTATATTGACTGCTGTTTTTAAACCAGTAAACGATCTTAAAATTAATTACTTTCTGAATAAGAATTGTTGTCTTATCTTTCTAGTTTCTAGAACATCTTGAATTTTTAAATTCTATGTTTTGTAGCAAAAGTTATACCCATTTTACTACAGCTATATTTTTATTTCCAGAATTGTACTTTTCAGATTTTCTTGAATTAATAGTTCCTATATAGTAGTATTGCATGAATTAATGTATGTATGTTGCATTGCATGATCCTAATGAGTTATTGTCATCATTCTAATTGTCCTATTTCATGTTATCATCCTATTGTTCCCCTATTGATACTATGGTTCATCTCATGTCCCAAATTGCATATTGTATTGTTGCATTGATAAATAATTAACAATCTGGGGTTTAAGGGATTGACTAGAGTAGTTGATGATATAGGGATTGTACTCGGAGGAGGGGCCCGTGTTTTCCTATTTATTTCTATTGGTCTATTGGTCTATTGGTCATATCGGTCATCGATTAATTGTAGATTACTGACTACAGTATCTCGATTGATTCGGTCATCGGTCATTACGGAATATCGTTGCCGAGTATATGAACTATATAATCTTCCATTTAAGTCTAAACGAAATTGATTGTATGCATCGAACATGTAGTATGGGATGCAGTAGTACATGTGTAGAACCCCGTATTTTCAAATATTATTTTAATTATTTGAAAATGAATTTAAATGATTTTTGAGGATTTAATTGATATTTTCTAAAAGATTTATCTTTTGTACATGTGCAAAACACGTGCAAATGACTTTTGAGAAGTTTGAAAAATTAAGTCTTCTTTATGAAAAATCATTATTTATTATTTGGGAATTATTTACTATTTTTCCAGATTTTTCTGAAATTAATTAGTACTATTTGCAAATTTTGAGAAAAGAAGGACCTTTTTGCAAAATTGACATTTTTAGGGGTTGAAATGCAAAATGTATTTTCTGGACGTTTTGAACTGTACCAATTGAGATTAATGAGTATATTTTACTATTAAATCCTAATTTAAATGATTTTTATTGAATTTCCAAGGATAAGAACTATATATGTAAAATTATGTTTTGAAAGGACTATTTTGCAAATGTATTCCTAAACCCTAAAAATGATATTCCCGGCCTATATAAGAGAGTTTGCAGCCGTCATTCGCTGCACAACTCAGATTTTATTATATTTTCTATTCTCTTGGTGGTTGAAGAGGAAGATTTGGATCTAGCAAAAAGAAGGCTTTTCGTTGGATCTTTACAATTCAAAAGGTGAGTGATATGAACATGGTTTTGTTTGTGTGTGTGATTGTGTGCTGTTTTGTTTGATGTATTCGTATCTTGTATGTGATCGATGCAATAGTCGTTATTCGTATTATGCATGAGAAATCCACGAATGTTTAGTAGATCTTGTTTAACAAATTCTTTATTGCTCGAAAACATGTTAAGATTCAAGTATGGTTTGATCGGATGTATGAACATCTGGATCTTGTGTATATAATCAGATCTTGGTTATGATTTGTGAAAGAATTGAGAAACCCTAATGGAAGATTTAGGAATTAAGAACATGAGAATTTAGTATTGTATCCAATATGTGGATCATCTTGAGATTGTCACTTTTAACTAAATACGAGTAAATTCCCTAAGCAATGATTCTTTAGAAAACTCCAGTCTTGATTTTCGTATTCAGACCTAATTTATGAAATCTGTAGGTCGACAGTTGACTGGTCTACGATTCAGTCGACTGGTATGACTCTACTGCTGTATCTTTAGTTTTTCTTGAAAATCTGTTCTGGACAGTCGACTTAGACCCTTTTCAGTCGACTGGTACACTTAGAATTTATTTTTAAAGTTATCTTAGATTTTTCTCTGGTAAGTCGACTTATGACCTTTTAAGTCGACTTATATTGTATTTTAAGTCGACTTATGACTTTGCAAGTCGACTTATGACACTTAGAATATTTTCTTAAAGATTTCTGGAATTTCCCTCTGGTAAGTCGACTTATGTTTTTATAAGTCGACTTATGTTCTTATAAGTCGACTTATGTCTCCTTTAAGTCGACTTATGTTTTCTATAAGTCTACTTATGATCTGGTAAGTCAACTTATGATTTCTATAAGTCATCTTATATTGTTGGTAAGTCAACTTATGTTTTTATAAGTCATCTTATATTGCTGGTAAGTCAACTTATGTTTTTATAAGTCATCTTATATTGTTGGTAAGTCAACTTATGATTTTTATAAGTCATCTTATATTGTTGGTAAGTCAACTTATGTTTTTATAAGTCATCTTATATTGTTGGTAAGTCAACTTATGTTCTTATAAGTCGACTTATGTCTCCTTTAAGTCGACTTATGTTTTCTATAAGTCTACTTATGATCTGGTAAGTCAACTTATGATTTCTATAAGTCATCTTATATTGTTGGTAAGTCAACTTATGTTTTTATAAGTCATCTTATATTGTTGGTAAGTCAACTTATGATTTTTATAAGTCATCTTATATTGTTGGTAAGTCAACTTATGTTTCTATAAGTCATCTTATATTGTTGGTAAGTCAACTTATGTTTTTATAAGTCATCTTATATTGTTGGTAAGTCTACTTATGTTTTTATAAGTCAACTTATCGTACTTGTTTGTAATCTTGGATATTGGTTCTCAGGGCAGTCGACTTGTTACAGTATGAGTCGACTGGTGCTGATGAGTTTTTCATAATCTTGAGTGTTCTTTCAAGTCTTTAGTTCTTGGTAGATGGGTACATTCTGCGGTATTGGGAGTCATTGGTCTCTGGGGTTGGTATACTCTGCGGTGTTGGGAGTCACTGTTAGTGATCGATAACCGAGTATCCAATCTGCGGTGTTGTGAGTGACTGATAACCGAGTATCCGATCTATGTTATCTTTAGTCTTTGTAGATGGATAGAATCTGCGGTGTTGGGAGTTACTATTAGTGACCGATAACCGAATATCCGATCTATGTTATCTTTAGTCTTTGTAGATGGATAGAATTTGCGGTGTTGGGAGTTACTATTAGTGACCGATAACCGAATATCCGATCTATGTTATCTTTAGTCTTTGTAGATGGATAGAATCTGCGGTGTTGGGAGTTCCTATTAGTGACCGATAACCGAATATCCGATCTATGTTATCTTTAGTCTTTGTGGATGGGCATACCCTGCGGTATTGGGAGTCACTGTTAGTGATCGATAAACGGGTACCCGATCTATGGCATTATTAGTGATTGATCGTTGGACACGTACCGTGGTATTGAGAATGTTTGATAATCAGGTATTTGGGAGTGAACAGTCGACTGGCTGAATTACTCAGTCGACTGTACAGTACAGCTGACCTGTACATATTTGAGAGTGATTGATTAATGGATATTGGATCAGTGGTATTGTTTCTCGACTTGGTTCACGCATGTACTGGCCTATCATTCTTGTTTCAGATTACATGTTCAGTTTATGTATTTTTGTTCAGTACATGTTGCCTGAGAATTTATGCTTATTGTTTGTTTATGTTTGTTGTTTATATCACTCACACCATTTATGGTTGACCCCTTTAGTTTGGAGGTTAGGGTTCAACTCTAGCCTCATATGATGCAGGTTGTTGCTTAGAGTTGGAGGCTTGGATGCTTGGGTTAGCTTTAGAGCTTATGAGTGATATAATAGAGCCTTGTGTAATTTTGTAAAGAGGAGTGTTGTAAAAGAATATTTTAATTCAAGGTGTTTGTATTTCCGCTGCATTTGAAAAAGATTATTGTAATAAGAATTTGGAATAAAATGATTTGAGTTTTTGGGCTATGCATATTGTTACATTGAAGTGGATCGCTGGGAATGTGCCACGTATTTTCTAAGTTCTCATATTAGAAATCCGGGGCGCTACAACATGCCTTAGCTAGGATTAAAATGATTAATAGACATAAGGATTACACACCGACACTGCATATTGTTCATCATTGTTCCTATTGATGTCGAATATTGGCTAAGTGTTATCGTTATTGATCATTGATTACTGTTACCGAATATTGCATCATTGTTTATAGCCATTGCATCGATTATCATGATTATTGTCCCATGTTATTGATTCCTATTGATCTATTGATTCATTGTTATACCGTTATTCCATTGTTCCCTACTTTCTCTACTTGCTGTCCATGACTTGCTCTAAGGACAATTTTTCTCCTCTTTTTAGATGAAGTATATACAGATAATGATGGTGAATTGCCTGATGGAATTGGAGAACAAACATTCTGAAGACTACTGCTTTCTAATTGTTTATTGCTTTAATAAACTTAATGTATTTGTAATGCCCCGCCCCAATACTCAGACAATTTTAATATTTTTAGAAGACAAATTAGATACTATGTAGTACAACTGCCCACCACAGGCTGCCTCTCAAAAGGTGGTTAACCAATTAGGTGACTCTTGATCATTGGCTAATTATATTTATACTCAAATTAGTTTTTGTATACTTCCCATGTGGGACTAAATTTCTCAAATCCTTCTCAAATCCCGTGTAAATAGTGTTACCAGTCGACTGAACAATCGACCAGTCGACTGTTCGCTGCAAATCTGGGGTATTACATACACCCCACCTTTAGAAATCAGCGTCCTCGCTGAGTACAGGGCACACATCTAGTGTAGGATCCGCCCTTTCTAGCTGATGTAGTATAGTCGATCCCGGAGATCAATCACTCTCAACACCGCAGATCGGATACCCGGCTATCAATCACTACTTGTGACTCTCAATACCGCAGAATATACTCGACCCCGGAGATCAATGACTCTCAGCACCGCAGATCATACTGACCTCTACTACACCCGGTGTCGAAAGTCGGCTCTGATACCATTTGTAACGCCCCGCCCCAATACTCAGACAATTTAAAAATTTTTAGAAGACAAATTAGATACTATGTAGTACAACTGCCCACCACAGGCTGCCTCTCAAAAGGTGCTTAACCAATTAGGTGACTTTTGATCATTGGCTAATTATATTTATACTCAAATTAGTTTTTGTATACTTCCCATGTGGGACTAAATTTCTCAAATCCTTCTCAAATCCCGTGTAAACAGTGTTACCAGTCAACTGAACAATCGACCAGTCGACTGTTCGCTGCAAATCATGTAATACCCCAGATTTGCAGCGAACAGTCGACTGGTCGATTGTTCAGTCGACTGGTAACACTGTTTACACGGGATTTGAGAAGGATTTGAGAAATTTAGTCCCACATGGAAAGTATACAAAAACTAATTTGAGTATAAATATAATTAGCCAATGATCAAGATTCACCTAATTGGTTAACCACCTTTTGAGAGGCAGCCTGTGGTGGGCAGTTGTAGTACATAGTATCTAATTTGTCTTCTAAAAATATTAAAATTGTCTGTGTATTGAGGCGGGGCGTTACAGTATTGAGGCTTGTTATTATTTTGGATTGGATTATTATTTTTTTAGGCTTATATCCCGAATTTTATTATTGTTTCCAGACGTTGGATTATTATTATTGTATTTGGATATTTTTATTGCTTCATTCTAAGTATTATTGTTCATGAGATTATTATTATTACCTGCACATTTGTTCTGTATTGATTATATTGTTGAGTTGATCGATTAAACAGCTTTTCGGTGATGTTAGTCATTCGCGGGGCCAATGTTATGTGCTCGTATTCCGTAATTTTGGGAAGTGGGGCGTGATAATTTAAAATAAATACTTTGCATCCAAATACACGAAAATAACTCAATTTTGAAAATTTTCCATAATATAGTTCAAAAAGCGTTTTTTCAAGATACTTCCTAATGATTATTTGGTTAATGGTGTAACATGCTGTATTGACTGCTTCTACCTAAAAGGACTTTGCTAAATCATATTCGCTAAGCATGGTGCGGGCCATTTTTTGAAGATATTGATTTTTCCTTTCAAAAACCTCATTTTGTTGAGGAGTACGAGAACAAAAGAACTCATGTTTTTATTCCTTTTTCATCACAAAACGACGTAAAGATTTCATTTTGAAATCCCCCACTACGATCATTACGAATAGTAACAATGGTAAGACAATTCTCATTTTTTACTCTATGACAGAATTTTTGAAAAACATATGAAGTATCATCCTTCTTTTGTGATAAAAAAGCAGCCCAAGTGAATCTCCTGTAGTCATCTACAATTACGAAGGCATACTGTGCACCTCCATTACTATGTATTCGTGATGGTCCAAAAAGATCCAAGTTCATAAGTTCAAGATGTCTAGAAGTTGATACCATGTTCTTGGGCTTGAGGGAACTTTTAGTTTGCTTACCAAACTGACATGAATCACTGGGCTTATCTTTCTCAAACTTGATTTTGGAAATTCCACGTACAAGTCTTGTTGACAAGTTTGTTGAGATTATCAATAGTTGTGTGTCCAAGTCGTCGATGCCATAGCCAACCATCTTCGTTTCTAGCAATAAAGTATCTCATATTTTTCTGTGTTAATTCATTAGAATTGATGACATACACATTATTGCATCTGTTAGTAAGAAGTAAACATGAATTTTCATTTAATACAGTGCATGCATTTTTGTCAAAGGTAACTGTATAACCTTTATCACATAACTAACTGACACTAAGTAAATTGTGTTTCAATACTCTTACCGAAAGTACATCATCAATGGAGCATGATAAACCAAAGTTTATTTTACCTTTACCGATGGTTTGACCAGTGCTGTTATCTCCAAAGATGATGTCCTTCCCTCTTTCCATTGATAGTGATACAAAGTATTTATTGTCACCTGTCATATGGTTTGAACATCCACTATCAAGTGTCACTGATCTTTAGATTTGATATGTTGATGCACCTGCATTAAAATTAGCAGGTGTAATTTTGGGTGCCCAAGTTGGTACTGAACCTGTACTTACATTCTTTTTTGCCCAAACAAAATTAGTATTCTTTTTTAATGAACATTTATAAGATATATGTCCTAATTTATAGCAATAGTGACATGTAATGCAATTATACCTTGGATCATGCACATGTGCATAGTTATGTGTTGGTTTATAACTATTTTGGTGGTTATGCATATGTGTATGAAAAGATTTCTTGAAATTTTGACGTTTTATTGGCTCATTGTAATCAAGTCTTTGATTATCATGATATGACCTTGAATTCTTTGTCATAAGATAACTGGACCCATCATATTTTTCAACTAACTTTTCGAGCTCAATTGTTCTATTACAAAGTATTTTTCTTGTTTTCTCATCGTCTCTGGTATTCCAACGAAGAGTGTCTAGAGTAGCATCAAGTATTCTATTATGTTCAAGTGCTTCCTTACAATCTTCCACTACCTCATCAAATTTTCTTTTGCATTTATTTAGATCGTCGGTGAGTGTAGCAATATAAACAGATTTATCATGAATTTCCCTTTGGGTTTCATTATGTATTGCCAGTGATATTTGAATATGTTGTTTTAAACATTCATTTTCTTCTATCAACACATCATGATCCTTCCTAAATATCTCAAATTTTTCAATCATCAAGGAATTTTATTTTTCAAATTTTGGTTTTTAGCAATGCAAAAGTCATGTGATTCATTATACATTTGCTTATATTATCACAACTTACGACTTAATTTGTTTGCATAATCTCTTAAACCATTACACATGTCAACTAGATCATCATAGGTGGGTTGTTCGAGTACCTCTTCTTGGAGTGATGATTGTACCTCACCATCCCCAAGAGCCATGAATCCAAAGTCGTTGTGTTCTTGCTTTTCATCGTTGGAGTCTGAATCTAGCAATGTTGCCTTTAATGCCTTCTTTCTGATTCCTGAGTTGAAGTGATGATAATCTTTGTTCCTATCTTATGAGAGGGAACAGTTTGCGCGGATGTGTCCTGACTTCTTTCATTTGCAACAAGTGTCCTCTTTGTCTTTTTCTCTTTCTCCTTAGACCTGTCATACTTTTTGCGTTTGACATACTTAGAGAATTGTTTAGTCAGCAGTACGATATATTCATATGATTCTTCATGATCTGACTCTGAATTTTGGTCGCAAAGTTTTTGCTTTCATGGCAATAGTCTTCTCCTCAGTTTTAAGCATAATCTCAATATTCTTCCGGTACCTCTTGGTTTCGCCCATCTCCATTTCATACATCTTCAGTTTTTCTTGAAATGTGTAGTAGTTGAAACCTTTCTCTTCAAGCGTCTTCCTCAATGCAGAAGCCTTGATATCTCATTCAGGTGTGAGACAACTTATGAGTTTTCCAACATTTCGATCATCATATAACCCTCTAACTAATCTCTCAAGTTCATGTGCGATAATATCAAAGCGGGCTAGCATCTGATCTACGATCTATCCTGAAAGCATACGAAAAACATCAAACTTATAAAAACATAAATTAACTTTTGCACTTACCTTAGATGCGGTTTCTTTTTGTCGTTTTAGCATGTTATTCCAGATTTCATGCGCCGTTTTGCACTTTCGCCCACATCACATTTCATTATTTAGACTTGCATATAGGGTTGGCATTCGGGTCGAACGGGCTGGGCCGGGTCGGACCCGCTCGGGTTCGATGTTGACTTGGGCGGGTTCGGGCTGGGCGGGTTGCTTAACCGGGCCGGGCCGGGTCGAGTCGAAAAGTAGAAATGGCGACCCGCCCAACCCGTGAACCCTTTCGGGTCCAACCCGAGTTAGTTCGGGTCGGGTCGCTGGCTGGCCCGTTTAGATAGGTTTTTTTTTATGGCCTTAAAATAATAATAATAATAATAATAATAATAATAATAATAATAATAATAATAATAATAATAATAATAATAATAATAATAATAATAATAAGATTGTAAGAGTGAAATTACCAAAAAAAATTTGAAATATTATTCATATGATTTCAAGTTATACAAGTTTCACAATTTCTAATAAGAAATAAAGAATTCACAAATTTGTTTTATAAACATATTTCTTATATACAATTTTAATTTAATTCAATATTTATAATTTGAAATAACAAGCAAAGATCTAATACAATTTTTTTATCTATTTATAATTGTCTTCAAGTTGGTGGCCTTCAATTTGTTGTTGTTGACTTGTTGTTGTTCAGTTGTTTGTATTGAATTCTTCATTTTGGTTGCTATTGTTGTTGTTGTTGTTGTTGTTATTCTTCCGGCGAGTTGCTCCCACTTGTGGACGTAGATAATTCTTTCCCTTGTTTCCTATCTTCAGCCTTCAGCCAGTCTTCTGTGCAAACGAGCATCTCTAACGAGTCGGGCTTCAAGCGATTCCTGTAATCAGTTAGAACCCTGCCACTTGAAGAAAATGCACTTTCAGAAGCAACTGTAGAGACAGGAGGAGTTAGTAAATCTTTAGTCATATATTTAAGAATACTATAAGTGTGTTCATGGTCTTTCCACCATTGTAAAATATCTAGTGAAGAAGAAGAAGACTCAGAATCTTGTTCGTTATACCAATTTAATTCATTTGGTTGATTAGTCCTAGGTTTTTTGGATTGAATTTGTACAAGTAAACTAAATGTTCTATCATCAAATTTACTCTTACCCTTACCTTTGGAACTACCAGAAGAAGAACTAACTACAAAAGTTGTACTACTAGAAGCAAAAGATCTATCATAATAATCATACAAGTTATTTAATGTAGATTCAAATTTAACTAAAAAAGAAGCGCAATCAATTTCTATTTCTATTTCTACATTTTCCCCAAGTAATGCAAAAAACATTTCTTAATGCAAAAAACATTTCAATCAAACTCTTTGTACCTTCTAATTTGATACGAGGATCTATAACAGTAGCAACACAAATCAACATAGGAGGAGGATAAAAATACTTCAAAATTTTTTTGTATGCAGGTTTTACAATATCACCAACATAAGCATCATTTAACATTTCGTTAAATGTTTGCATCATAGTAACTATTGAAATAAAAGTGCTACTAGAAGTAGATTCATATGATTTTGAAAATTTTAAAGTTGCGGTATTAAAAATTTCTAAAAATTTCAACAAAGATTCGGCATAAAACCAATCGGTGGGAGTCATTTCAAAATTTGGCATATTTTTTGTGATACAAAAATCATTTACAACTGCTTTATATTCGGTAACAACATGTAGTAAATCAAAAGTAGAGTTCCATCGGTGTTTAACATCCTTTGGAAATCTTCTAAAAGGTACATTTGAAATCCTACACCAAATTTTCCATTCTTGAAATACGCTGGGACTTAATGCAATAAAATGTACACAATTTCTAATTTTAAGTATATATGGATTGGTTATTTTTAATGCATCTTGAACACATAAATTTAAAATATGACATGCACATCTAATATGAAAAATATTGTCAGATGGAGGGTTTAATGCGAATTTTAAAGTAGTAATTGTTGCATTGTTGTTAGATGCATTATCAAAACTAATACATATAATTTTATCGCGAATATGAAAAACATCACAAATTTCTAAAATACAGTTTGCTATTTCAGCGCCACTATGGGGATAGGGCAATGCGGCAAGTGATATGATTCTTTTTTGAAGAATCCAATCATTGTCGATCCAATGACAGGTTATTTCCATCATTGGAACATTACTGACACCCGTCCAACAATCTGGAGTTAAACTAACTCTACAAGTTAAACTCCATAAAATTGCAATCAAAGTGTCCTTCATTTTATTGTACACTTTAAAACAATCTGATTTGCAAGTATTTCTCGGGATTCTTCTAAAGTGAGGGTTTAAGGCCGTTTGATTAAAATTTTCCAAGTCCCTACTCTCGGAACAGAAAAATGGTAACTCTTCCTTTATTACTAATCGGGCCATTTCCCGACGAACAAGATCAGGATCATAAGGGTAGCTATCAACTAGACCGGTCCTAGAGTTGATTTTTTGTTGGCCGGGTAGGTCAACAAGAAGGTCTTTATGGTTATGTTGAATGTGTCTACTAATTGTATCGGTGCCATCACCCCTCTTGAATCTGTATGCCTTAGAACATGTTTTACAAACTTTCAAACTTATACCCGGATTTTCTTTATCCGGGATAAAATCGTAAAATTTATGCCAATCACTACTTTCCCCTTTACTTTTCCTACCACTATGGGGTTGTGTTGTTTCGGTTGGTTGTTGTTGTTGTTCTTCTTCTTCTAATTGTATGTCTCCTACAACCTCATCGTGTGTACCCCATTGTTGGGTAGGAGGATCATGGTACTCTTCGGTGGGCTCACTAATTGGGACAATTGGTGGCCTACAGGAAGTGCAAGTGAAATCTTGCCCACTTTGGCTACGACCGCTACCGCGTGATCTAGACATAATGTAGTAATGTATGTAAAAAAAACTACACAATGTAGGAGCGATGAGTTACAAAAAAAATCTAGAAAACAAGAGGGTTGAGATAGAGAAGATCAAAAAACCAACAAATGGTTAAGATACGAAAATTTATAACTACAACAAAAATAAAATAAGAAGAAGAGAGGTATGAAATTTGGATACCATTCACCGTGGATACGCGTATATAAAAAAAACCGTGAAAATAAGAATAGAAGTAGAAGTAGAAATCCTCAAATCTGGAATTGAAGAGTTGAGGAGAGCTTGTAGGAAAGTTAAAGAATTGACCACTTGGAGTTGGACGAGAGTGGAAGAGTTGAAGACGTTGTTGAATTTTGATTTCGATACGATCGGAATTTGATCGTGTATATGCCTTGAACACTTGTTTGTTCAATACTTCAATTGTTCACAAATTGCTTAGAAATGAGTAATAATAGCAGAGAGAGTAAGAGAGCAAGGTGTGATTTTTTTTAATGGGGTTTTGGGGGGTATTTATAGTGTAAAAATAAGAAAAAACCAAAAAAACCCCCAAAAAAACCCCCAAAAAAACAGCAAAACGGCTCTGAGAGCCGTTGCTGCCTGCTGTCTCTACCCAACGGCACGCTGACCCGAGGGTCAACGGTCGACCCGTGGGATATCTACTTAGTTTATGCAAACATTTCATACTTCTTCTCCAAGCATTTGCAAAAAATGAGACATACGAACTTTCCAAATATCATAGCATTTTCCATCAAAATAAGGTGAACGTATTAGACTTGTTCTATTGGAGATGAATGACTCCGATGTGTACAAGTTTTCAGAAGGAGAGATTTCAGCCATTAGACCTTATGCTCAAGCTTTTAGCTATTAATGAGCACCTCGCTCTGATACCACTATAAATCACCTTGGGGGGGGGGGGGGGGTGAATAGGGTGATTGTGCGAAAATTAAAAACTTAAATAAAATGCTTAAAGTAAAGAGATAGAGGTAGAGAAAGCAAACAGAGCAAGTATGCAAGACTCATTGATATATCGTAGTTCGACCCCCATGTCTACGTCCACACTACCTACTTTTAGCAATTCTTTGCCACAAGCGTTCCGCTATACTTTAAATATTTATACAGTGATTCTCGAAATTCAGGCCTAGAGACCTATTACACCCGCAGGACTTCTACAAACAAGTCTCGCAAAACTCATCTTAGTGGAAGAAAAGAAAAACTCTCAAGATCTATAATAATCTTGACTGAAAAAAACAATAAAAACTCACACTCGGATCGCTGATTGAATGATTAGTTCAGAAGAATTATGATTGCAAGGGATGAAGAATACTCAGTCAATTCACATCTACTTATAGACCAAGGAAATGTATCTTTCTAAAAATGAAAAAATATTCGCGAAATAGTAAAAAATGTACGAGTGCAGGTGACCGCTTTATTGAGCAGTCAACCGTTCATCTTTTAACCCGAAAGTCGAACAATGAACAGTCGACTGACTCATCTTTTCACTATGATAAGCAGTCGAATGTTACGACGGTCGATTAATATATTGTACGGTCAAACGCTATCATGTAGATTCAACATTAATTTGGCGAATCAACTTTATATTCTTTCCAAATAATATAATCAATCAATCAATGACTTTACATAGTATTTTCTTGTAAAAAAACAGAAATAAATAGTTAATTATTGTTGGCTTTCTTGAGGAATTGAAGCACATGTTTCTTGTGTTGCAATCTTCTTTGATCTTTGCAATCTTTTCGATACTTTCCACTTTTGCTTGATTGCAAATCATTTTATTATGATTTTCCTTTTCCTGTAAATTATGTGGAACTCAACTAAAAATATTATATGTAAATGATACGTTTTATGCACACCAAACTTAAGGTCAGCAATTTCAGGATTTTTTCTAGCTGATTTGTATCTTATAATTTCTCGGAATAGTGCTTCTATTTTAAAGTTGTCAGTATTCCTATTTTTTACTTCATGCTTACTAGTAAAAACATAAATATTTCTTATTTGTATACTCATGACCTTACTTTTTTCTATCAGCTCTATTATCGATAATCTGTGATACATGACTAAACTATTGTACTTATTTTCTTCTATCTTACTAATGGAGAGGTTATGTTTTATTGTAAATTTTATTTTTTTTGGTACATTAAGTTTCCTTATACTATTTCAATTAAGGCATATTGTGTACTTGATATTATTCTATTATCCATTAAGTATATTTCTACGAGTGTATTTTTTCATTCTTTAAAATAATATTTTATTATTATTTGTACTGCTCATAAATGTAAATGCCTTAGGGGTCGTTTGGTACGTGGAAATGTGCAAGAGAATCCCAGATTCTCCTTTAAATTACCTTGTTTGGTATGTGGTAAGCATAATTTTAAAAGGAATGATGGATTCCCAAGGGAATCAAAATTCTTTATTGGGAAGAATTTTCATTCCCCTAAAAAACCATGAGATTCCCATGGGATTTTCATAACAAACTATAAAATAACCTTAAAAACTAGAAGAAAAAAAACATTTTCCCAAAATCATGGGATTTGAGGATTCCCATGAGATTTCCATAACAAACAATAAAATAATCAAAAAAACTAGAATAAAGACTAGAATAATAAAGGATTCCCGGGAATGCAATGTACTATACCAAACACAATAATGTAACATTCCCGGGAATCTTCATTCTCACCCTCACTTTTCTGGGAATCCTCTCATTCCTAGGAATCTCCCGATTCGTATACCAAACGCCCCTTTAATGTCTTTCTAGATTTCTCACTTAATTTTTTTTTTTTCATTTCTTATCTTATTATTCTTCCTGTTATTAATGAAATCATAGTTTTACCGTGAGCTTGTTCAATTTCTATAGGTTGTTCATTATTTCTAGCTATTATTAGGGTATTTCTTTTTCTTTCAAATATTGGGAGTATAAATATCTCTTTTAGGGTTGTATCTAATTTGGTTGCCTTTATTTTATCATCATATTTTTGTTTGTCAAAACTCATTTTTTCTCTTACTTCTTCATTATTTTCTTCTATTTCTAATGGTTCTCCTATTTTTGTTATTCTATTATACTATTTATTTCATGTTCTTCTATTTCATCCTCATTACTTTCACTATTTCCTTCCATTAGCATTATTTCCTCATCTTCACTTATTTCTGACCAATCTTCTTCATATTTTATGGGTTCATAGTTTATGTTATACATTTCTTCAATTACTTCTACATATTTTATATTTTCCTTTTTCATTCTTTTATGATAGTTTGGTGATATATGTCATACTTCTCCACATATAACAATTATATTTCTTTGGGTTTTTTTGGATATTATTTGTTTTTATTATTCTTTTGAAGTAACTTTTACAGTGTTTTCTATATTTTTAAAAAGTTTTTCTGTATTTTGGTTGATATTTTTTGAATTTGTATTTACGTCTTTTTATATAATTATTGTTATTATTGCATCCACAATGATTTGGTTTTGCTTCTTCACAAAAAATTGTTTGTTTATATGTTACATAGTATTTTATAGTTGCTCTACCTTCTTGTCACACTTTATCCCTATAATCTTTTACAAATTGTATTCTATACTCTGGTTTTACTTTCTCATTTATGTATGCACTATATATATTTATATTCCATGGATCATATAGTTTAGAAAAAATGAGTCCAAGATTGAACTATTTTCTTTTTTTGAATAATAACTATTTTGAAAATATTCTCGAAATTCACAAGCATAGTTATCAAAATAACACATATCGCATATTTTTAAATTTCTCAATCTCCATCTTGCTTTGTTCTTTTTATATATAGTGTGTTTTTCTTCTTTTTTCGTAGACACTAAATTCTGTTCTTATTGCTATTTGGTAATTTGTAATTATTTATTTTAGACCTAAGGTTCGTTGTGCTAAGGTTTTTTGTGTTCCTTTATCATCAGTTGGTCTTGATTTTCTGATAGTATTTCTTTCTTCTTCCTTTACTTCATTCCATAATTTTGCTACTACTCCTATAAATGTTGCTTCTATAAATTTCTCAAATGTATTTCCTGATAGGTTTTCCTTAAATTCTACTATTAGTAAAGATTTTAGCCATTCCTCTATTGTTCTATCTGTATCTTTTACGCAATCTAGATCCAGTCATTCTTAATTTCTTGCTATTCTTTTTTCGTAGTGTTCTACAGGTTCATATTTTAGGGTTTCTTTTTCTTTCTTAACTTACTATTTTTTGTATCCTGCCATTTTCATGGTAGGTGATGCATCATTTTGTTAGGTGCTGGTCTTAAGATTTCGTATGTATTAATTTGATTTTCTGTAGGTTTTGTTAAAATCTTGTCATTTTCTTGATCCATTTTTATTTCTTCATTCGTTATATCTCGATATTTTAAGACTTCTTCTACTTCCTCTGAATTGAGATCCCATTAAATATTCTATTTCTAAAATGTTTATATTAAGTTTGTTATGGCTTCTAACTCCTTCATTCCTTCTTCTGTTATGCCTAATTCTTTTTCAATGTCTTTTGTTATATATCTACTTAATTCGTTTAAGTTCTTATTTATGATTTTTAAATCTTTTCTTATAGTTCCTACAAATTCTGGACTACTGTAATGTTTTTCCAACTCTTGAATGTTTATTATAAATTTATGAGAATACTAATGGTTCTGTCTTTGTAATATTATCCATCATAACTTAATTCTTATAGTTTAATATCTTATGATATTAGTTGTTGGTAATACCAACTTGCTTCTTCGTTCCTATAATCTAATACTTTGTTCGCTATTACTTTTTGTATTTCCTTAGGTAGTTTCTCAGTTACTCTACTTGTTAATACTAAATATTCTGATATTGCTCTATCAGTTATATACTTTTTTTCTATTTATCTTCTATTAATGTATATTATTTTAAAATTTGAAAGATTTATTAGTCTTAGTTTCCTTACTTTTTGTGAAGTATCCAGTTTTTATAAGGATAAGAGATATTATAATTTATAATTTTTAAAGTTGGGTTACACAGAAAAATTGTGTTTTTAGATTTTTATATTCAACTGGATCGGCTGGGTTAATATATTCTGGAAGTGGGTTAGTTAGATAATTGTTTTGAAAATGGGTTAGTTTGACAAATAAATATTGAAAGTAGGCTAGTCACTAATATAATAGCATCCACTATCGTCATTGCTAAAATTTGCACTTCTAGCAATTGACAAATAACAATGAGAGGGGGAATCTGCTGTTGTTGGTGCTAAATCTACAAAAAAAAGAGAATAAAAATCTCAGACGGATGATCTTTCTCCCATCCATATTTTTTTTAAATTCAAAATGACATTTTCGTAATTAAGTAATGACATTTTCGTAATAATTGAAAGAAAAATTTCTCAGAAGCCGCTCGGACGAAAGAAGATCTTCCATCCGATTATTATTATTATTATTTTTCTAAAATGGCAATTTCATAATTATTTAATAAAATTTTCGTAACATTTGAATGACATTTTCGTAATTTTTTGGAGAAGAAATCTCTAAGAGCCTGTTTGGTTGGAGGGGAATGGAGGGAAGGGGAGGGGAGGGAAGGGGTTTTTAAAAACATTTCTTGTTTGGTTCATTTTTTAGGAGGGAAGGGGAGGGTAATGGAGGGGTGCAGAATCCCTCCTGAGCTAATTTTGGCTCCCCTCCAATATTGGGGAATTTGGAGGGGAGAAAAAGTATGTCTAATTTATTTTATGTGATTGGACTAAATTGTCTTTTTTAGATATAAATCTCAAAAATAAAAAATAGATCATCTCTCTCCCGACTCTCTCTTAAAAAAGGTGAATGTTATTATAAGATTTATTGCAAAGCATAAAAACCAAGAAAGCTTTGGAGATGGCCCAAAAATGGACAGGACATATTGAGTAGGAATACCGAGGAGATGACAATGTGAAGATTATACAAAAACTGAGAAAAAAAACACAAGATGGATGTCATGGTACAATACTAATATTACTTAGATATTTGTTGTTGTTATAGGAAGAAAATATGAGGAAATGTCGCCTTACAGAAAAAGTAGACATTACTGACTCATGGGATATGTAAGCATGTTTCATTCCAGAGAGCAAACTCAGATAAACGGAGAAAGCTTGAGGCTCCACGACAAATAGGGTCGTATTCTACATGAAGATTCATAGATGCATCACCAATTAGCAATCCTAATGTGTAATCTTTTTTCAACTAAGCTTCCTTGAAATCTCTTCAATTTCATCGACTTCTAAATGAAAAAAATAAAAGGCAGGCATCTACAATAGTAACAACCTAGTACAGAACAATATGTAACTAAGGATAGTACAATAACATCTACGCACATGCCGTTCAAAGCAAGATGTAAAGTAACAAAATCTAATGAACTTTGCATACCATATCCTGTTTGTTTGCAAAGACCAGTATAATACTGTAAAGCATGAGAGTGTATAAAAGTAATTTTATTATAAAATCTATTCCCTCTTCTTGTGAACCAAACAAGAAAATAATTATTTTTCATCTCCTCCCCTCATTTGAACCAAACAGTGTCTTCATTAAATCTCTCCCCTCCCTTTCCCTCCCCTCCCCTCCCCCCTCCATTAAAATCTCTCCCCTCCCCTCCCCTCCCCTCCTTTGAACCAAACAGAGCCTAAATATTTATTTTTAAAAAAAAAAGGAAAAGATGGGAGACGGAGCTCTTCACCTGTCTCTTATCTTTTTTGTTTTCATTTTTTTTAAATTCCCAAAAATCGCTGGATGGAGCATCTTCTTTCGTCCGTCATCTTTTCAAGTTTTTTTCTCAAACGGATCATTTTCTTCCGTATTCTATATTTAGCATTTCTTATTCGCAGTTGCTATCTTTAGCGATCGGCTGTTCACTCCTATTCTAAATTTTGAATTTTAGCAAATGATAATATGATATTTTTCTAACTCAAATGCTATAATTTGGATGCTCCAAAACATACACTAGGCTATCGCTTTGTTGGATCTCAAATGTAATCATCAGTGCACACAGTACACACACATCAATAAATATACCTGATGATTCCTTTACACACCTGCTAAATTAATTGGCGCAGTCATCCCATTTCCGTAAATCCAACCAAATCCAAAGGCATTTTCGTCCCCCACCAAAAAAAAAATATCAAAACCCCAAACCCGTCTCCTCCCTCGATCCGTCGACGATCTCCCCAATCTTGATCCGATCATCACCAAAAAGTAAACTTCCCTAAACATATATATTTTTTTTTACCAAAAAACCCCCAAAAAAAAGAAAAAGAAAAATTGTTATCAAGATCTCATCATTTTCGAATCCCCGACGGTTTGGCGATGGCGAATCTGGCGGGAATTTGAGGAGGAGGAGGAGGTGAATCGGCATGGATCTGTTCGATCAGTACTTCCGGCAAGCGGATTTGGATCGGGACGGGCGGATCAGCGGCGCCGAGGCCGTCGGATTCTTCCAGGGCTCCAATCTCCCCAAAAACGTTCTCGCTCAGGTTTCAAACCCATTTCTTGAATTCTTGATTGTTGAGTTGGTTGATTTGGATTCGGTGGGTTGCAGTGGAATTTTGTTGGTTTGCATGTCGAAATTGGGTTGGTGGTGCTAGATCTAGGGTTTATGAGTGGGAAAGTTGGTGACTTTAGTGGAGAAAGGGTGGAATTGTGAGGTAGAGGTTAGAGCATGATGTTAGGGTTGATGACTTTGCAATGGTCGAAGAATTGGATGGTTTCGAGGTAGGAGATGTGCGATGAGTGGGCGAGTTGGAGCTTTGAGTGGTGATGTAGTTGTTGTTTTTTATTGAAGACCAGGACTAGGGCAATCTGGTGGAGACCATAGGAGGACTTACTCACCCGTGTAAGGTAGGTATGTCAACTCCGTATTTCATCGATAAGGGGCAAACCACGTCGAGCTCTTGCGATACTTAATGTGAGGCAAACGGACGTAAAACCACTTTAAAAAGATTTAGCTTGACAAATTTATGTCATTTAATAGTGGGTTGATTGGCTGACTATGAAGTGTAAATACTCAATATGGTGGTTCTGTTGTATGTGCAATGTGCTTAACATTGTATTATTATGTATCTGTACATATTATGTATCTGACGTATTGTTGCCTATTGCATTGTAATTTATCAGAAAATTTCCTTGTATAGGTGTGTCATTGTGTGCGTGTAGGTGCATCTTTGCTTCTTTGTTACTTGATTATCTTAGTTCTTGTGGATTGAGCTGGAGTAGCTTGTGATTGCGGAGAGGGAATCCTTCCTATAATCATTATCTCAGATCTGCATAGTTTTGCTAATTGTTATTACTTAATTTTATTGGTATCAGGACAACTTTCCATAATCATTATCTCAGATCTGCATAGCTGAGCTAATTGTTGTTGCTAAATTTTTGCGGGTATTGAGACATTCTAATCTCTTCGTTTGAGGGCCGTGACGGATGTAGTTGCCAAAATATATGGTTTATGTAGTAGTGAGTGGTTAGGCCAAAGAAAGATGGAAATGATTAAGGAAATTAACGTTGAACAAAGTACAATGATGGGGAAGTGGAAGGATATTAGAGGGCTAACAGATTATGGGAAGATAGGTAGGATGCATGGGGTGGGGGGAGGTGGGAATTCCTTGGAATATTTGAATCCTACATGAAAATTTTGATATCTCCCTGTTAGGAATTTGTCATCTATGAAGCACACTTGCTTCTACTTGGAAACCGTATCGCGCTAGACACATGTTAAAGAAGCTTGTTTGAAATGACCCTACCAAATTTGATCTGGTATATTTGGGTTTTCTGTGCTTTGGTGTATACAATTACTTGTGTTGCGTTTTGTATTGTCCTTGTCGTGTTTCTTTTGTTTGTTCTCTTTGTCTTTAACAAGTTATCTTGCAATACTTTCATGTGTAATACTAACAAGTTATCTTGCAATACTTTCATGTGTAACACTGAGAAGACCTTGAACTATTACTTTCTCCCCAACAATACGAAAAGGTTTGCCAAATGGTTTGTAATACGTGTAAGTTTATTTCACCCACTTAATCTTCTAACACAAAGGACAAAGAAGAGCAACTTCTATGAGTGCTGCTTCATATCATGTTTGAATAACATACCTAGGCCTGTTTAGATTATTGTGAACCAGAAATGCTCGGAGTCAAACGTGTTGTAAGCAGAAGTGTTGAGAGCATAAAGTATTTGTTTTAATAATTCAGAACTGTTCCACAACCGAATTGTAAAACTGCTGTTTGAATGTGCAAAAGTGTTTTATCATTAAAAACTATTTTGTGATATAATTCTGCAAAACAACTGCAAGATCATAAAATTCCTGCAATATACTAAATGATAAATCTTGTGTAAAATAATTGAAATGTCAGCAAGGTTTTTAAATGCGTAAAAAGTACTAAAGTGCTCAAGGACCGCTTATCGCTTCTAGTACTTAAGCATGATTAAGGACTCTGCTTTCTTAAAATATTTTATTTAGTTTTTAATTTTTAATTTTTAGGATAATTCCAATTTCTAAAAATGCATGAACATTATAAAAAATAATAGAAAATGTAGAAAATGATAGAAATTGATGTGCAATGAAGAATAAATGATGCACAAATGGATGGAAAAAACTACAAAATGCGGCAGTATGCAATGAAAATGCTTTAAAGTGAGAGAACATAGTAAGCTGAATAACACTAAAAGTATACATATAATTAAAACATAAATTAATGAAATTACATGGCAATGATAGGATAATCAAGGAATGCACATTCCACAAGTCAAGGGTTGCTTGCAAGGGAGAATTGGGGTTAGGATTTGAGAAACTATCATATTTTTGGGCGTAAACAACTTTATAAATTTGGATATTGGGTTGATTCGGGTTTAAAAGGGTTTTAAGATGTGTTATTTGTTATTTTTCCCACTTGTACTCACTTAAGCGACTGATTAAAGGGATTGGGCCATTTAAGCCGCCCTCTTTATTGAAAAAGTGCAATAAAATCGATGGATCGGTTAATAGGCCCGCTTTGCTTCCCGTTTAGCATAAAACTCTTCCCTCTTAATTTTTTGATAGCTTAAACGTAAAAAGCTTACTTTTTAAGAACAATATGTGTCAGATAGCATGTTTTAGTATTTTAGAGGTTTATTTACCAAAAGTGTTATATGTATATTCTTATTTTTAACACTTCCTGTTGCAGTTTACATCAACTTATCATAGCAACCTGCTCCGCAAATTCAATGTTTAATGACCTTAGTAAATCCTAATAATTAATGAGAAACCAAAAGTGCTCAATCGAACCATAAATAATAGGATAACTTCTTATATCTAGTTTCTCCAATTTAACTATTTAAGTCATCATCTTTGTACCCAAAGCTTTGAGCTTGTTCTATTGGAATCTTATTCATCAAATCTCTAGCAAGTGCCAAGGTATTGTGCTCTAGATCAACCTAAACATAATCTAAGGATAAAAATTAAATGAGGGGTTTATTGTACTTATATCCATCCATGAAGAAGTGAGGGATGTAGATGGAGAGGGAGGAAGGGGGCTAGCAGGTGTAATCAATTGGAGGATGGTAGGCGGAGGGATGGGAGGTAGAGAAGAGGGATGCAGAGGGAAGTTAGAGTGGTGGGAGGTGGAGGATTGGTGGAGAGAAGGGACAAGAGGAAGAATAACCTAACCTAAAATTTTGCAATGAGAAAGACGAGAGAAGGGAATAAGGGATCAAGATTGTTTATATTTGAGATCCTAAAATGCAAAAGCACTTTCCCAAAAGCCAAAAGAATCAATTGAGCTGTGTTGGTGTATAGGGGAAAATAGGTAGTTCTCAAAAAGCGCTTTGGATTAAACACAAATTTAAAAGCTTTCGCCAAACACCTAATTTACTACCAAAACTTATTTTTGGCCTCTAAAATTCTTGTGGCCTCTTGAAAAGCATTACCAAACAGTGCCTTATTCTTGGGATCATAGAAGATGCATGAGCATTTTACATTTAGACATGTTAGTGGGTATTGAAAGTTTGGAGCTGTTTTGCAGGTGTTTCAGTAACCTATATTCTTTTGATGCACAGTTAGGATTAGAAATAGAAATGTCTAGGGTTGTACATGGTTTTAGAAAATTGTCAATTAAGACACCTCAATCATACTAGGGGCCCATTATTATGATTAAAAAAATGCGAAATGAATGTAGCATGAAGATGGAGAAACAATCTTGATACTAAATGGCAAAGGCATTATTATTTGGTCTACAAAATCAATGTATGATTGAGGTTTTTGATAATACAACAACTATTTCTGTTTCGTAAGTCAAATTCTCTAGGCTATTGGTTGTTATTCTAACAATTTATGAAGCTATGGATATTAGGTTTCGCAAGTTCTGATACAAGACAGCGAAGAAAGTATATTCTTTTTCTTCATGATAACTTGCATCTTTGCTTTGTAGAGTGTAACTTGTCTTGTGAAGATGTGTAGCACAATGATAGTCAATCATGACTGGCAGTCTGGCACTTGGCTGGTTGTAGCTTGAGCGGCCTTCTTCAATAATCAAATCACTCTGGTTGTGTACAGATATGGATGCATGCTGATCAGAATCGGATTGGTTTCCTCGGGCGGCAAGAGTTCTATAATGCATTAAAACTTGTGACTGTTGCACAAAGTGGTCGGGAACTAACACCAGATATTGTGAAAGCAGCACTATTAGGTCCAGCTGCAGCTAAGATTCCTGCACCAAGGATAAGTTCTGTGCCAGTACCAGGTCCTCAGATGAGTTCTGTAGTTGCTCCGACGCCTCAGATGGGTATTGGGCCACCAACATCTCAAAATCTTGGGTTCAGGGGTCCGCAAGTATTTCCAAATGTGGGTATGAATCCACAAGTCCTGCCATCTTTGAACAACCAGTTTATCAGACCACAGACCACCCCACCTACTGCTTCATCAGTTACAGCCCCCGGACTAGCTCCTAGGCCTCGATCACCATTGGCACCTGCAACCTCAGTTATGTCTAAACCTTTGGATCCAGCCTCATTCCAATCTAATGATTCAAAAGCATTAGTTCTATCTGGTAATGGTTATACTTCAGACTCAGGTTTTGGAGGGGAAACATATTCTTCAAATCAGGCAAAATCAAGTTCTTTTACATCTAACTTATCTGCAAGTGGTGTGCACAATGTAGCTAATACCTCTTCGATAGCTGTTGGGTCCCAAAGTTCAGTCAAACAAGCCAATGCTGACCCATTTCAAAGCTTTGTGACGCCACCTAGTGGTGGCAGCCAGCCTCCCCAGCCTCAGGTTCAGCAAAATCCACAAGCTGGACTGCCTACTACATCTGCTTCAAGTGCCCCACATGTTTTAGTTGGAGCTGTAGGGCCTGCTTCCAGCCAGGCCCAAGTTCAGTGGCCAAAAATTACTCAACCTGATATTAAGAAGTATACTAAGGTATTTGTGGAGGTAGATAAGGATAGAGATGGGAAAATAACAGGCGAAGAAGCACGCAATCTATTCCTCAGTTGGAGGCTCCCAAGAGGTAGACATCTGATTAAATTGTGTTTCTGTTTGATACTTGTGTTGCATGATTGAATCGTGTTACTTTCATTTTGAAAGCATGCATAACTAGTTATTATATTGAAGTGGAAATGAGGTAGAATATTTTGTTTTGGATCTTTATGTAATGATGATTAGGCTACTGTGATATCAAATATTGGCTATTAAATGTTACGAAAGGCCTATAAGTAGCATATACATCCTTTCTAATTGTAATTTACTTTCTTGAAAGAGTAGCTTTGGTTAGTTGATTTGATTCACTGAGATGCTTATAGTTAAGAGCTTGCTTTTAATATCTCTGTTTTGTAGTCTGTTTAAATTTTAATGATGTTGTTTGTCATTTGCATATCCAGAGGTCTTAAAGCAGGTGTGGGACTTATCTGATGAGGATAATGATAGTATGCTTTCATTGCGTGAGTTCTGTGTTGCTTTGTATTTGATGGAGCGATATCGAGAAGGGCGTCCTATTCCATCTGTGCTTCCCAATAGCCTTAGGTTTGATGAGACATTGTTACAAGCTGCTGGTCAACCTTCAAGTGCCTATGGAGCTCCATCCTGGCAGACAAACCCAGGTATTGGGATTAATATTAAAGCTTATAGTTCCTAGTGATGCATAATTAATAACTCAGTAATCAATATTTTCACATTTTCTTTTTCTCTTAATGTCCTATTGCCTCTTTTTTTGGTGACCCGTTTGTTGTTCCTTTTTGTGCAAGGCTTATCACATCAAGGAATTCCTCAGCCACGTCCCCTTATGGCTTCTGGGGTGAGGCCCCCAATGCAAAATTCAGTAGTATCTTTAACTGAAGGTGCACTTCAGCCATCACAAATCATGTCTAGAGGTTCTATACATGATAGGAACCTGCAAAATCATCAGGTTAGGGATGAACAGGATGCCCCAGAGGCAACATTCGAGGACAACAAGGTATTCTTCTTATTCTTCAAATTATTTACTGTTCTGTGGCACATGCTTGGAGTTATACCTGAAATATTGAGATCGTCTATACTTTTAGGCTTTTCCTACGTTTAGCTTACCTGGACACCATTCCATCTGGAAATTCATAGCTCTATTTTTGAAAGAAGATTGTAATTTGCCAATTTAGGTTTTCTTTGTGCATTTAGCTTTTCTTTCTCACTGGCAGTTTTATTGGGTGCTTCTCTCTTTTTTTTTCTTTTCTTTTGGTCTGATTGTTGTAACTAAGACAATATATACCGAATTTTGCCTCAATTCGCTAAACTATATATGTTCTTTTTTTTGTTGCTTTCTTGGTTTATTTTATACTTAACCCTTTTCTTATCTAATAGTTTTGTAGACTGTAACTCTGTAAGTCGAAGTTGCAGTCTTCAACAGTCTTGAACTGTGGGCTGCTGGCTATTGAGTCCTGTTACTTTGTTACTTTCTGCTGATCTAAACCCCTCTCCTCTTCCTATGTTGCACATCCATTTCTTAGAATCTTTCAGGGATCAAATGCTGTATATCGGTTTGAACTATGATTCATTTTCTTAATAAAAATTTCCATACAATAGGTAACTAGATGGAGAAATTTCACTTATCTTCTTTTCTGATTTTCACTGCTAGTTAATGGATTCAATTCATGGAATTGACTTACTTTTATTTCCTTGTTCTTTTGTAATAGGTTGAAGAATCAAAGAAAATTCTGGATTCAAGAGAGAAACTTGAATTTTACCGTACCAAGATGCAAGAACTTGTAAGTTGTTCATTTTTATTGGAAAGTTCTGATTATGCTCATTATTTATTAACAAATGACCTTAAACAGAAATTATCATCATTTCCTGACTTATAATTAGTTATAGCAAAGTGGCAGGAAATATTCTGTGTTTTATTATTTCTTGTTCACACTCATTCATCATAATTAGTAATTTTATATAACATATCTGTTGATCTACAATCAAATTTTAACTCAACTTTCTTGTGATGGTCTCTTAAAATATTTAAGATAGATAAATATTCGGCAGGGTCATCAAAGTGGCCCCATAACCCTTTCGTACCATGGATTTTTCGTAACATATAAACAAGTGAAGTTTACTGTCTGATTTAACAGGGAACTCTTGAATGCTTCACTTTTGTGGGATTTAGGAAGAATTAGAAGGGATTATGATGTCCAGAATGTTATTGCTTCAACTTTGTAAATTCTCTTCCATTTTGCTTCGTATGGAATAGATTGTTCCTCCCGAAGGGGAGCCTTTACCACCTTGTTATTTGATACTCCTTGTATACATGAAAACGATTCTTGGTCTAAGCATGCAAAAATAACGTTGAGCCATGTAATTACTTAATTGTATACCTGAACTCTCTGTCATAATGTTATTGACTTGAAACACGAAAACATTTACAAGCAAAACTTTCTGTACGGATACTCACTCACCACAACCCTCTCAAGCATTAACCATTCAGGTAGAAGTGATTAATTGTGAATTTTTAGCTCCTCTTATATGAATAACTCAGCAAACTCAAAAACTTATCTTGCAAGCTTTATTTTTATCATATCAAGATATATAGTAATATTCCCGTTTATCCCCATCTTTATTCTTGGGGTGAGAAGATAGGTTAATTATGGGTTTTGCTGATGTAAAACTGCACATTTTAAATATGTAGGTATGTACTTTCTTGCTAAGAATAAAGTTAAATTACAAAAAATTTGATTTCTACTAGTTGGATACACCATTTATTTAAATTAAATAAATTAGTAAAGTTACTTCCCTTTTTCCTAATATTGTATTGCATTTCCATCTTATGTAGGTTCTTTACAAGAGTCGTTGTGACAACAGACTCAATGAGATATCAGAAAGGGCATCTGCTGACAAACGTGAGGTACTTCTTAGTTTTTGTGGACATAAAAAGCATTTAGTTAGTCACTGATATAATTATTTTTTATCTAAATCAAATTTCAAACACATGTTTCCTTAACCTGATATACTCATTTAATTCGAACAACTGCCAAAATAATCTTGTCCTTTTTCTCATTAGATTTGTAAAAAAAATTCTAAGAAAGGGAAAAAAAACAGGTTTGATACAACCTCACAAGATTGACCCGCAAAAATATGTTAATGATTCTCCCTTACATCATACACAATCAATTTTATACACAAATCACCAAATGAGCCGCCCACGCTTCGTTATACTTAATCACAATCTAACAATTCACTCGATTTAATGCCCTAGCCCTTCTTGGTTGAACTAACATCGATCAATTTGCCTTAATTTAGTGCCTAATCCCTCCTTGGCCTGACCAATATCGACCTATTAGACCCAATTTATTGCCCTAGCATCCTAGGCTACACAAAAATCTACCCGACGTAGTGTCCTAGCCTCCTTGCTTGTACCATTATCGATCAGATAACCTCGACTTAGTGCTTATGCCCTCCTTGGTTGCACCAACATCGATCAAATTAACCCGTTTTAGTTCCATCATATCCTACTTGGCTGCACAAACATCGACCAACCAATAAGCGTCCCTAGCGAATGTTCCATTTGCAGCTTGAAATGCTTTCATTGCCCATTTGCATACAAAATTGTGGCTCACAAGGAAACCCTCCTTAATAACTCATCTGTTTGCTTTCCTTGCGCCAAACCTTCCACTCTTAAAATATGTAAGCACCCTCTCAATCTGATCTAAACCCCAAAGCTTTCCATTCAAAAAAAATGAAAGCACCCTCCCTATCTAACCTAAATAGGTCGAAATTGAGTCATTTCTCTCATCACCTTACTTCTTCGCCATCGATCCCAACTGCAGTTGCAACTGCCGTCAGCCCCAACGGTAATACTAACTCCTCCCTCTAAGCCCCTTGACTCAAGAGAAACCCCTTATCTGGCGGATCTAACCTTATATGAGGTGTTTGTTACTAGATATGCTAACTTCTGAGCTATTTTAATTTGGATATTAGGGAATGAGTTGTGACATGCCTTACTAATTACCAATAAAAAGCAATCTAGGAAACAAATTAACCCTTAAGCGAACTAGGAAACAAATAAAGCCAGAAGCAAATTAAAATTAGGAAACTAATAAGCCGAAGCAAATTAGGAAACTAATAATGCCTAAGCAAACCAGGAAACTTTGCTCCTGCATTAATCCCCGCATAAGCCCCCGAACATTAATCCCCGCATTAGTCCCCCAGGTTGAGAACTCATCCTCGAGTTTGTATTTCCTGAATCAAACCAGCTACATTGAAGGTTACACCCCATACTCTCCTGGTAAATCAATTCGATATCCATCCTCCCCAACATGATTCAAAATTTTGAAGGGACCAACAACTCGATCTTTCAATGTGCTAAATTTTCCACGAGGAAGTCGTTCAGGATGAAGATGAATCTAAACAGAATCTCTTACTTAGAATTCTACATACCGTTGATACTTTTCAGAAAAAAGCCGTGTGCTTTGTGGTCATCTTCTCCAACTTGGTACAAACATGTTGATGTAGCATGTTGATGTAGTCGGCCATCTCATCAATATTTTCGCTTAACTTAGTAGTAATAGGAATTGGCACCAAGTCTAATGGGTTGTTAGGATTGTGTCAAATATTGTCTCAAACGAATTTTACATGTTGATCTTGATGGTGATTTATTGTAGGCAAACTCGGCGTGCGATAATACTGATTCCCAACTCTTATTGTTTTTTCCCACATAGCTTCCAAGTAGATTTCCCAAAGTTATACTCACTACTTCAGTGTGGTTGTCAATTATTGAAAATTGTAGTTGTGTCCCCATTTTGTGCATAAATTCCTCCAAAAGTGGCCTACAAACTTTTGGATCTTGATCGGAAATCACTGTCCTCAGAGTACCATGAAGTCTCATAACTTCTCGAAAATATTAGTCGGTGGCTCGAGATACATTGTAAGTTGTGTTGTAAGCAATGAAGTGTGCCATCTTCAAGAACTTGTCAACTACTACGTGTATATAATCCATACCTTGTTGAGTTTGTGGAAGACCCAATACAATCAAGACTAACATGAACACCATCCATACCTTGTTGAGTGTAAAATTCTTTATTTTGCACTTGACTTTTGGCCAAACAACAAGTACATCATCCCTCCACATATTTGGCTACATCATGTGCTATTCTTGGCTAGTAAAGTGCACTGCTACAAGTGCCACCATTTTCTCTCGGTCAAAGTGTCCAGCTAAGCCGCCATTATCGCTTTCCAAAATTATAGCATCTCAAAGCGATGATTCCGGAACACAGAGACAACTCCCTTTAAAAAGAGACTCATCTATCAAACATATAGTAATCAAAATTTCATGCTTGACACTTCATCCAAGTATCGTTGAAATAAAGATCCTTCAATTCTTCGAACCCAATGATCTTTACTTGCAAAGTAGATAAGAGAGAAACTTGCCGACTTAGTGCATCAATGACTTTATTTTTCCGGCTCTCTTTATGTCGAATTACAAAGGGTACAAAACATTGAATATAAGCCACCCACTTACCATGTCTACTATTCAACTTGTGATCTCCAATAATATACCTCAAAGCTTCATGATCTGTATTAAGTACAAACTCTTGATGAAGAAGATAAAGCTTTCAATGACGCAAGGGTTGAACTCCTGGTTATAACTCTACATCCTAAGTAGAGTAATTCATCCTATAGTGATTTTAGTTTCTCATCAAAGAAATCATCTGGTCTTCTATCTGAATACTCCACCAATACCAATTTTTGATGCGTCATAATCTACTTCAAAGACTTGAAAAATCTAGGTACTAGAATCAATGCCTATAAGCTTCTTTATCAATTCAAAACTCAACTTGGCTTTATAAGTCAAAGTAAATGTACTGTCTTTTATGCAATTCCTTAATAGCGCCACCAAAGAACTAAAATTGCAAATAAACTATGTATAAAAAAGAAGCCAAACCATGAAACAACGTACCTCATGAATATTTTTAGGAGTTGGCCATGTTGTAATAGCTTCCACTTTTGATGGATCAACCATCACCCCTTTAGCCGATATAATGTTTCCTAACAAAACCAAACTTTCCACCATAATGTCACTCTTTTGGAGATTGACATAAAGCTTATGCTATCTCGAATTGTTCAAGATTTGACTAAGATGATCAATATATTACTCTTCACTCCGAGAGATACGGATGTCATCAAAGTGGACCACCACAAATTTAAAACATTGCTCAAGAAGTCCCTACACTGATCACAAGTTGCTAACTGTTTATTAACTTCTAACATCATCAAAACATGCACTTCACTACTTTCTTTGACGGCTTATATAAATTCAGTATTAGACCTGGAACCTATTACACTCTCCTGAATTTGGTTTATGCACTTCTTCCGACCTAAAAGCCCCCAAAATAACCTTCACATTGTCCTTCTCAAATGAGTGTTTTTTTGTACCCAACATGATACACTTTTCAATCAAATAACCACAGTCTACCAAATAATGTGGCAGGCATCCGGTGGCACAACATCAAACCTTATAACATCTTTGATAATTATTGTCAATAGGAACATTTACTACATATCTTTCAGTAATAGAAACAATACTTACCTTTTAGAATCATAAAAGTTTGTAGGGATGCTCCTTTTCGGTCTTCAAGTGAAGTTCTTGCCACTACGTTCTCGCAACTGCCACCATCAGTGATAACATTGCAAACTTTGCCATAAGTGGTGCATCGAGTATGAAATTTTTTGTGTTGAAGCCACCTATCACCATCTTCGACTTCTTGAACTTCACCGCATTATTATAGATTCACCATGGCCACTGTACGTCACCTCATCGATATCGTACTTTGGCTCCTCTTCTTCTACATATTCGTTGCCAATTATCGTTACCACCCTTCTATTAGGACAATCTACTTGATAATGCCTATTACCTTGGCATTTGAAGCACTTGCCTAACTTTACTCCGCCCCTTTTTATAGTTGCTACATGTCCATCTTTCTTGGACGCAGAATCCATGTTAGATGCAACTTTAAATTTTTTACTTGCTTGTTATTTCCCCGATTTAGAAAGCTGTCGCGATAAATATAGTGTTGAGGCTTCTTGCTCTTTTGTTGCTTTTCTACCTTAGCCGTCAACTTGTATAGATCATTGTATGATTGTTGAATGTTGAAGGTCGACAACATCCCTTATCTCCTGCAAAACACCAAGATAACGAGCAATGGTTTTTGGTTCAAGCTCATTGTCGCCGCACCGCATTAAAAGAAGGTTGATCTCCTCGGTGAACTCTTGCACTATGTGATTACCTTGCTGAAGGTTGTGGAGTTGGTCATTTGCATGAAATCCCCAGGAAGAAATTTTTATCACATCTTTCTTAGCGTCTTCTCCCATGCTGCAATGTTTGACTTCACTTCTTGTTTTAACTTGAGGTTCTCCCACCAAACTAAAATATGTCCCTTCAGATCGCCTTTACCTTACGAACCTCTGGCATGTCCTTATTTTCAAAAACATGCTCCACCATCTAGGAAGCACGGGTACTTCCAAACGCTCAACGTACTCGTGTCGGGTGCGTATCGGGTACCAATGCTCTTTGGGTACTCCCGGGTGCGTACGCAAGGAGTATCCATTTTTTAAATACATTTTTGTAACTTTTGGACACAGTTAAGTGAAGATGAATGTTTAGGTCCCTAGCGTAATTTCAAAAACTTGATGTTTTATGTTATACTCAAATACAAAATAAGTATACACAATGTTTTGATAGTTAGATTATCAATTTTTTTTCTCTAAAAATGCTCATAATTATAATGTATTCTTATAATTCTATGAAATAGTTCAAATATATGCATTTTTAATAAAATCAATAAATACATATTTATATATATAATATAATATATATTATATTTAACGTATCCACCAACGTACCCGTATCCTACTTTTTTGTAAAATCACGTATTCCCGTACCCGCGTCGTGTCGTACCCGCACCCCGTACCCATATCTATGCTTCATAGTCCACCATTATATTCACCTTCATATCAGACCACCGATGTGACTTGGTGAACTTGTACTGCGAAGGCCTTTCCTAAGACGCATCTGAATCTCCCTCGTGGTGTGGATGCGCAAAGGGATTGTAATAACCGCCGGATGCACGACTGTTATCATCAAGCCTCCATCGATTTGAAGCCTCCAAGGTTGTTATAAGTTTCTGGACCTTCCTCTGCAGTTCTCCCACCTTCATGGACATTGCCTTCTCCTTGCGCCAATGCCCGCTATTGACCATTGTGTTTGCTTTCCCAAAAAAACTGAGTTAACAGAACCGAATGCTCTGTATCAGTGATGACGAACGCTTCGTGAAGAAATCGTTTTGTCAATTTAGAGTGGAAATAGCATGATAAGTCATAGACCAAAGAAGCAAATAAACCAAAAGCGACAACTCTCAATTCTTTGAGGAATACCGTAAAGTTTTCAATGTAAAATTTAATTTCAATTTTACATGGGACTGGCAAACTTTGGAGGCAATACTAACTACCAATTGAAAAAGATAAATCCTAAGCAAACTATGAAATAAGGCCTTAAGCAAATTAGGAAACTAATAGGCCTAAGCAAATTAGGAAATAAATAAAGCTTATGCAAACTAGGAAGTAAATAAAGCCTATGCAAACTAGGAAGTAAATAAAGCCTATGTAAACTAGGAAACAAATAAAGCCTTAAGCAAATTAGGAAACTAATAATGCCTAAGCAAACTAGGAAACTATGTTCCTGCATCACTGTTTTATGAGAACTTTATGTCACCGCATCTAGATATTAATCATCATGTTTACTGTTTATACATGCTACTATATCACTAGTTGAACTGTGCATTGTATGTTAAAGTAGAAAAGTGTGGGTGGTCCGTGGATGAGTTGTTATGCTGGCATAGTCGGACACCTTATATTCCCTGGTTTGTTTATAAACCTGTGAAAGCATTCTCTTATGAATTGCCGCTGTCTTAGATGGCAGACCCTATTTTCGTACGAACTGCTTGAAAAAAAAGTTGGCTTAGAATATAATTGATGAAAGCTGTTCTAAGATGGAGAAGTTTCACATAGCTTCATTCTTGCAGGTTGAATCATTGGGTAAGAAGTATGAAGAGAAATATAAACAAGTGGCAGATATAGCTTCGAAGCTGACAGTGGAAGAGGCTAATTTCCGCCACGTTCAGGTACCAACAATCATTATACTCAGGTCTATGCAGCGCTTACTTTTCTTTTTTTTGTACATTTTTTTTAATAAGTTCTTATGAGGTGTTTCCTCTTGATCTATCATATTAAAACGTACATTTTTTTTCTGTAGGAGAGGAAAGTAGAATTGCAAACTGCAATAGTTAAAATTGAACAAGGTGGAAGTGTCGATGGTCTGCTTCAGGTAAAGTTTGATTATGCTGGACTGGTAGTTGTATTTTCATATTAAATATGCAGCCGTTCTTACTCTTCTTTTCCAGGTCCGCGCTGACAGGATACAATCCGATCTTGATGAACTGGCAAAAGCTCTCACTGAACGAAGTAAAAAACATGGGATAGAAGTCAATACGATTGCATCAGTTGAACTACCTTTTGGTAATGCTGCTTATTTTTCATGGCCTGTACTTCTTACTTAAAGTGAGGTATCCAGTATTTGCTATATCTTTAGCAAGTGATTTCTCATTGAGAATTTTCTATTTAGGGTGTTTCTTGTTTGATGCAGGTGCAAGTGAATAACTGAGACTCCCTTCCGAACTTTTTGATCCGATTACTAAAATAGCCTCTAGTTTTTGGAGGAAAATGATGATTGTAACATATATAATAGAGGTTAATTTGAAATTTGAAAAGTATAAGGCTATTTTGGTATTTAAATAAAAATGTTTTGGAGGGAAGTTTAATGTGTTTTACTTGCACTTGCAACTTCAACCGATGTTTGTTTGGGGCCTATCTCAACTCCTTTTTGCTCCTCCATCAATTTTCCTTACTGAGGGCCGTTATTGGTCTTCTTGTATGTGTCCAAACCACCTTAATCGGTTCTCCTCGGAAGAAAATGGAGTAGGGTTAGACCGAAATGAACTTGGGTTGAAGCTACTAATAAGAATTTGAAAAGTGTTAAATTTGATGAAGGAGGGGACCCAAAAATAGACTTGAGTGGTGGAGAAGGTTTGAAGTAGCTGACCTCAAAATTTTGGGATAAAGGCTTTGTTAGTGTTGTTGTTGTAATTGCAACTTCAACTTACGTGAGCATCATAACAAACACACCCTTAGTGAAGCTAACTGTATTTCTTTCTTGAACATGCTAAGAGTATGATATATGCACACGTATTGACTCTGCCTTATAATGCATGTCGTAGTAAAACCTAATTACATGGATGCACGTGAGTTTATCACGTATATGTGTCTTATTTGAGAGAGAAGTGCTCTACGAGTATTCTTTCTTATTATTACCTTAGCAATTGAGAAATTTGTCAATGATTTCTTTCAAATAAAAAGGCTATATTAGAATATTTGTGAGCAACCTCCAGTTTGTCAGCAGGAAAATTTCAGATGCAAGGATACTCGGGGCACATTTGTGTAGGAGATACGTTATGGCATAGATTTGAATTCATTTTTTCCCTCTCCTCATTTGTTCATTATTCTTTTTTGAGGAGTAGGCTGTGTGTCATGGGCTGTTTATTTGTTCGGGGGTGGGGGAACTCTTTTTTGAGAAAATTTCCGAACACTAATGTTGCTGCTTATTTCGGTGCGGGAGCAAACAGATAGTGAGTTGATAAATGAAGGACACTACTAAAAGTCAAATCTGTGACCTGACCGTTATAAGAGGTTAGAGCTCCCGATATTGAATCTGGATCGTTGATTGACCTCCTGTGATATGAATTCAACGGTTGGTGATGCGGCCGATGGACCTGCAAAACGCAAAACGTCTGAAACACCGGGGGTGGCCCCCGGCGACAGACCCTCCAACGCTCAAGTCAGAACCAGAAAGAGAGAAAGTAAGGGAGTGAAAACTGGTGAATTGTGGATTACCTCGAGACTGAAGAGGGGGAGGAGTATTTATAGACCTGAGAGACATTCTAGAAGCCGAATCGTGATCGTCGGATTTTTCATGTCTTTCCTCTGAAGAGATAAGATATCCCTGTGAGGGGATAAGAGATTTGACTCCTAGCCATCATTGGCTGGGTGTCTCTCTTAGTGGGCCTAGTCTGTCACTTTTTATGGGCTTGAGCGAAGCCCATGTCTCGGAGTGGGCCCAGGCTTGTAAAATAGGTCTGTGATGACTAATATGCCTGTAGATGCTTTGAGATCCATGCAAGGATCGTACGGCTCTGATCTGCTGCGATTTTTACCATCATCAACTAATATATAGATGATTAACTTGTGCAATTAATATTAAGAACAATTATATCTGTATGCTTTTACCGGAAACTTATTGTGAATGCTTGCTTTCGGCATTACAAAAATGAATGGTGAAAATATATGGAAAAGTGGTAGGCTGCTAGCCACTTCATAATATTATAAAAATCTGAAATTTGGAGTAGACTCTAGCTTTTGACTAAATTAAATGTCTTATTTGCAAGCATCATATGTACATGTTGTACAGTCAGACGTTTGGCATACATGCAATGTTCCATTTTTTTAGTGCCTAAAAATGGTCCAATCATCATAGACCACCAATACCATTCTCCTTGGGTAGGAGAAATAATTTAGCAATCCTTGTATATATCAATGTCGCAACAAGCTGTATGCAGGACTGTTTTCGACCTATTACTCCATAAACTGCATATCAGGTTTGATTTTTAAGAAAAAAAGGTTATTTTTTAATGTGTTCGTATATCAATATCCATCCTTGAATTTTAACTTTTCTGGTCTTTGTGCAATGTGATCAATACAAACATGGCTTCCTCATTCCATTTATGTATCCATCTGGAAATTTTGTGTCTTTGAACACTAACAAACCTTGTTTGGCAGTGGGATAAGATGTATGTATAAAGATGAGGAATAAGCTGGATAAGCCAATCTCAAATAAAGGGGAAAGAGAAAAGGGTTGAATTTGTTAGCTTTCTATTTAAAGGTTTAAGGATCTTGTATAAGTGGGAAAGTTTGGATCTAGTAAGATTAGTAACCAAGGTTTTTACTTTGTGCAAAAATAGTTATCCCTTAACCATCAAATTATGTAATTGTGAACAGTTTTGATGGGTTAAATCATTCTCTCTCTTCGAAACAAGTTATAACTAAATTCTTCTGCACTTCTGAATATTAAAGATCTATAATCCCTTTTCAATCCTTGTGCTATACTTTGTATCTTGATGGTTTATGAACATCCTTATTTTCTTAAAACACATTTATTTCTAAAATTAATTGAGCAAAGGCTGTACTCCACTTCAGTATTACACTCGGATTTTGTAGACATCCAGACAACAAACATGGTTTTACTGCTACTGATAGTGCATATAACTTTTGAGTTTTTGATTATGATTGACGAAAAAAGTTGGGATTTTTATATGCACCCACATGTAAGTTGGATGGTTGGAGTTTACGCTTTTCATGCACATTGAGGATACTGAAATTAGGGTATTAGGATTCTTTAAATGCAGGTATACATTTTTTGTGTGTGTGTGTGGATATTTACAATGCTGCATATATCTGAAATTTTATGAAGTTATTCATGTTGTTGTGGTATATGCATTTGCATATCATATCAAGCTAAATACAAACCTGGATTTATGACAAAACTTAGTATAATATAACCCATGACATCTTATTGAAGCCACTAATGTCTATTTTATGTAGATCTTATTGAATGGACTGGGATTTTTAAAGTGTGGGCATGTGTGAATTTGTTTTTTGATATATTTGTTGGTGCATATATGTGAAATTATATAAAGTTATTCATGTTGTTGTGAGAAGTGAATATGTTATATCATTTCTAGTTACTTACAAAGTAGTACTTGATAGAACTTCATATAATGTAATGTATCCAGTCTTTAGCATATATGCACGCGTAGGGCATCGGATAGAAGGTAGTAAAGTCTATTAATTGCAGATCTCTTTATATAGACTGGGTCTTTGAAGTGTGGATATCATGAGCAGCTAGTCCAATCATTTTGACCCACAGGGTTTTTTAGTTTTAGGTTGACATGGAAATATAATCTACCTTTAGCGGGATATCTGCATCCAACTATATCTTGCGCTCATCTTGTTTGATTGTTTGTTTTGTAACACGGTTGGCTGTATATTTTATAACAATTGTTTATTTTTCTTCGTTTATCATCTTGAAGGTTGGCAACCTGGCATACAAGAAGGAGCAGTTGACTGGGATGAAGAATGGGACAAATTTGAAGATGAAGGTTTGTCTGCTTCACATTTATAACCATGATTCAATTTTGCTTCCTTAAATTCTTGCACATATGATATTTCTCATGACGATTTCACTGATAGGGATGAGAAACTGTATGCGAGTTTTAAAAGATGTTATTAAAATATATTTATTTCTAAGCTTATGGGTTTCAAGATACACATACATTCTTCTTAATAACTTTAATTATTCTTTTGTAAGAATTGACAACCTTCGAGTTTGCAAACTCGGGACTATGAGATTGTTAGAGCCATAAATCATAATGGATTGGATCACATGTATAGACTAATATTGTTACTTGTTAGTGCACCAATGCTGAAAATACCGATAGCAGGTAGCAGTGGAACCACTGTTCGACAACAAACTATTGTAAGCAAGATAATCCTCAGATTTTTCTGAATGTTTTAAGCATGATTTTTTTTTTGTTGAGAAATTGAGTAAATGATAAGTAATTAAATAGGAGGAAATGTCCAATTCACGCATAACTTGAAAGTTTCTACACTTGGGAATTGCTGAACAGAACTTAAAAAAATACAGATAACTATAATTACTGCTTATAATCGGAAAATTACTGTACTTGAGGATTTAGTTTTGCAGTTAAATTTAGACGAAGTGAAGGCAATACACCCATAGCCTATGCATTTATGTCTAAGGGATTGATTTGCCTCTAAACAGTGAACATCCAATAAAATTGTTACAAATTATTGATAATTTTCAGGTTTATAATTTTTTTGTCCAGAAGTGCATGATAAATTGTTCATATAATGCATTGACTATGTTTAGCATTTTGGCACCACGTTTTAATGCTATTTTGTTAAGTGTACGAACATTACATTTATGTTATATGCTTTCAGTGGGGTATTTTGTGATATTTAGGGTCGATTATACAAAGAAAGTTCGTTTCCGATATTTAGGCTCGATTATACAAAGAGATGAGGAGATTTGTGAAGATGTTATACATAGGATCCAAGTAGGGTGGCTTAAGTGGAGAAGTGTCAGTGGTGTTTTGTGTGACAAACGTATACCTTTGAAGTTGAAGGGAAAATTTTATAGAACGGCTGTTAGACCAGCAATGATGTATGGAGCAGAGTGTTAGACAAAAAAGAAACATGTCCAGAAAATGAGTGTAGCGGAGATGATGATGCTAAGATGGATGTGTGGTAAAATAAGGAAGGTTAGAATTAGAAACGAGTATATTCGAGACATGCTAAAGGTAGCTCCAATCCAAGATAAGTTAAGAGAGAATCGTCTCAGGTGGTTTGGACATGTCACATGTAGACTTAGTAGTGACCCCGTTAGAAAGAGTGATTTGCTAAGTACTGAGGGTAGAGTTAGGGGTAGAGGAAGAACTAAACTAACTTGGATCAAAACGGTGAGAAAAGATATGATAGCTTGTGACCTTACAGAAGATATTGTGCTAAACCGAGCAGAATGGAAAACCAGGATTCACGTAGCCGACCCGAACTAGTTGGGAAAAAGGTTGTGTTGTTGTTGTTGTTGCTTTCAGTGGGGTATTTGCATAATCCGTAGTGTAATATGCACAAATGCATCAAATACATTTTCCAAATTAACATCCACTGCGAAGTTATTTTCTTAAGTATACATTAGTAACTGCATCATTTTTACTGTGTGCGCGATTGAGGATACATAGTATTTGCATCATTTTTAGCTAGGTGTATATGTGTGTTTTAAGTGTATTAACTTTTTGAATATGCATAGTATCTGTATCATTTTAGTCTAAAAACATTCCAGTGATGTATAAAAATTGCAGTTATGTATGACATTAGAGTAGTTGAGCTATTTTGTTAAGTCCTGAAACATTACATATATGTATAACATCGTACTAGGGTACTTGCGTCATTTTTAGAGTAAAATGCACAAATGCATTAAAGCCATGTACTTTATAGTTTGACTCCAATTACAAAGTTATTTTCTTAAGTGTATTAACTTTGTAAGTTTACATAATATTTTTCTAGTCATGTGCAGGAATTTCTTTAGTATGTGTAACATTATTAAGTAGACAAACTTTTGAGCTATCATTGTATATTTTCTCGGGGGGGGATCTTATACTCTGTAAAATTTCTTCTCCAATAGACACATTACAATTGTATCCTTATACATTAGACACATTAAATGTTATGATATGGTGGGCGGCAACACATTTCTTTATGAGGAAAAAAAAAACAAAAAGGCATTTTAGAATTGGGTTTTTAACATGTATACCCCTAACAATATGATAATATCATATATATACCCCCTCACAAATGTATATTTTCGTATATACCCCTCATAATTTGGACTATATTTCATATTTATCCCTATGTTAGATATCACTAAGTTAACCATGATTTTACCCTTACGAGACAAATAGAAATCAAATTAAAAGATCAAGTAGACAATCAAACAAGAAAAGATTTAAGAGTTTTAAGAAAAATAATTGAGGAAGCGTATAATCTATCGTTAAAAAACAAGATTGATGACAAATTTGGAGAAGTAATGTGAGGAAGAATATATAGTTCTCAAAGATGCACCGTTAGTTTGTCCATTTCTTGAGAAAATAAAGAAATTTTGAGACGAGTTAATGAAACTCGGTTGGATTAACAATTGTCCGGATTTACAAGGATGAAGAAGATAAAGTTTGAATGGTAAAGAAGATAATATTTCAATCATTTTTCATCAAGTCCATTAAAAAAAACTGAAAATTCTCCATCGTTTTGAGTTTTTTCTAACTAGAGGGATAAATAAGAAATGTAGCATATATTGTTGGGGACAAATATGACAATACATATTTGTGAGGGGCATATATGATATTCACTTATTTGTTAGTGGCATACATGTTAAAAACCCTTTAGAATTTAGAAAATTGTTATTTACGTATTTATCAAAGCGTATAGATACTATTTTATATGTTATGAGAAGTAAGCCTAACCAATCCCACAACCTTGCTTGTCAGTCATCAGCTATTAGGTGAGGTAAGCTATGTTTTTTTATATATCGAATATCGGTCTCGGAAGGCAAATTTTCATTTTGGATACCGGATAATATCAGCATTATTTAAAAAATATGGGGTTAACATATGGATCAAAATATAGATCCTAGATGTGATTTAGATGATTGTTGCATTATATATTACAAATACAAACAACTTAATACAAGCAAATAGTAGTTATTAACAAAATTTATTGCCTTCATGAAATCTAATACTATAACAAAGATACCTATATGTTTAAGATTTGAAAAAAAAGACTACTAATCTTTTGAATGAAAACTTGAAGACAAGTTGAAAGGTCCCTTCTCTTCACTCCATAGAAGCAGTATGCATGTGCTACTAAAATAATATTTTATTTTTGTATCTACTTACTATGGAGATGCTAAATTATTGTTCTCTTTGTACATTTACTCTTGGAAGCAATTACCTCAGTAAATACGGGAAAAAAAAACACAGGTATGCACATATACTCATGGAAGGGGAAAAAATAGCGAAGTATATACACAATTAACGCACCATTGCACACACCATTTCAAAATAGCAAGAATAGCAAAGAAGTTTATGAGCTGTACTGTAACCCTATTGTGCATTTTTTCCTATCGCTAAGCATCATAAGAAAGCTATAGCGAGCTTCAAATCATACTGTGTTTACACAAACATACACAGGTATGCACATACATACACATGCAGGAAGGTTTGGTTGTTCCCTAAGAACTTAACTAAAGAAATTGATCATGCCATTCATGCTCCAAACATATCTGGTCGTTAATATTTTGATTAATGACTGAGAGTGATCATGCCATTTGTGCTTTAAACATGTTTCGTCCTAATCAGTCTCACTGATTGCATGGTCATGCCATTTCATAGTGTGCACAATGATGTATCAGTCCTAAACACTGTTATTGCTTATTCATCTCAATTAGTACTTTTCATATATTTTAACGTCTTCATCTCGTTCCACTCACCTAGATGAGATTTTCCCATATGCCTGGTACTGCCATCTTGACCGCCAATTTCTTTGCCTTCTTGAAACATATGCTTTCTGCGTCTTGAAGATTGACAACATGTTTAATAGGTGTTAGGATCCACTGATTGCTTGGTGAGGGTGTGCGTAGACATGTAGGCAGGTCACTTAAGAGGTTGTCAATGAAAAGAGCACAACCAGGTAAAATATTATAATGGAATGGAAGAATCAAAAGAAGTACAATAACAGAGAATTTTAATCGAAATAATTGAACTTAAGAAGGAAGGGAGAGTACCCACACACATGCACAGAGACATGCGAGTGGTTATACTAAATAAATATTTCTCCTACTATACAACTAAAGAGATCTCATGATACATGAACGTGGTTATCCTGATCCAGTAGTCCATATTGTTCATCACGAACTAAAATATCGTAAAGACAAACCTTTTATAAAATAGAAGTTTTGATATTTGAAGATTCTAACTCATGTACACTTTACCTCTGTAAGTGTATTGCTGTAGAACTGTTAATTTTAACTGTTAATTTTGCAGTCACTTAATGCATGGACAAATGACACTCAACATGCTCAATGCAAATTTATTGCTTTTACTTTTTATACCTGCAAGACATGCTTTTTTGGGTGAATAGATTTAACGGCTTCAATTAATGCATTGACCGAATTGACAACGAAGCAATTATACACATTCAATATGTTGACAAGCCAGTTACAGAGTTATTTCAACTTGTGAAACTCCCAGTTGCGAGGTCATGACTATGTGATAAACTCTTTATCAATATGTTACTATTGTAAGACTTGATAATAATGAATCATGCACATTGAACCTGTCTTCAATCAGGCAGTGTGTTACTGAGTTTTTGGCTAATCTCCAATGCAGCCTGAATATTCCTTTGAGGCTTTGACCTGATTCATTTACATCTATAATGTTCTATTTTAATTTATGGCTAAGTTTGTTATGTATCAAAATAATCAGGAACATTTCCGTAATTGTTACGTGGAAAATGTTCTACATTTACAATCACTAAGTGGAAAAAGTTCTACATTTAGAATCAATGAGAGAAGCATGAATACTTAAACCTCCTTCATATGCAAAAATTACATACACATGGAACATTTCAGAAAATATGTGGGTGTCCTTTTCCCTTTATATGTCTAGGAGTTGGGGCCTGGATGTATGCTCATTACTAGTGACCTTGTTTAACTAATGTTTTTAATGAATGAATTTTAAAATTTTATTTATTTATTTATTTATTTATTCGTTAATTCATTTTGTGTAAGGATGAATGGATGAATTAACTATTTTAAGTATCTTCTATTGGGTCATGTATATGTTAACCTTTTTCACTTGTTCTTAGAGTTTAGCAAACTTTGTATCTGTTAAACCTCTATTTGTTGGGAATCCTTGTACAAGTTCTCATAAATTTTGTATATATTGTATATCAATAATTAATGAACGTCCATCAAAATCTAATCCTACATCTCTAATAAATGTCGTTTTGTTAATTTGGATTCTTCATTACTGTTTGATCACAAACATCACATGTTTTTCCGAGAGTAGGCGTATTGGTATATTTTATTTCGAACTTTCATTCTTTATTGCAATTGTAATTTTGTTATTATTAAATGTAGTATTAATTTGTAGGTGCATATCATTAACATCTTGTGCACATCATCTTTATGCTTCCAGGATTTTCAGTTGCAAAAGAACATTCTGTTGGAGTAGACAGTTCTCCGGCCCCTGCAGAGAATTCTCCTCCAACTTGGGGCGATGAAATATTTGCAGACGAGGAATATCCTGTTGAATCTTCCCCTCGTATCTTTAGCAACGGCGCTGAGCATATAACTGAGAATGGGTCAGAACATGTCCGGAGTGAGGATGGATCAGCAAGAAGCCCCCATGGTAGTCCTGGAAGAATTGCCTTTGACAGTCCACCTCAAGAGTTCCACTCGCCCTCACATGATGTCTCCCCCCAAGCTAAATATAATTACAGGTATTACCGATTCTCTTCATTATCTTTATTTATTAACAGAAGCTTGAAAACTGCAGTGCATAATAATTTTGGTATAGAGACTTGTTTGGTATTTATACACTACTAGGTTTCCCAGGTTCGTACTGTCTGATATGAAATCTTTCAATTTAGGACACTGCTGTCCGCTGTCTCATCATCAAATATATCTTTATAGGCCTTGCTGTATTCTCAACAGGCAGCTAGTTTTACTTTCCCTTTCCTTGATATTTTTTTTTTTTGTTATTTTTGTTGAACAAGTTGGTGTCGAGTAAAGTTTCTCTTTTTCGCCCATTAATGAGTTGTTTCTAACTTTGTTTGTTTCCTGCTTTAAAGATTTATGTTTACATTTGTATTTAATGTAGAAAGTAGAAACACAGTTGCAGAAGTGTATTCTTTTTGTTTTTTTCCTCATTCGACCATTTTACTGTAACTTAAGAATTCATGAATCAAAATTTCTTTTGACTAAAAATAATGTCCATAATTCCACACTGGCAAAAAAGTTGTGCTATGAATATTGGCATTCATTAGTTTTTTTGTCTGGCTGGCCAACTCCAAAATGTTCAAGGCTTTGTTGCTGTTGTTGATTATTCTTTGATTGGCTTATTCACCTTCATTTTTTTTACAATGAATAGACTCCTGTTTTAGCAAGCTTTGGCAAGTAGACTACACTTAAAATTTAGAATTAGCTATATAATTTCATTTGATATCTGCTGATATAGGTTGCTTGTATGTGCTTTTGTTCTTTAGGAAATTAATCATGAAGCAAGAAGTGTTTAGACACTGTCAATTAGATTATTATGACTTTTAGTAACCTTAAGCTATCAATTCGTCATTTGTTTATTATAGTGTGTAAGTTGTAATATGGTATATCATGGTTCATTGATTACTTATGCAGTGATCCTTTTGGTGCTGAGTCCACCATATCTGAAGACAAGTTTGGAGATGATACTTGGGGTGCAAATTTTGACACGAATGATGATGTCGATTCAGTTTGGGGTTTTAATGCCAAGGTAGATCAGCCTTTATAAGGAACCATGCATGTGAAATTACTTTACTGCTTATCATCTAATCTATATATACTGCAAAATGCCTCTTATGTATTTTAACCTGACAATTTGTTGCAGGACTCTTTCTTTGATTCTGGAGATTTCGGTCTAAATCCAATCAAGGTAGACTCGCCAGGTTCTTCCAGTGAGTTTGGAAAAGAGAAGAAGAGCTCATTTTTTGCAGATTCTGTTCCTAGCTCTCCACTTTTCAACTCTTCCTCTCCTCCGAGCTTTAATGAAAGACCAGACCGCTACTCTTTTGATGCGTCTAGCCGATTTGATTCTTTCAGTACTCAAGACAGTGGACTCTTCCAACAGCGAGATAGCCTTGCTAGGTTTGACTCCATGCGTAGCACCAGTGAGTTTGGCGGCGGCACCCGGGGTTTCTCGTTTGATGATAACGACCCTTTCGGCTCAACTGGACCATTCAAGTCTAGTGAAAGCCACTCTCCAAAGAAGGGGTCTTCTGATGACTGGAGTTCATTCTAGAAGATAGAAAGCAGTTTAATTTTTTGTGCAGTATCTATTGCCGAGAAGAGTCAGGGTGGCCTTTTGTGAATTTCTTTTGTTGTAAGCAGCATATTTTGTCTTGTTTTCTTATAGCATATTGTATGATTCTTGTCCATGGTGTATGCCGAAAATCTTGTAACCTCTTTTAACCGTTTGGTCTTCTTTTTGTTATTATTATTTGTTGTGTATTTCTTTTTATATTGTATTGCGAGCAATGGGAGTCTAATACCATCGTCTTTTGCTTGAAAACCTGAATAATTGTATTGTAGTTTATTTGTAAACATTTGATAGAATTACATCATACAATTTGTACACTTATTGAATTGATTGATTATTCTCTGGTCTAAGTTACCTATTGTGATTCCATTTTGTAAAAGTTGATCTGGCGTTGTGTGGCTTAGGCCATTGCAGCTTCACTCGGGATTATCACATCTGTAGTTCAAATATATATACTAGATGTGTTTTTTGTTTGGTATTTTTAACACTTTTTTCTTTCCAAATTGTTGGAAAGACTGGTATGTTTCTGTTTCGTGTTTCCAGCTTGGAAATTTCACATGGAAAAGAGAATTTCGTGCATTATATTTACAAGTAAATGTAACCTGTACTGTTACAATTCTGACAAGTAAATGAAGTTGTCATTTAGATTTTGGCCACTGAACCAGTTCACTGATCTTTGTGCTGTCTTGCTCTTATTTGTTAGAAGTCATATGTTTAATAAAGTTGATCAATTTCCATGTATGTACACGGTATTACACCTAAGTAACTCTTTCTGCTTGGAGTACGAACATGCGAGCATGTTGTACGCCAAAGTATCCAGGAAAAGAAATTACCATGATAAATCTGTCCTCAACATCGTGCTCCACTGGTGTTCATATTTTTCAAACATAAGATCTAATAGTACAACTTTACAGGCTTGCAGCTTGCTTAAGTCTGAATATTGGTCATACAATATATATATATATATATATATATATACTAGATTTGCCCGTGGGTTTACGGCATGTCTTCAGAACGATACAAAACACGGCACGTCCTTAGAACGATATATATATATACTAGATTTGCCCGTGGGTTTACGGCATGTCTTCAGAACGATACAAAACACGGCACGTCCTTAGAACGATACAAAACACGAAAAGCCAAGTAAACAGTAAAACAATTATTATGTAGCTCAAGTTTGAATAGTATGACAATAATTAGTTATAAATAAAAGTTTATGTTGAAAAATAATTATAAATGGGGGTATAAAATCTAACTTCTTAGAACTTTAAGTGTGGAAAATAATGAAATTTAATTGTTGAAGAGATATTTGCTATTAAAAATTCTGAAATTTTACAAAACCGAAATCTTAAAATCAAAATTTCTAAGTAAATAAAGAAAGAATAGGAGAGAGAGATAGAAAGAGAGAGAGAAAGAGAGAGAAATATGAAAAAGTAAAAAGAGGAGAGAGATAGTAATAAAGTAATGAGTTTTTTAGGGGGAAAAATTTGATTTTGGGGTTTGAAATTTTGGAAGAAAAATGTGTTTTGTGAGCTTTGATATGGGCCTTTGATTTTGGGGGGGATTGATTGTGAGCCACTTGATAGCTTTCTTTGTAATTTATCATATATATATATATATATATATATTCATATTTAGGAGGTTTATCTAGGGGTGGCATTCGGGCCGGGCTGGCCTGGGACCGGCCCAGCCCGGCCCGTGCGGTTCATGGCCCGGCCCAACCCAAACCCGGGCTTAACCGGGGCCAGAACGGAGCTACAGTGCGGTCCGGTTCGGTTCGGAAAAAGACAAAAAAAGCCCAGTAACAGCTCGGCCCGCACCAGCCCGGGACCGGGCTGAACCGGTTCGGACTGGCCCGCGGGCCGACCGTTGCTGTTACCGTTGTGAATTTATTTTCCAGAATTTGTATTTAATAATTAGGGTTTATAAAATTACCAAAATACCCCCTAACGGATTTATACTAGCTAGTTTTTGGGGGGTATTTTGGGAAATAGAAAATTTACATTTTCTATATATACAACCTCATTTCATTCAATTCTCTTCACAAATTCACTCAACTCTCTCAACTATCTCTCAACTTTCTCAACAAAAATCAACAACAATCAATAATAATCAACAACATTCAATTACTCTCTTTCAAGATTCAACAATCAACAACATTCAACTACTCTCCTTCAAGATTCAACATCAACAACATTCAACTACTCTCTTTCAAGATTCAACAATCAATATCAACCAACAACATAAGCATCAACACTACAAGTTTCTTAACTCTGCATACCTTCATTCTTCAACAAACATTCTACGCTCATATGGTATTTTCGTATTTTTATAATTTTTAGAATTCTATTTTTTTTACCATTTATTTCTCATAATTAGATTGGGTTATCTTGTTCTTCTTCTTCTTCTTTTTAGATTTTTTTTGGTAAATTGGTAAACATACACTAGAATAACAATTTTATAGTTATTTTTTTATTTGCTTTGTAGAATAATCTTCATAACATACACTACAATTAATTTTATAGTTGTTCTTTTATTTGCTTTGTAGAATAATTTTCATAACATACACTACAATTAATTTTAAAACATACACTACAATTAATTTTCATAACATACACTAGTTTATATGGCATCTAACTGATCACGTGGTAGACATAATAGCCAAGAGTCCACGCACCTACCATTCCTCTTCCATATGTAGGTAGTGAAGAAATACTTTACAATTATGATACTATTCACAATATTCATGAAACACACACGGAACAAGTAGAAGTAGAAGTAGAAGACATAGAACTACAGCCATTGGAACAAGGCCCATCTCAATCCCGTAAACAAGAGGGATCAAATCCAAAGTGCACAAATTTTTTGACTTTGTCCCTTCACAGAATGATAAGAATGTAGGATTAAAAATTTGTAAGAAGTGTCAAACACTGCATAAGTTTAAACTAGGATCGGGAACGGGTACACTTCAACGACACTTAAGTAAATGTCAACCCGAATTTTGTAAAGACACCCTCACACAACAAAAAAGTACACCCTATGACCGGCCAAATAGATAGTCATAGCTACGATCACGATCTCGTTCGTAGAGAAATGACTAAGTTAGTAATTAGAGATGAATTGCCTTATTCATTTGGTGAAAGTAGGAATGTAGAGACCTGTGCACAAACCGCATTAAACCCCCATTATAAAAAAAATCCTAGGAATGTAGTAAAGGGTGATTGTAAATTAGTTTGCTAATTACACTTAATCCTTTCGAACGGAAATTTTTCATGTTAGGTGTGCTTGCCATATTTTAAATCTTTATGTATAAGATGCACTTATATATGGACACGATAAAATTGAGGCAATTAGAAATTGTGTTCATTTTATTACGTTGAGTAGTCCAATATATCAAGCTTTTCATGATTGGTGTCAACTTAGAAGCATTGTATTTAAACGTTTTCCTAAAGATGTTAGACATTGTTGGAATTCAACTTTTAATTTATTAAGTATTGTTCTTCACTATCGATCTTAGAGAATTTTGTATTGCAATGGGTATGCAAGGTTGTATGTTAGATGATGATTTTTGATTTTTTGCCGATAGTTTGTACAAATTTTTAGAACCTTTTAATGATGCTACTTTACAATTTTCAAAAACATATACATCTACATCTAATGATATTTTGCTTGCAATTGTCACTATGATGACAACAATTAAAGATTTGGTAAATAACGCCTTTATTGGAGAAATGGTTTATGCCGCTTATTTTAAATTTTTTAGAATATTTTCATCCCCTTCCTATGTTATATTGTGTAGTTAGTATAATGAATCCCATGATTAAGTTAGATGACACCAAAAATCTAATTGAGATTTTTTATACTTATGCTCCACACGAAGAAATAAATGATTTTGATCATGTTGTTTTCATTACAAAATTTGAAAATGTTTGAATAGTTTATATGATAGTTACGATAGAATTTATTCATCTAACACTACACAAACACAAAATGTTAGTTCTTCTTCTTCTTCTATGTTATCAAAGGGAAAAGGGTCTTGCCACTGTAGTGTTTTAAATCTCTTAAAATAAAAAAAAAACCAATAACCAATTCACCAAATGAGTTGAATTGGTATAATGCACAACCTCCAATTGATGATGTAGTAGACGTGTTTTCTTTTTGGAAAACTAATGAACATATTTTTAGTATTCTTTCTCGCATGGCTAAAGATTTGCTAACGGTACCGGTGTCAACCGTTGCATCAGAAAGTGCTTTTTCTCTTGGTGGAAGGATTATGAGCTCGAACAGGAATCACTTGACGGCAAAGAATTTGGAGATGTTGGTATGTGCCGAAGATTGGATGAAAGTGGAAGAGAGGACTCAAGACTTACAAGAATCACAAAATGGATCAACAAGTAGCGACGAGTGAAGAAATAGTAGTATTTAATTTGTATAATGTATTGTAAATAATTGGAAAATTTAGAGGGATGAGATTCTATATTTAGGTTAAGTAGAAGTGCACGACAATAGTCCAATGCCTTCCATTCAATCTAAATAGAGGTCATCTCGATCTCTAAGTTCAAATAATTCCCTTGTTTTGTAATTTTATCTAATTTGTATGAAATTGTATTCATGAACTTGATTTTATTTAACATCATGTAATTTATCAAATCAATTAAAATTTGGTTTAATTTATTTTATTTATTAGTCATTTGCAATTGTTATGAAATATTGAAGTTAACATTTAATACTTGATCTTTCATCTTCTTAAAAAAAAATACACTAATTAAACCGGCTCGACCCCCACCATAGGGGCCAGGGGCCAGATCCGGCCCAAGATTGTCGCAAAGAGGCCCGACCTGCATATTGGGGGAGCCTAGCCCTTGTTGGCCCGGGACCGGCCCCCCCAACCCGAATGCCACCCCTAGGTTTATCAATGTCCATTTGGAAATACAAACTAATCTATTACCACTCCAAAACATCTTACTAGTCCTACAAGAGAATGCTATAGTTCTTTGCCACTGATGTTGGTAAACAATCCAGCTCAATCAGAGCCGTCTGATCCCCTCAAAATCCGCTTAGGGCTGAATATTCTATGGGCCGTCTTCTGCTTCAGGCCTACAGAAGTGGGTCGTTTGACCGACCCATTAGGGTTAGTGCTCCCACTCTCTCTTCCTATAAATACCAGACCCACCTCCCCTTTTTGTAGGTAATGTCATTTTCTCCACTCAAACCCTAACTCCAATTCTTTCCAGTGATTGACTAGATCATTGGAGGACCTGTCTCCAGGAATTCTCTCGATGTTTCTAGGCATTTTGTAGGTGTTCAGGGTAGCCAGCTACTAGCAGTACCCCCTTTCCTGCTCCTCACCAAACCCTCATCTCAGATCCAGATATGTGGTTGAAATATGTCTCTCCCTCTACAAATAACAAGAACTCACATCTGTTGCTCCCACCTCCAAATCCATCAGCATCAGATTGGCGCCGTCTATGGAACAAACAGACTGGTTCGATCCCAGACTTGGATCTCACCCCGAGGTCGACCCTTCCATGACACTCAAAGCTAGAAGAGCACCCACGTGCCGACTCTCATCCTTCTCGCAGTCACGTGAACATATAAAGGTCTCGAGGGCAGCGAGTCGAGGGTCATCAGAACCTGGTCCGAGTGCTTCATGCTCGATCACCAATGACCTTCAGTTCGTCATCAATAATCGGCCACCGGTGGATGACCTCCAGCACCTGCTCAGTTGACCGAGGGACGGGGCTGCCCCCTCTAACCAGGCTCCGATCCATAATATTCACCCATCCCCGGGTCAAAAGCAGAGACGCAGCCACTCCCCGAGAGAGCGTCCACCCCCGAACAGTCAAGGCTAACAAATCCAGGTCATGAGAGCCAAATTCCTGGATTTCAGGAATGAGGTCCTCCAGGCCCTCTGAGGTGGCCCCAAAACCGAGCATCATAGCAACAACCCTCTCCTGGAGGAAGCCCAGGGCAGTGAGTCTCACAGCTCAACTCTGCCGGTAAGACGAGAAGAGGCTGTCCTTTAGCGCCTCCAAGAAATGGAGAACCTCCTCGTTCGGATTGGAGAGGGCGGGTTATAACCCAATCGGGGGTATCAGCCTACCCAACCCTCGTTCTCCGCTAAAATCCTCAATGTTGAGATTCCAAGGAATTTCAAATTGCCTCAGTTTGAGACATACAATGGAGAGAGTGGTCCTGCTAATCACATGGAAGGGTTCAAAATCCTCATGATGATTTACATCGCCTCGGATCCTCTCCTCTGTCGCGCGTTCCCAGCCATGATGCATGGTTCGGCACGGGAATGGTTCTCCAAGCTAGCCCCCAACTCAATTTTCTCATTCGACCAGCTTGAGGTGAGCTTCCTTGCTCACTTCGTGACCAGTCGCAAGGTCGAGAAGATGAGCACGTACCTCCTGGACCTGAAGCAGAATGAAGGAGAGTCCCTTTAAGACTTTGTGCGAAGGTTCACCATCGAGGCTTGGTCGGTCTCTTCTTCGACGCTGGCATCGCGTCCGCAGCCATCCGATACAATGTTCGCCATGGCCAGCTAAAGGCCTCCTTGGTGAAGAAGCCACACATCGATTTTCCCGACCTCCTCAACAGGGTTAAAAATTCATCCGAGCCGAGGAGGCTTTGCTCCCTGAAGGCTAGAAAGAAACCCCAACCAAGGGGAAGAGAAAGATCGTTGACACCAAGCCTACGAAGAAGGCTCAGAAAGATGCATTCGGCCAGAAACGACTACTTTCTTTCCCCCGATTCGAGAGGTTCACTCCGCTTACTCAGAGTGTGTCAGCCATCCTCATGGAAATTGAGGATAAGGGGATTATCTGCCATCCTCCCTGAGCGAACAAAAACAAGATGATGGACCGAAGATTCTACTGTCGGTTCCATCGGGACCACAGGCATGAGACTGCTAATTACTGGGCCCTTAAAGACAAGACTGAGGCCCTCATCCATAGGGGGTACCTAAGGGAGTTCACCTGAACTAACCTGAGAGTCTAGAGGGCTTTGCCCCCTCCTCGAACGGCCAGCAGGCATCCAAAGGCAAAACCGGAGCTCGAAGAAGCCGGGGGGCCGTCTATTCTTCATTGTGTCCACGGCGGACCTATAGGGGGAGAGTCGAGCACCTTTTGCAAGGCCTTCGTACAGGAGGTTAACTCAATCCACAACTATCCACCCCCCATGGATCAAGGAGCGGAGGTCTCATTCTCAGCGAAGATCTAGAAGGCGTTCGGCTTCCTCATTGCGATGTCCTAGTAGTCAGCCTCGACATGGTTAATCACGAGGTCCTCCACATCCTAGTTGACAACGGAAGCTCCGTCAATATACTGTTCCTGGAGCATTCTAAAAGCTCAAACTCTCTCACGCGAGGCTGAGGCCGGCCGAGTACACGCTCCACGGGTTCTCGGTCGTCCTTGTCCAAATTGAGGGAATCATCACACTTGATGTAACAGCTGAAACGGCCATGACCATCCTGACAGAGACAATTGACTTCATGGTGGTCAACATCAAGGTCGCCTTTAATGCCATCCTCGGTAGACCCAGACTCTACTCCTTCCAGGCGGTGCCCTCTGCCTATTACCTGAAGTTGAAATTCCCTACCGATCACGTGGTCGGCATTGTCAGAGGCAATCAGGAATCTGCCCATTCATGCTATATGGTCGTGGTGGGGGGCGAAGTCTTCCCCCTTGATGTGTTGAACTTCCATCTGACAGGAGCCAGTTGCACTCAGAGCCTATTGCACTCATAACCCGTCGACAAGTTGGAGGAGGTCCCCTTCTCCGGGGAGGACAAATCTAAACAGTTTCGAGTGAGCCAATCTCTCGCTCCAGACCTGAAGCTGGCCATTATTGGCTGTATCCGTTAGAATGCCAACCTCTTCGCATGGATGCCCTCGGATATTCCAGGGACTTGGAGGACCTCATCATGCACAAACTAAGCGTCCACCTGGACTCAAAGCCAGTCCAACAGAAGCGGCGCAAGTTTTCTCCCGGCACATCATGCAATGAAGGAAGAAGTGGACAAGCTCCTCTCGGCACAGTTCATATAGGAAGTCAACTACCCATAGTGGTTGGCAAACGTTGTGATGGTAAATAAACCTAGTGGAAAATGGAGGATCTGTGTAGACTTCACATACCTCAACAAGGCCTTTCCTAAAGATCCATCCCCTCCCGAGCATCGATGCCCTGATAGATGTGACATCGGGTCACGAGCTGCTTAGTTTCATGGACGCCTTCTCAGGTTACAACCAGATTAGAATGTTCCCTCAGACATCCCCAAGATCGCCTTTGTAACGAACCAAGTCCTCCACTATCATAGGGTCATGCCCTTCGGGCTGAAGAATGTCTGTGCCACATACAAAAGGGTCGTCAATCGGGTCGTTAAGGAGCAGATAGGTCGGAACATGGAGGTATATGTCGATGATATGCTTGTCAAAAGCTGCAGGGGACAAGATCACATTAGCGATCTCGAGGAGGCTTTCAGGGTCCTGCAATCCCACAGTATGAGACTCAACCCTTCTAAATGCGCCTTCGGCGTCACCTTGGGGAAATTTCTCAAATTCGTGATCAGCCAGTGAGGCATTGAGGTGAATCTCGAAAAGATTCAGGCCATACTGGACATTGCCCTTCCAAGAAATGTCAAAGAAGTCCAATGACTCGCGGGTCGACTGGCGGCCATCTGCTGTTTTCTCTCCAAGTCTGGAGAAAATTCACTCCCGTTCTTCAAAGCCCTCCGGGAGGCAAAAAGCTTCGAGTGGGAAGATTCTCAACGACAGGCCTTCGATCAGCTGAAGTCCTATCTGGCCAACCCCCCACTCCGTAGGAAACCCGAGCCAGGTGAATCCCTCTAACTCAATCTGGCTGATTCAGAACACGCGCTCAACACCGTATTAGTCAGGGAGGAAGATGGGGTCCAGAAGTCTGTCTATTATGTCAGCAAAGTCCTGCATGATGCTGAACTCCGATACACTAGGATGGAAAAGGTTGCCTATACATTGGTGATGGCCACTCGGAAACTCTGACTGTACTTTCAAGCCCACTCCATCTAAGTCCTTCCGAACTAGCCCTGCAAGACGGTTCTCAACAAACCGGAGAATTCCGACTGCTTGATCAAGTGGTTAATCGAGCTGAGCCAGCATGACATCAGTTACCAACCTCGGACAACCATCAATGGGAAATCCCTTACAGAATTCATCACAGAATGTACCATTCCCGGAGCATCTGAAATTGGAAAGGATGAACCAATGGGAGATCTATGTTGACGGATCATCCGACGAGGGTGGAAGCGAAGCTGGTGTCATACTCAGAGGCCCCGATGACTTTGTCCTCCAGTACTTCCTGCGTTCCAACTTTCAGGCCTCCAACATCTAGGCATAATACGAAGTGATGATCATCGGGCTCATTCTAGCCCACAAGGTAGGGGCAAGACGAGTGAGGGTCTTCAGTGACTCTCAGCTTGTGGTCAATCAAATTTTCATGGATTATGAATCCTGTGACGCGCGGGTGATCCAATATTTGGTACGCATCAGGTAACTCATAACAGTCTTCGAAGGCACCGCTGTCGAGCACATTCCATGGGAACAAAATAGCCAGGTCGATACCTTGTCCAAGCTCACCTCGTCGTCCTTCGAGGGCCGAGATCACACTATCCTCGTTGAGATCCTCCTCAAGACTAGCATCGAAAACCATGAGGTCCTTTGCATCAACCCATGAGTACAAGCGGGCAGATGGCGAACTCCCGCTAGACCCAACCGAAGCCAGGAAGACAAGAATCCGATAAGAAAGATTCACCTTGATTGATAATGTACTCTTCAAATGCTTATACACTAAGGTGGACGGGAGATCATATCTCCGATGTCTGAGTCCCGATGAAGCCAAATATGCGCTAGAGGAGCTGCACGAAGGAATTGTGGGGTGCCATATGGGCAGCAGGCCACTTGCGAGAAAAGTACTCAACCACGGCTACTATTGGCCGACCATATTGCAAGATGCCCATGATCTTATGAAAAGGTGTGGCCCCTGCCAGAGATTCTCTTTGATCAGATGCTTGCCTCAAGCGGAACTCAAGTCACTTTCCAGTCCGACCCCATTCTCTATATGGGGGATGGACCCAGTCGGCTCCTTTCCGAAAGCCACGGGCCAAGATGCTTCCTCATAGTGGCCATCGACTACTTCACTATGGGGGTCGAGGTAGAAACCTTAGTCACAATCACTGAACATCAAGCCCAACAATTCTTCTGGAAATACATTATTTGTCAAATCGTGGTCCCGTGCGTGCTCATCACCGATAACGGAACTCAATTTGCAGGCAAAAATTTCTGAAAGTTCTGCGAAGACCTCGGGATCTAGCAACAGTTATCATCAATAGCCCATCCCTAGTCAAACGCCCAAGCCTAAAAGGCCAACCGCCAAATTCTTGAAGGTCTTAAAAAATGGTTGGAAAAATCTCCCAAGGGGCTGTGGATCGAAGAATTGCTGAGCATCCTGCGGTCGCATTGAACAACCAAGAGGATCCCCACGGGCGAGTCTCCATTCAACCTGACTTATGGAACATAGGCTATCATCCCAGTGGAAATCGGGCTCTCTTTGCCTAGGATCATGGGCTTCAATAAGGAATCGAACTCGAGTGACCTCAGGGCCAACTTAGACCTAATCGATGAAATCTGTGAGAAGTCCACCGTAAGAAGAAATATCTATCAGCAATGGATTGAAAGGTTCTACAACAAGAAGTTCCATCCAATGGACATCAAGGAGGGTGACCTTGTACTCAGAAAGCTGGCTATTTTCAACCTCACCATGAAAAGCAAACTGGCCCCGAACTGGGAAGACCCATATAAGGTCTCGCAAGTGGTACGTCCAGGCATGTACTAACTCGAAGACCTGAGGGGCAGGGTAGTCAAGAGACCCTTTGAACGCGGAACATTTTATCAAGTTCCATGAGGGGCCACAAAGGTCGACATAGTTGTTAGTAGAGGTAGCAAGTGCTACCCACTTTATGTACCTCCTTTTATGCAATCAAGCAAGAGCAATGAAATTTCTCTTTTTTGAGTTAGAGCGTCTCAACTTTACTTCTCGAAATGGGGGATTTCTCAATCCCTCAAATCCTCGCCGCTCGACAATAACCTTGAGCACTAATGAGAGATTTCTCAAGTCCTCGCCACTCGGTGCTGACCTCAAGCACTAAAAAGAGATTTCTCAATCTCTCTGGTCCTCGCTCTCAGTATTAACCTCGAGCATTAATGAGAGATTTCTTAATCTCTCAGGTCCTTGCCTCTCAGTGTTAACCTCGAGCACCAGTGAGAGATTTCTTAATCTCTTAAGTCCTCACCGCTCGGTGCTGACCTCGAGCACCAACGAGAGATTTATCAATCTCTTAATTCCTCGTCGCTCGGCATTAACCTCGAGCACTAATGAGAGAGTTCTCAATCTCTCAGGTCCTCGCCGCTCGGCATTAACCTTGAGCAGTAACGAGAGATTTGTTAATCTCTCAGGTCCTTGCCTCTCGACGTTAACCTCAAGCACCAAAAAGAAATTTTTTAAACTCTCAAGTCCTCGCCGCTCGACATTAATCTCGAGCACTAATGATAGATTTCTCAATCTCTCAGGTCCTTGCCTCTCGGCGTTAACCTCGAGCCCTAACAAGAGATTTCTCTATCTCTCAGGTCCTTACCTCTCGTTGTTAACCTTGAGCCTTAACGAGAGATTTCTTAATCTCCCATGCCTTCGACGCTCGACATCATTCTCGAGCTAGCACCTAGCTTTAATAAAAGCTCACCAGGCTAAATGTTTAACATAAACTTCGAGCCAGCACCTAGCTTTCATTCAAGCTCAAGTGCTCGATGCTCAGCGTCGACCTCGAACACTTGCGAGAGATGTCTCAACTTCTCAAGTCTCCGCCTTTTGGCGTCGAACTTGGACTTCAGCCATTGCAAAGGTTTTAATTTTATTTATGGCCCTCGCTTACGGCAAGGACCTCTAGCTCCATGCCCCAAGTTGGTCTCTCATCCACCCGCTGAAGGCCAGGGATAGAGCAGCCTTCATCGCTTCTACCCCTAACTGTCAGCAGGTAGTAGAATAACCACTAGTTATGAGAGTTCTCAGTGAGGTGAGAAATGAGAAGTGGATGGGGGAGGGGTTATATAGCCCAAGGGGAGGTAGGAACTCAAAATTCGTGATGCTGACGTGGATGAATCTCAACCATTCTCCCCATCTAACAGTCAGAAATGGTGTTGGTACATCTCCCAAGGTCCAAACGTTCTGCCTTCAAACAATGCACATTTATGACGATTCATTAATTCGCTTGGAAGACGAAACATCTCATGTTCCAGCCATTCAATATCATCAGAAGACGAAACATCACGCATTCAACAGGTCTGCCTCGCCAACACATCCAGATCGAAGCCAAGCTTAAAAAAAATTGGAAGGATCATTTTATTACAACATACAGAAGTTCATCGATACAATCAGCATGGCCGTATGACTCGTGATTACAACAATGTTACAATAAGTATGAAAGTTACAATTGATACAAACTCGGCCTACCCCTCCTCCTAGGGGGCCTTAGGACTGGCACAAACTAGTTCGAGCCCAACCGAACACGTTTGTTCGCCGATGATGGGATATTTGACAAGTGTACAAAATCACAATAAGTAGTATATTTTTTAAAGAAAAGAGTGTCGAACTCACAGAGACTAATTATTTTATTGAGTACCAAAATTTATGAGATTAACTACTATTTGGAAAATCGAAAATATGATAAAAATAACAACTAAACTAAATTAAACTAAAGAAAAGAACTAAACTAATTAAAAAGAACGAAATCTAAAATTTTGTTGTTTATTAATAGCAACACTAATTCTAGGGCATTTGATTTCACCTAGTTAATCTCACACAATTCATAATTCCATGTAGCTAGAAATTTTACTTTTCCAAGTTGTAGACAAAAATCCCCTAATTATTCAATATTTTCTTTCGAACAACACAAAAAATATCCCCAACTAACAATTTTTCATATCTCTATGCACATTTTATTAATTGAAAATCCATTAAGTCCTATGGATTTCTTTACAGTCACATTAATCGCAGTAAATCACAAGTTACCTCTCGGTCTCGCCATGATTCAATAAATCAGTGGTGTTTATTTCTATAATTCTAAATCACAGATTACCTCTCGGTCTCTCCATGATTCAATAAATCAAACAATAGTTGGTGAAACAATTGTAAGCATTAAGAACGAACTAAACACACTACCATGTAAAGTAGAAAAATAAAATAACATAAAATTAGAATTGTGTTCTCAAAACTAGGCTACATCGAAACCCTATAAAAATAAATTTTGTTGATGATAATTTTACAACTAACAAACACACTTTTGGATTGCATAACAATAAAATTTAGCAGTGAGAAGAAAGAACTCGATTGTTGTTTGAAACCGAAGTTGGAAGCCAAAATTTTGATATTGCCACTTTCTTTTTTCTCTTTCTTATTCTTCTTCCCTGACTTTAAAATCCGTGCTATCCTTTCTCTCTCTTCTGCACTCGCCAGCCGCCTCACACCCCTGCCTTTTCTCTCTCCTCTTCGGGATCAGAGCCGCCCACGCCCACCAAACAAGGTCGACTTCCCTGTTTTTATATAGGATTATGTAAGGTATTAATTATGGTTAGTGAAATAAGATTAGGGTTAGGTTAATTATTAGAGAAATGCTACACCCACTACCAATTTTACTACAATTCTCTTCACTACCTTAGGTGGCACACACCTATTGGAAGTTTCACCACCTACTCGCACTTCCCCCACCTGTTGGAGTGTGCCACCTAAGGTAGTGAAAATAAATGTAGTAAAATTGATAGTGGATGTAGTATTACTCTAATTATTATTAGTTGATTAATTAATTAATTAAAAATCCATAGATTAAAATTAATCTATTAAATTTTAAACTAATCAATTAATTATCCCTAATTAAATTCACTCAACTTTCAAATCCGGGTTGTTTCTTTTCTTCTTTAATTTTATCACAAAATTTTATTCCTCCCCTTAGTTGACCATAATATTTTCTATTGGTTTATCAAAGGGCCAATTTCTAAACACGTGCATTTGAGTGCTTGAGTCTTCCAAAAATCTTCGTATAAAATCAATTTAAAATTTTGAAATCTCTATCCTTGTTTTATTTCTTGACTTCACCAAAACATCCACATTTTGTACTTATCCATTTCATTCATACAAAAACAAACAAATAGATAATATTGAGTAGAAATAAGATAAATTTTAAAGAAATAAATGAGAACTCACAACTTTAATGCATGAAAAGAGTAATAAATTCATGTATAAATTTTACTCATCAAATACCCCAAAACTTATGATTTTGCTTGTTCTCGAGCAAAAAGAAAAACGTAAATCAAAGAAAAGTAATTATATTAGGCTCAACTCATCACACCCAAATGACTTATCAAGCGAGCATCAAAATTTCAACTTAATACATAAACAATAGCAAATAAAGAAAAACTAAGCATACCCACTTTCTCTAGTGCGATTATTCATAATATAATTCTCAACCCAATCATATTTGTCATGCAATTAATGTAATTATATCATGTAACAACTCCATCTGTTATCACCCCTTCTCACTACTACAAACCGAGTAGTAAACTATAGTATTTTTTCCTCTCTAAGTTGTCACTTGTTTTTTTGACGTGAATGTGAACATTTGTGATGAATTCACCCGGCTACTCAACAAGTCACAAACTTAGAGTGCTTTTGCATACTCATATTTCGAGTTACCGTTTGATGTAAAAGTAAACATTGGTTATGAATACCCCTAGTTACTAAGAAACTCAAATATTGGAGTAGATACATCTTTATTTATTCAATTATTTAATTATTATAACTATCTATATAATAAAATACAAAGAAAGCTATCAAGTGGCTCTCCTTCAATCCCCTCAAAAATCAAAGGTCCAGATATAACCTCACAAAACATATTTTTCCCCTCCCTCAAAAGTTACCCCCAAAACTCAAATTCAAACCCCCACCCAAAAGGGCCAAAACAACTCTTATATTTATTTAATTTTTTTTGTCTCTCTTTCCCTCCCTCTTCCATTCAACAAATTAAGAAAATAAAAATTTAAAAAACTAAAAAAGTTAAAAAATTAAAAACTTTAAAAATAATTTTAAAAAATCAAAAAAAATCATATAATATGTTTTTTGCTGGACCCCAAAAAGTTTCTCATAAAATATGTTTGCTACTTTAATTAATTTTCTGGACCTCCAAAACTATTTTATATGATTAAATAAGGTGTACCGTTCCGAAGACGTGCCGTAGGCACGTATCAACGGGCAAACCTAGTATTTACTTAAATTCTATTTAGGACTAAAATGGGGATAATCACAAGAAAAACATCACATTCCTCTTTTATGTATAATCACATGACTCTCACAATTTTGCAAGGAATTGTTAATTTCAATAATCCTAAAAAAATAAGTATGATTAATCTTGCTTTATAAGTGCCTATCCTAAAAAAGTCTGCAATGCTTTAACACAATAAAGAACCCAAAAGTGTAATGGTGACCCTAATTGAAGTACTTTTTTTTTCTTTTCAAATATATATAAAAAAAATGTACCCCTTTCCCCAAACTTGAATATCACATTGTCCTCAATGGATAAATAAAAGGAAAAAGAAAAATAATGAGAAAATTTCGGAATTGCTCCCCTGATTCATGTTAAAATTTTGGTTGAGGGACGTTCATTGTTTTAGTGATATATGGAGTTGTAGATGTCCAAATCCCTGATTCATTTTGCACTGGAAAGCTAAGAAAATTTTCTTCGATCGGTATTTGAAACACTTATCCAGATTCGGACCCCATCCTGCATAAATCAGCCATTAAAGTAGGTCTAGAAAATAACTCTTCCGGAAATCTCCAAACTTATACAATCCTATAAAATAAAATCAGAAATTAAAATAAACTAAACAAATAAATGAAATTCTAAAGAAAGGAAAGAAGACATGGGTTGCCTCCCAAGAAGCGTGAAGTTTTAAGTCTTCAGCCAGACATGGTAGCTGAGATGGTTATGTGATGCCAAAATTCAACAACATAAAAATATCATTTCTAATACTTCTCTTCAAGTATGGATTAGGTTTAAGCTCGAGTTTGAGTTGTTTCTTTCTTGAAGATGGCGTCTTTGATATCCCCACCTCTTTGAATTTCAGCTGAGAAGAAAGATGAATAGATGGCGCAACATTCAAATACATAATATATTTCAAAACATTTTCTTTCTCAGATTCAAGAGTTACTGAATTTGTTAGATATACTTCGATTGGTAACTTTTCAACTTCAGCCTTATGTTTCTCGTCCATAATTAAATCAGTTTCACAAACTTGAAAACACGATTGTACTTCGGCAGAAAACATGATGGATTTAAAAACATCAAACGTTACTTGCTCATCCTCAACCCTCAAAAAAGGTTTTCCTTGTTGGACTTTGAATCAAAACTCTCCCAGTAGCTAGAAAAGGTCGCCCCACAATCAACATAATTTGTTCATCTTCCACAATATCAAGCACAATGAAATCAGCTGGGAATATGAATTTGTCTACCTTCACCAAAACATCTTCAATTATACATCTTGGGTACTTGATAGATTTTTCTGCCAATTGTAAAAAAATGTAGTAGGCTTTACTTCTCCAATACCAAGTTTCCTGAAAACTGAAAAAGGTATGAGATTAATATTTGCTGCTAAATCACATAAAGCTTTATCAAAAAAAGAATTTTCAATAATGCAAGGAATTGTAAAACTCCCTGGATCTTTAAGTTTAGGAGGCAACTTTTTTTTGTAAAATTGCACTACTCTCTTCGGTTAGCATCACTTTCTCATGCTCCTCAAACTTCTGTTTGTTTGATAAAATATCCTTAAGAAATTTAACATATTTAGGTATATATTCTAAAGCTTCAATAAAGGAAATATTAATATGCAATTTCTTAAAAATACTTAAAAAATTAGAGAATTAATTTTGAAGATTGTTCTTTTTAATTCTTTGTGGAAAAAGAGTCGTTGGACGGTGGATCATAAGGTGAATTAGGATAAGTTTCAAAATTAAACTCCATGGAAACCATGGGGTTTGAAGCTCCTTTATTCTTCTTAGAATGGTGGTTGACCACCTGCTGAGTTTGTTTCTCCAAAATTGGCTCGAACTCACCTTGGTTTTCAACCACATTTTGTTTGGTAGTTTGTGTTTGTGGTTGCTCAATTGTTCTCCCACTTCTCAATGATATGGCTTTGACATGCTCCTTGGGATTGGTCATTATGTTACAAGGTAAGGTTCCTACTGTTCTCTCTGTAAGAATATTTGAAAGCTGACCAATCTAAGCCTCAAGGTTGCGAATTGAAGCCGTATTATTTGGTATCGCCAAATTTCTTCTGCATGTATTGCATGAACGTCTCTTCAAGTGTTGGCTTCTTTTCTTGTTGTGAAAAATTTTGAGGTGGTCTAATTGCTCTTTGATTATTATTCCAAGAATAATTGGGGTGATGCCTCCATCCTGGATAATACATGTTCGAATAAAGATTGTTTTGATGTTGGAAGTTGGACACGTAATTTGCTTGATCGAAATTTTGTTGAGTAAAAGATTTTTTCACTTGGAAATCAATACTTGAGTGATTTCCTGCACAATGATCACGAACAATATTAGTTTGAATATCAATTACATTCATATTACCTAATTGTTTTGATAAAGTAATAATTTGTGCAGCCATTGTGGTAATAAGATCAAGTTCATAAACTCCAGCTGCGTTTTTAGGCATTGTTCTTTCTGAAGACCATTGGTAATTGTTAGATGTCATCTCCTCTAAAAGTTCATAGGCTGCTTCATGAGTTTTGCTCATTAGTGCACCTCCAGTTGCTGTATCTAGTATAGATCGATTTGTAACTACCAAACCATTATAGAATATTTGGATTTGCAGTCATTTCAGTACTTCATGATGAGGAAACTTTCTCAATAGCTCTTTATACCTATCCCATGCATCATACAAAGACTCGGTCTCAAATTAAGTGAATGTGGTAATGTCATTTCTCAGTTTTGCTGTCTTTGTCGGTGAAAAATAATTAGCCAAATTTTTTTATGCAAGTCCCTCCTAAGTAGTAATAACACCTGGTGGTAGAGAATTTAGACAAGCCTTCACCTTATCTCTTAGTGAAAAATAAAAAATTCTCAATCAGATTGCTTCATCTGATACTCCGTTGTGATTGAAAGTGTCACAAATTTCTGGAAAGTTTGCAATGTGAATATTAGGATCCTCGTGCAACAGTCCACCAAACTGAACAATCTGTTGAATCATTTGAATTATTGCCAGTTCAGTCTCAAATTTTTTATCTTGTATAGTCGGCATCTGTATGCTTGATGTTGCTCCATTAAGCGAGAGAATAGCATATTCTCCCAAAGCCTTAGTCTCCTCTCCATTACTCTCATTTCTCATGATGATACACTTGTATGTCCTGAAATATAGCTATTAAATAAAAGAAAACTAAAAAAAAACAAAAATAAAAAATAATAAGAAAAATCAAAATGAGTAACTATATAACAATTATCAATATCAATAAAAGAATACTTATTCCACGGCAACAGCGCCAAAAACTTGATGGGATATTTTGCAAGTGTACAAAATCACAACAAGTAGTATAGTTTTTAAAAGAAAAGAGTGTTGAACCCACAAGGAGTAATTATTTTATTGAGTACCAAAATTTACGAGATTAACTACTATTTGGAAAATCGAAAATATGATAAAAATAATAATTAAACTAAATTAAACTAAAGGAAAGAACTATACTAATTAAAAAGAACGAAATATGAAAATTTGTTATTTATTAATAGCAAAACTAATTCTAGGGCTTTTGATTTCATCTAGATAATCCTACACAATTCATAATTCCATGTAGCTAGAAATTATACTTTTCCAAGTTACAAACCAAAATCTCCTAAATATTCAATGTTTTCTCTTGAACAACATAAAAAATATCCCAACTAACAATTTCTCATATCTTTATACACATTTTATTAATTGAAGATTCATTAAAGTTCTATATATTTCTTTACAGTCACATTAATCGCTGTAAATCACAAGTTACCTCTCGGTCTCCTCATGATTCAATAAATCAATGATGTTTAATTCTATAATTCTAAATCAAAGATTACCTCTCGGTCTCTCCATGATTCAATAAATCAAACAATAGTTGGTCAAACAATTGTAAAAATTAAGAAAAAAATTAAACACAACCATGGAAAGTAGAAAAATAAAATAACATGAAATTAGAATTGTGTTCTCAAAACTAGGATACATTGAAGCCATAGAAAAATAAATTTAGTTCATGATAATTTTGCAACTAATAAACACGGTTTTGGATTGCATAACAATTAAATTTAGAATAGAGAAGAAAGAACTCGATTGTTGTTTGAAGCCGAAGTTGGAATCCGAAATTTTGACGTTGCCACTTTTTTATTTCTCTTTCTTTTTCTTCTTCCTTGGCTTTAAAACCGTGCTCTCCTTTCTCTCTATTCGGCACTCGCCAGCCGCCTCATACCCCTGCCTTTTCTCTCTCCTCATTGGGATTAGAGCCGCCCACACCCACCAAACAGAGTTGCCTTCCTTGTTTTTATATAGGATTAGGTAGGGTTTTAATTATGGTTAGTGAAATAAGTTTAGGGTTAGGTTAATTATTACTAGTATAACCCTGTGCAATATTGCACAAAATTTTCAAAAATGAGAAAATAACAAATCTTTTTTTTGTTGTTGAAAAATTCATATAATAACATATATACAATATTGCAATATTTTTAGGTTTGATCAACGGATATGATTCTAGTTAAAAATTTGTAAGGATAAAGAGCAAGTGGGAGGTTTAACTTAATTTAGCACTGTTATCAAGTCGGTCGGATTGAGTCCTACACTACCGAACCTGGACTTGCTTCTCTACTGTCCAAATATTGGACCTAGACCCAAACCATTGAGAACTAGGTCCGGACCCTGTTAAAAAAAATGCTACCTATCGGGTCTGGGTAGTGGCGAGCGGGTGGTGACGGGCATGAGAGGGACGTTGGGACTGTTGCTTCTTCTCTTCTCTTTGCCCTTTTGTGTGTGTGTGTGTAGGGGGGGGTGTGTTAATTGGGAGGTTATGGTATTTTTCCATTTTTATCTGAACCAGACCCATCCCGAAAATACGAAGGGATCCTATTTTAGGAACCAGATCCTACCCGCAATAGACCGTGTCCGGGTCCGGGTTTGGGTCGGGTCCATTTTTAGCGGACCAAGACCCTAACCGAAAATATGAACATGTCATATTTTAGGACCCAAACCCTACCAGCAACAAACTAGATTGATTCAGGTCTAATATCGTGTCCTGGTCAGTTTCGGATTTCAGATTTTTATGACAGTGCTAGTTACCTCCTACCCTTTTTTTTATTTTTATTTTAAAAAGATAAAAGGTGTAAAGAATAATATTTGGATCAAAAGTTGTCTAAGCAAAATATATTGTATAGATAGTATAACTCTTTACAATATTGCTCATAATTATTAAAAATGAGAAAATAATAAAACTATTTTTGAAAAAAATCATATAATAGCATTTACACATTACTGCACAATTTTTAAAGTTTGATTAAGGGGTAGAATTCCGATTCAATATTTGGATGAAGCAAGAGTGGGGAGTTGTCTCCTACATTTGCTCTCCATTTTTTATATTAAAAAGAAAAAAATGAGAAAAATTCTTGACTAATGTGGTTTAGTATAATATATTGTATAGAATTAGATAATTAATTAATTAATTTAGAATCCATAGACTAAAATTAATCTATTAAAATTTAAACTAATCAATTAATTATCCCCAATTAAATTCACTCAAATTTGAAATCCGGGCTGTTTCTTTTCTTCTTTAATTTTATCACAAAATTTTATTCATCCCCTTAGTTGACCATAATATTTTCTATGGGTTCTTCAAAGGGACAACTTGTAAACACGTACATTTGAGTGTTTGAGTCTTCTAGAAATCTTCGTATAAAATCAATTTGAATTTATGAAATCTCTATCCTTGTTTTCTTCCTTGATTTCACCAAAACGTCTACATTTTGCACTTATCCATCTCATTCATACCAAAACAAACAAACAAATAATATTAAATAGAAATAAGATAAACTTTAAAGAAATAAACGAGAACTCGCAATGTTAATGCATAAGAAGAGTAATAAATTCATGTATAAATTTCACTCATCAGCCAACTTGCCCATCAAGATCCTTAGGAGATGCTAAGGTGGATGCTCCAGCAACAGAAATATGAGCGTCACCCTGTCTCGGTGGCAGCTCCTACCTCAGGGTCGGAGACGGGCCCTCATCAGAGGGCCAACTGCTCCCGAATGAATGAGTTTGGGATCCACCCACTCTGAGCTTACCTTAAATCTCTGGATCTCCAATTCATTCTCCACTATCACCTTGTGAAGGAATGACTATGAAGTGGAGCGTTTAATGGAAGGGAGAGTTCTCGACCACCCAGACTCGGCATCACCCAGCCATCGGTCGGAAATCATCATCTTTAGATGGGCTGATTCCAAGCTCAGTTCTTTCGACCTGTTCATGAAGTACATGAGGGCTGCTTCCCGGTCCCTGGCTTCTTTGCGATAACGCACCAGACTACCCTCCAGGTATTTCACACGATCCCTAAGGTGTTTGAGCACAGCGTTACGAGGGTCGGACAAAACAAGGTCAACCATCTGGCATAAAAAAGTTCATTCTAAACCTCATAGACTTGGCCAAATCACAAAGCGTACGTCCCCAACGAGAAGAGAAAAAAGTTGGCCCAAAAAAGTTCCTTCCATTCATTCAAAAATGATACAAAAAGTGCGGTGGCCAGTCCGCGTTTGGAAAATACAAAAATCAAAGAAAAACGAAAAACATTGGAAAGCTACTCCTGAGTGGAGGGGGGCACCTTATCGTTCCCCGCGACATTGGCTTCGGGGTTGACTGCTGGTTGTTCCTCCTCCTCGCCAGGCTCACGACCATCGTCCTCCTCTTTGTCCCCCCAGGGGTTGGTAGAGGCTCGTCGAACTTCATCGAGTAGTGGAACTCATCGAGTTCACACTAGAGATACTTGCGTAGCACGTGCTCAATGGCCCGTTGGTACACTTTGTCACGCTCATAATGCTGAGCGTTCTTCACTTCCTGCTGGAGCTCTAGAGTGTGCAGTCTCCTCAACTGCCCCCCGACAATTTTCGTATGCAAACGAGTGGCAAGACTTAGAAACTTATAGGAGAAAAAACTTGAAATTACGAGATTCGTTAGCATTTACCACCAGATCGGCCTGATCCCACCTCATGTAGCATGACTCGGTCATCTGGTTGGCAAAGCCCTCTTGGTGACGAGGCATGGCAAGGTGATCCATTGCCTCAATCGCTATGGGTTCCTCGGTCAACGAGTCTGCTACCTTCACCAACCAGTCAGGGGTCCACGGTAGGAGCCCAGCTTCACCGGCAATCTCCTGGGCCGAGGGCTTGAGGGGAGGCACCCCCTTCGTCAACAGCTCAGCAACCTTAAGGTTGCTGGAGCTTTGTACCATCTTCATCGATCTTGGAGTTCGTGGAGACCTTCGACTTCTTGGACCTCGAATTGGAAGTCCCTTCAGAGCCTCCCTGAGGTGGCCTATTCTTATGCTTTGGCTAATGGGCAGCCTTCTTCTCCAATTGGGCCATCCTCCACTTTATCTCGGCGTCGTCCATTGTTGCAAAAAAAATCGAAGTTGTGAGAATGAAGGAAAAAGATGCAAGAAAAAAAGGAAACGAAAAATATGCAAGGGTCAGCAGGGCTCAGTCCAATCCGGGCCAGGTGCCTCTCGAGCACGGTCTGCCAACGAATACTCTTGCCCCCTGTAACTACCATTTTCGTCCTTTTCATTTTTTCCTCTTTTGTAATATTTTATTTGTAATTGAATAAAATAATCTATTTTCTTTCTTGATTATTTCAATTAAATTTTGTTCATGAAATTCTCTCATTCTTCTTGTTGAGCCATTTTCTTGATGATCCTATTTTTAATTGATTGTGAGTATTTTATTTGAACCCTATTGTCTCTACTTCCACCTTTTATCGAACCTAAAACCCAACTACAATTAGTTCTTGACCCAAACCCGCTATTATTGGATCCTAAACCATTAACCCAACATCTTAATTCCACCCTATAAATACAATCCCATTGCAAACCTTAAAAATATACAATTTGAAACCATAATCTAGCTACCTCTCTCCTAATTTTTTCTCTCCCCGTCAGCCATCTTCCCGCCCAAACCACCGTCCTCCACCTTCTCCGACCATCTCCGGAGACCACCCCCTAGTCATCAACCCCCGACCTCCCGGTGTCGCCCTCCATTCGATGCCACCACCAGACCCGAAACCCCTTGCTCCTTTGTCTCCTCTGTTTCGCTCTCAACAACAACAGCCAAACCCCAACCCGTGGCTGCTCCCAATCTCGTTGACCAGCACAGCAGCACCGCCGATGCCTCTGTCCCCGCGCCCTCGCTAGCGATGTCATCAGCCTTGCTGTCGTTGCTGCTCTTTGCTCTTGTTGCAGTTGCTGTCTCTTTGTTGATGCTGCCTTGTCTCTTTGTGCACGTATATTGCACGTGTTATTTTGTGTGTTCGTGGGTTCGTTGCTTCGGGATTCTCATCCTGTTATTCTTGGTATTCAATTTCATCGTCTATGAGAAAAGTCACTTTCCTCTTGAATTGTTATTGAATCAAATTCAAGTTTTTATTGAAACTCTTAGAAGTAGATCCAATTGTTCATCGTATTGTACATTGTTCATCTCTTTCGTTGGGTATATTGAGGGTTTACACGAGCTAACCCCAATATTCTTGACTTCGTGCCTTTATTGACTCCAAAGTTTGAATCTTTCATGTGTTCATATATAATTGAGAATGGGGTTGTCCATATAATCACAACACAATTAATTTATTGTAGAAATAATCGCTAGGTTGTATGTTGATTGATCGATTGATGTTGGTTGATGTTAGAATAGTGTATGTATGTGTTTTCAGTTGTATTTACCATGCTATTACACCCATCATGCTGATTGTAAGATTTATTGACTATAGAATTGATACTCATCATGTTTAATTAATTTATTTCATGAAAAATACTCAAAAACCTGTATGTTGTTGCTGTCAATATTTTGTCTGTTATTTTTGACCCATTATTTGATCTTAAAATGAATAACTTTCTGAATAAGAGTTGTAGACCTATGTTTCTGGTTTTCAGAACATCTTGAATTTCTGAATTACAAGTTATGTAGAAAAAGTTATGATTGTTTTACTACTGCTGTATTTTTATTTCCAGAATTTTAGATTCTTGTATGTTTCATGTTTAATCAGTTAAAAGGTTGATTTAATATTAAAATATTGCTCTGAAAATTTCCAGAATGTTAGTCAACATGTTTAGGAGTCTAATAAATATTTTTAATGAATTTATTATCGAGTTTATACCGATTCTAAAAATATAATAACTTGATGCCAAAATTTTGCCTGAACATGAAATCTGTAAAGAACAATGTGTTTGACCTAGCTACTGTTGTCGAATTTTGAACTTTAAATATGCGTTGGATTCGTTGGGAAGTCTAGTTTCTAGATTTTCTGATGGATTCAGTTTTCGTTTTCTGTAGCAGCGGGAAATTCAGTTTTTGTAGAATTTTATATTCCAGATTTTAATTGCTAAATTATTCCTATATCATAGTATTGCCTGAATCGAAGTGTGTATGTTGTATTGCATGATCCTAATGAGTTATTGTCATCATTCTAATTGTCTTATCCAAGTTTATTAACCTATTGTTTCCCTATTAATGCTATCATTCATTTCACGTCTCTTAAATGCATATTGTATTGTTGCATTAATAAAATAATTAATAAGTTGGGGTTTAAGTGATTGACTGGAGTAGTTAATGATATAGTGACTGTACGTGGTAGTGTGGGCCATGTTTCCAAAATATTGTGTGGTGGCTATTATTATTGTTATCAATTGATTGTTGGATTACTGATTACAGTATCCCAATTGATTATGTATTATTTTATTGTTATTGAGCCAACCAGTGTGTACCAATGCTGCAAATAGTGTTATCATGCCGTGCACATGATCTATAGAATCTTCCACTTAAGTCTAAACGAAATTGATTGTATGCATCGAACCTGTAGAATGGGATGCAGTAGTACGTGCATTAGTTAAGATTAAAATGATTAATAGACTTAAGGATTACACATCGACATTGCATATTGTACATCATTGTTTCTATTGATATCGACTATTGTCTAAGTGTCAATGATATCGAACATTTAATTGTTATTGAATATTGAACCATTGTTTATAACCATTGCATCGATTATTAATGATATTGATTATTGCTATTGTCCCATGTTATTGATTCCTATTGATCCATTGAATTCATTGTTATATCGTTATTCCATTGTTCCTTGCTTTCTCTACTTGCTGTCCATGACTTTCTCTAAGGACAATTTTTCTCCTCTTTTTAGATGAAGTGTTCACAAGTGATCATGAAGAATTACCTACTGGATTGGAGAACAAACTTTCTGAAGATTTAATGCTTTCTAGTTGCTTATTATTTTATTGAACTTATTGTATTGAGACTTGTTACTATTGTGTTGGGATTTATTATTGTATTGGGCTTATGACCCATATTTTATTATTTGTTTCCAAACGTTGGATTATCGTATTTAGATATTTCATATTTTTTTATTCAAAGTATTATTGTTCATGAGATTATTATTATTGCCTGTGCATTTATTCTGTATTGATTATATTGTTAAGTTGATCGGATAAACAGCTTATGGGTGATGTTAGTCATTCGCCGAGCCAATGTCATGTACTCGTATTCCGTAATTTTGGAAAGCGGGGCGTGACACCCCCGGCAACCCGTTTCACGTTGTCCCACTCCTCTTCCATAAGCTCCTTCCCCTTCGGAGGCCTAAGGTTTGGTTTGTAGAACGCCCAGGCGGTCAGAATATCCCAGGGAGTTGGAGTCCGAATAATGAAGTACCTATTCTTCCACCCCATAATAGAATTAAGGTGACCATAAATGACTCGGTTATGGGGCCGAGGAGATACTTAATATATGCACTCATGTGTCGACAACGAACTCACACTAAGGGCGACTCAGAAATACTACAGCTTCAGCGGCACCCCTATCTTTTAGCTAAGCAAGATGTAGCACACTAACTTCTTCCAATAATTGGGGTCGTACTTCATGGGACTTAGACCGGCCCAGTTTAACATGTCCTTCACAAATGGGTGCAGGGGGAGCCTCAACCCTGAATCGAATGCATCAATCAGAAACATACAAAACTATTCAGACAGGGTATCAGCGGGTCGAAGCCCAGGGTTGGGCACCATTAACACATACTCTAGGGGAATGAAGTATCTCACCCACATCAAGGGAAGATCAGTGCTTGACACTACAATTTTCTCATCATCAATCTTCAGTTTCGACCGGCTTGGAGAAGAGGTCTGCACCCAATACCGAACTTTATCCTCAAGACCGTCCGGGAAAATCCTAATCTAACCCGATTATCGTAGATAAGGAACTTCTAGTCCGTGTTTCAAAAAGAATTCGGGGGGGAGGGGGGTCCTCGGGGCTATCCGGAAGGGTCCAATTTAGCTTACTCCTTCAGGTAACCTTCGGAGCAAACAGCTCGGTGTGTAGCCCCGGTGAAGAAGGTTTATCAGAAGCCTCACCCACTTCCTCAACACCTTTATCCTACTCCCTGTCTCCGTCGCCTTCCTCATATACATCTCCCCCGTCAACCGCGTCCACCTCTTTGACACCCTCCTCAGAGTCACTCGACTCCACGACAAAAGTCTTGCGAGTTCAGAGTGGCTCGGGATTCTACACTGTCTTACCCTCTTCAAATGCTTCCCAATCTGAGGAGTCGCTGAGATGGTCGGCTCGGCCACAGTTGGACGTGGAGTCTGAGGAATTAGACTGAGCCATCGACATAATATTAAATTTACAAACCTGTTTGCTGGTGTCGGGGAATATGCCGAAGAACCTATTGCCGGTGACGGAATAGTGTCTAGATAGAGAAGCTTTTGAAGTAAGAAAGAGAGAGCTAGGTGAAAAATGAGATGGGGGTGGAGGCATATATAGGCAAATGAAAACGCCTCGAAATCCACGAAACCATATCTACCTTCTAATCTTGATCCAACGGTGGATGAGATTTCGACGCCTCGATTTCCACAACTATGACGTCATGGGCACACGTGCTGAAAACGTGCCAACTGTGGCCAAGTTTTCTAAAAAAATTCCTAAGTGCAACTCGCTCGACGCTCAACATTAACCTCGAGCAAGCTCATGTCTTTCATACAAGGTCACCTCGCTCGAAGCTCGGCATTAACCTCGAGCAAACTCATGTCTTTCATACAAGCTCACAGTGCTCGATGCTCGACATTAACTTCAAGTCAGCACTTGCCTTTCATACAAGCTCACAGGGCTCGACGCTCGGTATCAACCTCGAGCAAGCACCTAGCTTTCACATAAGCTCAAGTGCTCGATGCTCGGTATTAACTTTGAGCCAGCGCTTAGCTTTCATACAAGCTCACAGTGCTCGACGCTCGGCATCAACCTCCAGCAAGCACCTAACTTTCATACAAGCTCACAGGGCTCGATGACCTCGAGCAAGCACCTAACTTTCATACAAACTCAAGTGCTCAACGCTCGACATTAACTTCAAGCCAGCACCTGCCTTTCAAAAAATCTCACAGGGTTCGATGCTCGGCATCAACCTCGTGTAAGCACCTAGCTTTCATACAAGCTCAAGTGCACGATGCTCGGCATTAACTTCGAGCCAGCACCTTCCTTTCATAAAAGCTCACATGGCTCGACACTCGGCATTAACTTCGAGCGAGCACCTAGCTTTCATACAAGCTCAAGTGTTTTACGCTCGGCATTAACTTCCAGCAAGCACCTAGCTTTCATACAAGCTCATAGGGCTCGACGCTCGGCATTAACTTCAAGCGAGCACCTAGCTTTCATACAAGCTCAACTGCTCGACACTCGGCATTAACTTCGAGCCAGCACCTATCTTTCATACAAGCTCACAGGGCTCGATGCTCGGTATTAACCTCGAACCAGCCAATGTCTTTAGCACTAAGCTCGGCTCCCGGCGCTCGATGTTGACCCCGAACCAGCTCCTGGCTTACACGTAACGCTCGACGCTCGGAGGTCGGAGCTCGGTCCTAACCTCATGTCACTCTCTTCGGGGATCTTCCATTCTATTCTTATGCACACTGCCTACCGATCTTCTCACAAGGACGTACTCCTCCTCAACGGCTGATATATACAACCCTCCAGGAGAGGGGGCCTATGATGTGGGTAAATAATTCAGCTCAATCAGAACCGTCTGATCCCTTCAAAATCCGCTCATCCCTGATAATCAGCCTGAGGATGCGCTGAGACGATAAAAATTCAGAAAGATCTTGGATTACGCTGAAGGTGCGCTGAGAGCGCTGAGACGAGAAAAATGTAGCTATATAATTCCTTCAAACATAATTTCTATTTGCAAAACTCCAAAAAAATATAGTATTTGTCCGATACTCAAAAGTCTAACTCTGAAGTGATCGCTTCAGAAATAATATAAGTCAAACATTAGATAGATAGTCCATTTTATCATTAACATATGTACTTGTATTCATATACGCATATTTATATATCTGACCTTTGTTTTATCTTTTTTTGTGAAGCTTCTTCACAAATTACAAAAGTTGGGGTTTCAAAGATGAACTTGCTTGATGCTTGGAACAAAGTTGTTAAATTATTATATTTCAAAATGTCAATCTTCAAACTATATTCCCGGATCAAGAAAAGGAATACCTCCCCCTAAAAATGAGGATGACACTAATCATGCACATAAATGAGCATATGATTATCATATGTTAAGGAAAATGGGATTTTGGATCTCCTTGACAACTGGTGCTGTTTACATAATTTTTTAGATTTTGAGGATGTAGATGATTATCATATACTCTTTGTGTTATATGATTATTTTTCTAGAGCTTGGCGTAACCCTCTCAACTTCAAAAGGTGACCCTTTTTTCCTTCATGACTCCCGCGAATTATTGAAAGGTAAAAGTTTCCTAAGCCGGCCCCGCATTTGATTTTGTGTTTCCTTTACTTCCCTCTCTTAATTTACTTTTCATACACTTCAAATCTTCACTATGTAATTAGGTATTTCTTTTGCTAATACACTGCAATTAAGCGCTAAGTCGTAGCTTAGACAATAAAATTTTGAGATGGATAAAGGGGTCTTAAGTTCGAGACTAGGTTACGACGTAGCCTTTTATTCCAAACAAAAATAAATAATAATAAATACTTTATGTAATTAGTTATGAGAAAAACTGAAACATGTTCACTTGAGACTACCTAAAATGATTGATTCACTTTTGCGGATGAGAAAAACCCCTATTAATTTATTACATTATAATAAAATATTATATATGTTCACTAACTTAGCATACTTTCATACAAAAATTATAGTGTTTTTTCATTAGAAGTAATTCACTTAAAAAAATCTCAGTACAGTCTAGATTATAAATTTTTTTTAAAAAAAGGAGTTTTAATAAAACATTTTAGATAGTGTGGATTTAAAATTTGAGCTATACAAAACAAATAAAAAGGAGCAAAGTGAAAATAATGATCTAATCAAGGAGCTAAAATAAATCCCCCCCCTGTTCAAAACCCTTTGCCGTCCCTTTACTTTACGCGCTTTCCTACATTATCTCATTTTATGCTCACCTCTTTGATTCATTTATAAAATCACATACTCTTCCCCTTGCTTGCATTTCACTGACTAAATATCAAGTCTAATAATGGCTCCCTCCCTCTTCAAATTCTTCTTTCTATGCCTCTGTTTGATCCTGACCGTCGATCATGCACTGGTTTGTGCCCGTTACTACTCCAATGCCTCGCCTGATCCCGTGGTTAGTGCAGAGATTAAAGCGCAACAAGATCTGGACCGAGTGGTAGAGCTACCAGATCAGCCTCCGGTGAAGTTCAACCAGTACTCTGGCTACATCACCGTCGATGAAGACCTAGGAACTGCCCTCTTCTACTGGTTCATCGAGGCTGAGGAGACACCCGCCACCAAGCCACTCTTGCTATGGCTCAATGGAGGTATGTAAATCTAATTTTATGTAGCTGTAACTCGGCAAGTAGCTTGTAAAGTAAGTTGTGAAGTTGGACTTAATTACTAAAAGAGTTCATCATCCTGTTTACTATTGTAACTAGAGAGTTGGAGTTAATGCTTCATATAGCTACAAAAAAAAGTTTTATTTAGAAGTTTGATATGCAATACGAGTCTTTTTGTTTTGTATTTTATTTTAAATTTTTGTTTGGTGTCATGTAGCATCTCTACTACTATAATGGGAGCCTTAGTGTAATTTGTCCATCTATCAACCTGTGCACTGCACGTGCATAACTATTGTAAATGAAGTTTTAGTTCAAATTCAGACTGCGCCTGAATTTTTTACTTTAAAAAAAACTATATTTATTAAGACGTGCATCGGAAAAGGTAAACTACTAGTAGTATATTATGTAGCATTGTCTCTGTACCAATATGTCTGTCTCCCTGCTTAGCATTTATTAAATTTTCTGCATACAAATACTTCAAAGGCATGCATATGGTATTGCTACAGGGCCTGGGTGTTCCTCTGTTGGATTTGGGGAAGCACAAGAACTAGGACCATTCCTTGTGAAGAAAGGTGCAGCTGAGTTAGAGTTCAATGAATATTCTTGGAACAAAGGTAATTAAGTAACTAATTATTATTAAAAACTAAATTTAATTTAGAAGAGAACAGATGAGTAACAATCTTTTGATTAGCAGAGGCAAACTTATTGTTCTTGGAGACTCCTGCAGGAGTGGGGTTTTCATATTCAAATATGACGTCTGTAAACAACGCACATGGGGACAATGCAACCGGTATGGAACGCTCTCTCTAACTGCAATCTCTAATATTATAATGGGAGAAGGCCTTAGTGTCATTTGTAAATCTTCCAACATGTGCAACACACGCACATAACTAATATAAATGAGGTTTGGTTCGAGTCCTCACTACGACAGAGTTTTTATTTTTATTTTTTAAAATTATTTAAACATTCATCGTACGTGTAAATTACTAGTTATTATTAATGAAACAGGGTGCTTATTCTTTACATTTAACCTAAATTGCAAAATGTAAGGTGCAGCTACAAGTGGTGGAAGTGTATATTGCATGCTCTTGCATGTTTCCTCTGAGTAACATGCTCTTGCATGTTTAACTTGTTTTTTTAATATAAAAAATGCTCTTTGCATGTTACTCCTTTGTAACCTTTACTTGTTAACAAAGCATATAAACTGTCACCAGCATTTTCTTTTGATTTTCCAAAATATTTTCAAGGGTCAAAAGTCAACTCTCTTTTTCAATGAGAAAATTAATTTAGTACTCTTGTTTGGTAATTTTTTTCTTCTTCTTCTTATATTCATCTTATTTATCCGAAGATGGTGTAAATTCATATAATCTTACACCTTAAAAATTCATCTTTTCAACGTACATGTTATTGACATACATTAGACAGCTAAAGCTTAAGCCTCAAGTGTCAATTAATTAATCATTTAAACAACATAAATGATCATTAGTTGTAACTAGCTGGATGGTTAACTTTCAAATAATGAAGTACTTAGATTTAATATAACAACTAAATTTGGTTTTGACTTCGATTTTTTCTCCTTTCTGCTTACTTTTAGCATCAAGTTCCTATGCCTTTCTGGTGAACTGGTTCAATAAGTTCCCACAGTACAAGTCAACCAACTTCTACATAGCTGGAGAGAGCTACGCGGGTATAATTAATTGTTTACAGATTTTGGATTAATAGTTAATCCTATTAACTAACTTCATTAAATAATTTTTATATGATTATTAATGATGTTAATATATATATATATATATATATATATATATATATATATATATATATATATATATATATATATATATATATATATATTAGGGCACTACGTACCTCAACTAGCAAATGTAATTTCTGATGAGAACAAAAAGGCTACCAAGGAAAAGTACATAAATCTCAAGGGTTTCATGGTATATATGATTCCCTTATTTATTTGTTGTTTGAAATTTAATTAGCGCTGAGTTAATTAGCTCAATTTTTATGTATTTTTTAAATTTTCATTAACCATGCATGAAATTTGAAGGGCAGATCGGGAATGCGCTAATGGACATGGAGACAGATCTGAAAGGGATGATCGATTATGCATGGGACCATGCAGTGATTTCCGACGAACTTTATGACAACATCTTAAGCAGCTGCAATTTCAGCTCAACCTTGCTATCTACATCATGCAATGTAGCCATGCAGCAATATTACGCGCTCTATGATCTCATCGACATGTATAGCTTGTACACTCCACGATGCGAGCTGGGGTACCCTAATTTCACGGCTGCTTCCAATGCCGTTGCCAACACAGTTCAAAGCCAAAGTAACCAAGCTTCTAGCACCACATCTGTGAGTTTTTAAAATTTTTTTATAAAAAAATTTATATATAGAATATGCATCGATCACTTGCCCTTGCTTGTCTTCCTAATTTACTATTATAATGCACGTGTGATGCATGCGTACAAATAGCATATTCACATAACTTAAAAATTTGAAGCATAAAAAATAACAATCATATTTTGCGATTTGACAAAAAACATATTTACATGACTTGAAGACTTCAGCGATCTACTCGGACTTGGGAATGATCCAAGGCGACGAGGATATCAGAATGACATTCCAATCCCATTTCAAACTCCTATTTGGACACAAAGCGGTCTTAAGAGTCCCTCTCCACCACGAATTCTGGCATGTCCCGACGGGCAACTCCGACCTTACGAGGCGATCCCTAGAAGCACCCTTCATGGAGAACGAAGTATGGGAGGCAGTCCAGCAACTTAGAAATGACAAAGCCCCAGGTCCAGATGGTTTCCCGATGCTCTTCTATCAGACATTCTGGGAGAAAATCAAAGACGATTTGCTGAAGTTGTTCGCTGATTTCTACGACCATAAGCTCAAATTAGGCATATTTAACTTTGCGGAGGTTGTGCTGATCCCTAAGAAAGAAGACTCCTGGCGGGTGGGAGATTGCCGCCCCATCAGTCTCCTTAAGTGCTCTATCAAGATCATTACCAAGACGCTCGCTAATAGACTAGGAAAGGTGATGGATGGTCTCATTAGTCACGATCAGACGGGGTTCATTAAAGGACGTTGTATTCAGGACAGTATGGCTACGGTAGAAGAAACTATCCACCAATGCCACATGCCGAACGCTAAGAGCTACCTCCTCAAGCTGGATTTCGAGAAAGCTTATGATTCGGTTGAATGGGACTGCCTTCTGGAAGCGCTGGCTGGAAGAGGTTTTGGGAATAGATGGATCAGATGGATCCACACATGTCTTACCACCAGCAAAACTACAATCTTGGTGAATGGGATATCGGGCCACCCATTTTCTTGCAAACGGAGCCTTAGACAAGAAGATCCGCACTCCCCCTTCCTCTTCACCATCGTGGCAGACGTACTTCTGTCCATGATGGCTAACTGTAGTAGAGCAGGTTGGATCGCACTGGTGTCCATGGGAGTCAATCGCCAAGGTTGCTCAATCCTCCAATATGCAGATGATACTCTTCTATTTGGAAATGACAACCTCGGAAAAACAACTGTCTTCAAAGAAATACTATATAATTTTGAGGCTTAGTCTGGCCTCAGGGTTAACTTCCACAAAAGTGCTCTCATCCCCATTGCCATGACTACAGAGGAGGCTCCAGAACATACCACGATTCTCAATTGTTCCACTGAGAGTTTTCCCATTCAGTACCTAGGGTTGCCACTGAGACCCGGAAAACTCAAAAGGTCAATTGGCTACCCATCATTAACCGGGTTGAGAACCGTCTAGCAGGGTGGAAAGGTAAAGCCCTATCATTGGGAGGGAATCACTCTCATTAATGGAGTCCTCTCAAATCTTCCAACCTATTATCTGTCCTTCTTTGAAATGCCACGTTGGGTGATTCAGAGAATTGACCGGACTCGAAAACGGGTTTTGTGGAAAGGGACAGACCTAGATAGAGGCGATTACCACCTTATCAGATGGGAGAAAGCATGCATGAAAAAGATACATGGAGGACTAAGTACTATTGATCTTCGAGATATGAATATTGCCCTATTGGGTAAATGGTGGTGGAAAATTTTCCACCCCAATGGAGAAGGGTGGCAAGATTTTGTTCAGAGATATCTGCATGGGAATGGAACAAGAAATTTGGGGTTCCGGGTAGGCCTACGTGTCTCTTTGTTCTGGAGAGGCATAGCTAAGGCCTACGACCCCTTCATTAGCGGTGTGACATCAGCTATCGGTAACAGAAGACTCACCTGATTCTGGTGGGATAAGTGGTATGGTGATCACACACTTCTAGCTCTGTTCTACGATTTATATGATCATGCGTCTCAACCACACTGCACGGTGGCCGCAACCTGGAAAATAGGCGCCTAGAAACTAGTCTTCAAACAATCGTTGGACCCGGACTCTCAGCTTAGGCCCAAGGAACTTCAGGCCTACATAACCAACACTGGAATTAGTTGCTCTCAGGGCCCAGACAGGAAATCTTGGGGACTGAAAAAGAACGGCACGTTCACCGTGCACTCCCTGTATAACCGAATTCACTTTAGGGGATGTGCCCCAAAGTGGTCATGCGTCATATGGAGGACGCAAGCCCCACTAAAAATCAAAGTTTTCTTATGGTTGGTGCTGAACGATGTGATTTTGACTAGAGAAAACCCCACTAAACGCCAACCGAATTGGATTCTTGTTGTGGATTCTGCCACGCTGCCCTAGAGACTAGTGACCAACTTTTTCTACAGTGCCCTAGGAACAAAGCAGTACTCGTTGAGGTACTCACTGCCCTGGGGACGAACCAGTACCCTTCTGTGTACGAGGAACTGTGGGTAGGTTCAAAATTTGCTACTGAAGGAAGAACTATGAGAGAAGCGTGGTATATAGCTATCTCCGCAACGACCTGGGTTCTATGGCTAGACAGGAATAACCTTTATTTTCGCAAACTTGTAATAATATTTCTGGTAATTTGACTCACATTATGCATTTTATTTCATTTTGGGCGAATATGGCCGCAGCAGGTCCCAGAGGGAGGATAGCGAGTGTATTCCAGGTTGAGGACTTTGATGATGATGAAGTTCAGATAGGCCCGACGATCGACTGACTGCTAGCTTGTCCTTTTACTGTTGATTGATCCCCACCGTCGCAGGGTTTGTTTGGGGATATGATGTATTTTGTTTTTTTTTTTTTTTTGAGGAAAAGGTGGAATCTGGCCACCCTGTTTCATTAATCAGAGATTAATAAACAAAAATCAGGGTACTGAGCATACAACAAAATTCTAGAAACAAAATAGAAAAACATACACCACCCCAAATATGGGGGGTGGGACAAAATACAGACAGAGCATATAGTATCTAAAAGTAATACATCATTCCCCCAGACAAGCCCTGGGGTGGTGGGTATCAATGTCCCTCACAGCTCGTGTCTCAGTCAATCGGCGGGCCAATCTCGATCTCCTCATTGTCGAACTCCTGTACCTGGAAGACTGTGGCGATCCTGCCCCTGGGACCTGCTGCTGCCACATTAGCCCAAAATAAAATTAGATGCATAATATGATTCAGATTGCCAGAGATAGTATTGCAAGTTCTACGAAAGTAAAGATTATTTCTGTCTAGCCATAGCACCCAAGTCATTGCGACAATCGCGATAAACCACGCCTCTCTCATAGCACCTCTCTCCATCGTGAATATGGTCCCTACCCATAGGTCGTCGTATGAATTAGGTAGTGAGATGTTCCTAGTGCACTGAGAACCTCTACGATAACCGCTTTGCTCCTAGGATAATGAAGGAACAGATGGTCTCCAGTCTCCGGGTTGGCTTGGCAGAACCCACATTGAGAATCCAAATTTGGTTGGCGCTTAACTAGGTTTTCTCTAGTCAGGATTGCATCGTTCAGCACCAACTACATGAAAACTTTTATTTTCAGGGGCGCTTTCGTTTTCCATACAATGGCCGACCATTTTGGTGAGCATCCTCTAAAATGGATGCGGTTGTACATTGAACGAACCGTGAACTTGCCATTTTTCTTTAGGTCCCAGGTTTTCTTGTCGGGCCCCTGAGTACAGTCAATTTCAGCATTGGAGATGTAGGTCTGAAGTTCTGTCAGTCTGCGTTGGGAGTCCATATCGAGCGGATGTTTGAATGCTAGATTCCATGTGCCTCTTTTCTAGGCTGCTGCCACCATGCAGTGTGGTTGAGTCGCTTGCTCGTATAAGTCTGGAAACATGGACCTGAGTGGGTGGTCAGCACACCACTTATCCCACCAAAATCTAGTAAGTCTTCCGTTACCTATGACTGACTTAACACAGCTGTTGAAGGGTTCGTATGCCTTGGTGATACCCTTCCAGAAGCAGGATACTCTAGGGCCTATCCTGAAGCCTAGATTTCTAGTTCCATTCCCATGCATGTAACCCTGGACAAACTGCTGCCACCCTTCTCCATTAGGGTGGAAAACTTTCCACCACCATTTACCCAGTAGCGCCAGATTCATGTCTCGAAGATCAATTATACCCAGGCCCCCGTGAATCTTTTTCATACATGCCTTCTCCCACCTAATGAGGTGATATCCTCCTCGGTCTGGGTCTGCCCCTTTCCATAGGAACCGTTTCCGTGTCCGGTCAATTCTTTGTATTACCCATCGTGGCATCTCGAAGAAAGAGAGATAATAGGTAGGAAGGGTTGAGAGGACTGCATTGATGAGCGTGACTCTTCCTCCCAAGGAGAGGGCTTTCCCTTTCCATCATGCTAGCCGTTTTTCGACCCTATCAATGATTGGGAGCCAATCCACCTTTTTGAGTCTTTCGGGTCTTAGTAGCAGTCCAAGGTACTGATGAACACATTATTATTCACTTTTTAGAGCAATAATCTTAATATAATTAGACATTTAAAAGCTCTATATATGGTATTTAACTCTTATTCTCTCTTTTCCATAGGAAACAGCGTAAAACAGCAAAACGAAGCAGATTCAGGACTTCAAAGATGATACACAGAAAAATGTAGAGGAACAGTCGACTTATTCCCAAGAGCAGTCGACTGGCCTGATCAAAGATGAAATCTACAGAAGTCTCGACTCAGTCGACTGGTCCAGAGATAAGTCGACTGGTCTGCGGCGGAGTAAACAAATTAAATCTTCAAAGATACACCTGCATCTAATTTCAAATCTATTTTGAATCAAGATTTTATGAAGCGAATCAAATCTAAAGACAGGTATTTCCAAGTGGACGGGGTGAACGGATAAGGAAGGACAGGAGAAAAGAGAAAGATATTAATCATCAAATCAAATAAAGAAGGATCTTCCTGAAAAAGTGGAAACCCTAATTCTCAGCCATGCTCTATAAATATCAGAAGAGAAGCATTATTTAGAGTGAATCATCATATATATCTCTGGGAAGCGACTCAATCACCAAGTTCCTGAACAAACATCGAGAGCATCACTCCATCAACATCGAAGAAGGAGAGAGAAGATCCAGCAACCAGAAGGCAGTCGACTGTGTGACAGCCAGCCGACCATATTGCCGGAATCCATTAGTTTATTTCTTCTTCTCTCTTTATTCTTTTATGTTGATCATGTATTCAAACTTGTTAAGCAATAAAGTTATTATTATGTGGAACTAATTTCATAGTTGGGTAGATCGAAACCGTAGTTATGTAATGCTATTTTCTTCTGAACTCTTCTATGTTACTTATTGATTGAATCTAATTGAATTGGTATAGGTTTATGATAGTCAAACTAGTTCTCAAGACTGAGAGCAGTCGACTGAGGTGAGAGCCAGTCGACTGACGTACAGAACTTGGGAAGCTCAAGTTTGGATATCATTTATCTGAATCTGTTATATGAGCATATTGAGACGACCGAATCTCGTGCTCATAATTTGTAACAAAGGAATCTTTAGGGGTTCTTGGTTCAATCAACTTAGAGGATCTAGATCTGATACCAATTTCTAGAACTTTAAGTGTTTGTTCGTTTCCACTGTTCTTATGTTTTCTCTAAGTATAACTTAGTAGATACCATGCTAGATACTTACGGAAGAAACGAATTAGAGTAGATACCATGCCTAATTCTTGGCTTAGGGAAACATTACTTTAAGGAGTAGATACCATGCCCTTGAAGTGAACAAACATGAGTAATTAGAAGTAAGTTCAGAAGGTAGCTTAGCATTATTAACTATTGGTGGAGATCAACAACCCAACTATTCAAGAGATATTTGTGATTCAACACCTCTCATCTTAGTTTTAATCTTTTAGTTCTTTTAGAATATTATGACAACTCTTATTCATTTTTATTATTAGTTTTATTGATTAGTAAGTTGAGGTCTACAATCTCTGTGGGATCGACCCTTGCTATTACTACGATTCTATAAACGATTCGTGCACTTGCGAGGTTTTATAATTTGTATCTAGTTAGTCTATTTATTTAGGTAGCTAGATTTCCAACAACAGGTACTGAATGGGGAACCTCTCGATGGAGCAATTGAGGATAGTGGCATGCACCAGCATCTCTTCTGGAGATAGAGCAATGAGAATTAGGACACTTTTATGGAAATTAATTCTGAGTCCCGACCAGGCTTCAAAGCAATATAGAATTCCTTTGAAGACGATAGTTTCCCCTGGGTTTCCATTGCCGAATAGGAGAGTGTCGTCAGCATATTGTAGTATAGAGCAACCTTGACGTTGTATCCCTTTAGCCACTGGTACAATCCAGCCTGCTCTACTGCATCTGGTCATCATGGATCTAAGCACGTCTGCCACGATGGTGAAGAGGAGGGGTGATAGTGGATCTCCTTGTCTGAGCTCCCGTTTGCAGGGGAATGGGTGACCTGCTGTACCATTGACCAAAATAGCGGTCTTGCTAGTGGTAAGACACGTGTGGATCCATCTGTCCCCGAATTCCCGTCTAGCAAGTGCTTCCAGTAAACAATCCCATTCCACGGAGTCATAGGCTTTCTCAAAGTCCAGCTTCAGGAGGTAGCTCTTCGCATTGGAGGCGTGACACTGATGGATAGTCTCTTCAGCTGTAGCGATGCTATCCTGGATGCATCTCCCCTTAATGAAGCCTGTCTGGTCCTGACTAATGAGGCCGTCCATTACCTTTCCCAGTCTGTTGGCGAGAGTCTTGGTAATGATTTTAACCGAACAATTAAGGAGGCTTATGGGGCGGAAGTCACCGATACGCCGTGAATCCTCTTGTTTGGGGATGAGCACCACCTCCGCGTAGTTGAGTCTCCCCAATTTGAGTTTATGCTCATAGAAGTCTTCGAAAAGCTTCAGCAGGTCACCTTTCATTTCCTCCCAGAATATCTGATAGAACATGATCAGGAAGCCGTCTGGGCCTGGAGCTTTATCTTTACCCAGTTGTTCGACTGCCTTCCATACCTCCTTTTCGGTGAAGGGTGCTTCGATGGATTGCACCCCAGGACCTGGACTGCCTGCTCGGTCTTGCCAGAAATCGTGTCGGAGAGGGGTTCTGAAGTCCGCTTTGTGCCCAAAAAGGCGCTTGTAATGGGATTGGAAGGCCAGCTTAATAGCATCCTTGCCTTGTAATAAACCAGACTCCGAGTTGATGGAGTAGATGAGGTTAGTTCTACGTCGGGCACTGGCAACTCGGTGAAAAAATGCTGTATTCGCGTCTCCCTCTTTGAGCCACGTAACTCTCGACCGTTGTTGCCATCTGATTTCCTCCATCCTGTAGAGCTGGTCAATTTTCTATCTGAGATGGAGCAATCGCATCCGTTCTTCCTGTATAAGGTCCCTAGATTCTTCCGTCTTCTCGAGTTCCTCAATTCCCTCAAGAAAAGACTCCTTTGCTCTCCATATTAGTGCAAATCTGGTCCGGTTCCACTTCCTCGACTTGCCCCTGAGCCTACTAATTTTTTCACACCAAATAGCGGTCGCCTCAGTGCCCTTGGTTGGGCGAGAACAGCTCTCATTGACCATGTGGTGAAAACCCTGGATTTCTAACCAAGCCTTCTCGAACCGGAATTTTGTTGGCTTTCTGGGTTGGTCCTCCCCCGAAGATAGAAAAATTGGCACGTGATCCGATGTTGATTTAGGGAGAGATTTAGCTGATGCTAGAGGGAATTTGGTCTCCCACTCTGTGGAGACCATGATCCTATCTAACTTGGCTAAAATGGACGACGCCTACATGTTTGACCAGGTGAATAGTCTATCCGATACGGAGATGTCAACCAGTTCTAGGTCTGTGATGACCTCATTAAATGCTTCTCTGTCTAGGTCACTGGCAACTCTGCCTTTGTGCTCTGAGGCAAATCTTGTGATGTTAAAGTCTCCCCCCACCACCTACAGGTGTGGCCAGTGTGTTTGGATAGCTCTAAGTTCTGCCCAGAAAGCCGTTCTAGCGACGGACGTGTGTGGCCCGTACACCACCGTGACCCATTGAAGCCATCGGTCGGACTTTCTCTGTAGCAGTACCGATAGAGAGAATTGCCCGTGTAGTTCGTCAACACAGCAGAAGAAGTTGGGGTTAAAACCTAGAGCGATGCCTCCGGATGCCCCAACTGATGGTAACATCCTCCATTCGGAGATTCGGCAGCCCCCCACTCTCCTAAGTCTAGACATGTGAGACAGTTTGGTCTCCTGAAGCCCCACGATATTAGCCTTAGATCTGGCTACAACTTTCTTAAGCATTTCTCGTTTACCCCGCCCACCAAGGCCTCTAACGTTCCAGAATAGGGCTTCCATTAAATACTATTGGGGGGGGGGGGGTACGTGACTCGAATCAACGTTCGAGTCCAAAATAAGACTAACCTTATCAGTCTCCCAACCTCTAATTTGATTAAGTAGTCGAGCATTTCTGTCAATATCATTAACCGCAAAACCACAGGTTTCGGCTAGATAGAAAATTTCAGTATCGGTCATGAAATTAAAAACTGAAGCTAGGAAAGAGCTTGTACCTCCGACGCTTGTTTTTGACGCTTTAGCGGCTGCCGCAATCTTCAAATAGTCATATAAGGACTTCTCCATAGCCCTCTTGTGACCCCTGAGATCTGTATCACTTTGAGACGCGCTTGTGTCCGTTGCTTGAGTTAGGGGGAAGTACATGGTACCAGGTCTGGTGATTGACTTGGGAGCTCATCTGCCTCTTCTTCTGAATCCAACAACTCTCCCTCTGAGTAAACACAGTCATCCTCAAGATTAAGCCGATCCTCTCGGTCATCTTCATAGAGAGGTGAGTCTGGGATACACTCGTTTGTGCCTACTAATTTGTTTGCCTCTTTGGGCCCAATAACAGAAGAATGCATCTTGGAACCCTCTTTGGGCCCAATAACAGAAGAATGAATCTTGGACCCCTCTTTGGGCCCAATATCATTATAAAATCCCCCCCCCCCACCGCGTACACAACAGTCCACAGTGCTGGGGACGCTTAAGTGGTCACCACCTCCGCGAGACACCATACCATCCTCCTCGCTCCTAGCACCTGCCGCTTGCGGAGTGGGGACACCTGTCACCAACTGAGTCGCTGTTTCTGCGGTGGGCTCTGAGGGCTCGGTGCACGAAGTGCTAACTATCTCTATACCCTCCCCCCTCTTTTGTCTTCATTGTCTTTACCCTCCTCATCTCTTTTGTTGCCTCTTTGAGCTCTCGTCTCTTCGAGCGTAGAGGCCTTAGCGCCTGTGCCTCTCCCACTTTGGGAGGAGCACCTGCCAACCTTCTGCTCTTCGATATGATGTATTTTGTTCAGACGCATGTATGTTGCGCTCATTCTGTTTTTCTTTTGTCCCACCCCCCATGTTTGGAGTGGAGTTTATTATACTTTTGTTTTGATTGTAGGACATTGTATTTGGCTCAGTATTCTGAGTTTCTTTTATTAACCCCTTATTAATGAAACAGGGTGGCCATACTCCACCTTTTCTTCAAAAAAAATAAAAATAAACCAAACATGACTTGAAGCATAAAAAATAACAATCAATAGAATATGCTGAAATTTGACTTAGTATTGTCAAATTACAAACTAAAGAACTCTTTCATAGAATATGCTGAAATTTGACAACAATATTGCCTAAGCATTCTTTATTAATGGAATGGGATGAACTATTCAGATCATTATTAACTCCCAAAATAAAGGAATATTTGTTAGCTCAAACGGTTGTGCAGTGTGATTGGGACCTCATGTTCTTTGGTAATTTTTTTATAGCGAATAAGTCCTAGAGCGTACTGAAGCCATCATTCAGCAAGTGCAATAAGAAAAAATTCTCAGCGTGATTTCAATCTCGATCTTTACTAAAGCCAGTATTCAACAAGTGCAATGTTTGATAGAGTTTCATAAGCTCATTCGATACAACTTGCAATATGGCAATGCAGTTCCTATAAATACACCGGCTGAGATAAAACATATCAATCCACAGACATCAGATATGACTTCATCAATGAAATCACACAGTTTAATTTTCTGTCCCATGAAATACTGAAAGTTGATAACAAAAATTATGCTTTCCAAGGAATAGAAAAAAATCATGATGATTATAGCTACAAAGAAAGAATGGGAAATGAATATGTATAATGTAAAGATCCATGCTGATATTCCAAAAATTATACGCAAGGGCAATAATTTTAAACAAAATGAGTGCAACATGAGAGAGTCAACAATCTTTGGCTAGAACTGCTTAAACTGAATCAGAAGCATAAGCAAACATACGCGCCCATAATTCGACAGATGGATAACAACGATAAAGTAATAAGAGAAAATCGCAGGTTCAAAGATCTTAACCAATGATATCATTCCGATGAATTTTTTTCCCCGCATATTTAAGCAAGAGGTGGAATTAATAGTTCAACTTCATATTTTATAAAGAACTGAATAGTATCACAACATCAGAATGAAAATTCAACATGAAATTTCCCTCGAGTACATATTATCACCCATCACAAAAATTGGGATTTGGAAAATTTCTTAGTACTGCAGCTGCCGCCACTGCCACCACTAAGCTCGCCAACACCCCCATTTTCTTGAGTCAAGACTTCCATTCTTCGATAATTTTTACTCCTAGCATTGTTTTGACAGTACAAATCTCTCTTTCTGAGAGCTGTCTAATATCCAAAGCATCGAACTCTGAAATGAAAATAAAACATGAAAGAGAAGTCAGACATTGACAACCACATTCATCTATAAATTCAGTGGAAAATTCAAATATTTCAAAGAAGTAGTAATTTAAAGAACATAAATGAATGTGCCATACTGTCCAAATGGAAAAGAAATAATCTAAAGAAGATCACCTCTCTCACTTTCTAATGAAACAGAAGTAACATTGCTAGTCCGGTTTACACCATTGGTTACATTTTGCTCTTGAATCCAATTCCAAAACCTTATTATGCACTCACTACAAATGTACAAACATGAATTATATTAAGGATGAATCACAATTGTCTCAAAAGCAACTAAAAGAAAATAAAAATAAAGGATGCAGGTATGTCCTGTGGAACAACTCACAATCTTAAAATCTCTATAAATGCAAGACATCAAAAATTAATATCAGAGGGTAATGCTAACTGGGAAAAAAAGTCGTATGACTGAAATGAGTCTGAGAACACTTAAACATATACATGCAAAATTTTCAAATACTCATCTGATCAAATTCCTTTATGTGGGTGTTCTGAACTGTTTTAGAAGCACGATTCGGGTCTCTTTTTATAAATTTGTTTTATAAAAAGAGAAACAAAATGTATATGTACTGCATAACCATGAACAGGAATGAAATAGCAATAGCTCCTAGCCTCATATTTCTGTTATATATTCAGTGCATATAATTAGCGAGAAAAAAATCATCCGTATCAAGTATGGAATATTCTAAAAATATTTCATCTACCAAATGTTCAAAAATTGCCAAATGTTCAAAAATTCTCATTTCAGTTGTATGCTAACTTGGATTTCAAGTTAGTTTGTAATTGTTCTTTAGTATAATGTTCAAAAAATATTTTGAACCTTATAAAGTTAGTTTGTCATTTCAGTCGTATGCTAACTGGGATTTCAAGTTATAAAGGAACTACAGTACTTCCTTTATAACAGGAATGAAATGTGCATTGCACGCGTTATAAAGGAACTACAGACCAAATGATCAAAAAATATTTCATCTGCCAAATATTCTAAAAATATTTCATCTGCCAAATGTTCCCTTAATTGGGAAAAATTACAATTTTAAAGGTAAAACCTTATAAACATAAAAAAGAAGCATGGGTATTTAATTGAATTAGAGATATAACATGGGTTTGATCGTCTCAGCATTTTTTCTTGATTCAGGATGTCTGACTCAAATTTGAAGGGGGAAATATTTTATTTTATTTCATTAATATTCCTACTGTAATATTAAACCTGATCAACATGTGAGTTAGAAAATATAAGAAATGGGATAAAGATGGAGACAAAGAAGACGCTGGAGTCGATCAATTTTTCATTAAAAATGTAATTTTTATGCTAATTTTATCTAATAATTACTACATATGTGTGGTTGGGAATGCAGAAATTAACAGCGAGCTAGCAGTACAAATAGAAGTCCTCACCCTTTTAGCTATATCTTTTTTATCACTAAGCACATACCTGTATAAAAAAGAGGAGAGTACAATTAGCACAACAATCTTGATCAATAATTCTAGCATGCTTAAACCGCTCAAAGGCTATATAGCACGTGCAAAGAATGTGGTCTGTTTTATCTTAATACATAATACATCCGGTGAACGTGCAACGAATGTGATTAGTCACACTCAAACTGCAGGTTTATAAAAAATTCTGGATGTCACTCATGCTAACTTCTTCATGTCGATCTCTTTCAAAAAATCTCATAATTTGATTGTTAGATATTATAGTCCCATATTGGTGGTAGAGTTGTTTTGATATTTGTTCACCTCCTATATATAGGTGGTATTGTACTTGGTTAAACTCAATTCAATATTCAGTATTATTTTCATCTCTCTCTGATTTATCTTAACATGGTATCAGAGCCAATTATCCAAAATTTTCCTTCTTAAATTTTCCTCTACAAAAATCCTCAAAACCCGACAGCCAAGTTATACAAATTTTTCATTCTTCCCAAAACCCTAGAATTCCAAAAAAATAAAAATAAAAATAAAAATAAAAATAAAAAAATCTCCTGCAATCCATCAAGAAGAAGCAACCCATTGGCATCATCATCAAGAAGAATCCATCAGCAACAAGAAGAAGCAACCCATCGGCATCCTCATCAAGAAGAATCCATCGGCATCTCACCATCCATCTGCTGATCATCAAGAAGAAGCTCCCAGCCGGCCGCTGCCATCATCGTCCAGATCCCCTTGGACGCCGCCGCCATCGTCGAAACCCCATCCCGCCGACGTCGTCATCGTCAACACCGCTCCCGCCGCCCCCAGCCCGCTCCCACCCCAGTCCAGATCCAGACCTCGCTGCCCCCAGCCCGCTCTCGCCGCTGCCATCCCGCATCGTCCTTTTCTTCTGCCAATTTTTTTTTTAATTTTTATTTTCTCTTCTCTTTTCTCTTCTACTACCCACATACTTCTCTTCCGTGTAAAAAAAAGAAAAAAGTCAAAAAAAGTCGAAAAAATAATATATATATATATATATATATATATATATAGGTACTACTTTTTGATGGCATCTCAGTCTCTCCCACATATTTCTGCCTCCACTGACTTTCCCGATGCAACCACCTCTCGTTCTTCCTCCAGATTCAACAAGGAGCAACGCCATTTTCAGTCTTCCTCCGGCCTCCTACCTTCTCCTTACATCGCTCATCACCATACTCCACCTCTATTTCTGCCACCAGTAGCACCGCCCTACCCCCTACTCCGATCCAGGCACCAGCAGCATCTCCCTCCACATTGTGCTCTCAGTCATAGCAGCGCTCGCAGTGCTTCTTCCCTCACATCCTCGGCGATGCCCGTTACTCTGGCCTTGCCTTCTCCTGCTGATTGGGCTAATGCTCAGCAACGCCTCACTCAGATGCACCTACAGCTCATGGGGCAGTCTATCAATGCTGGCTCCTCTGCTCCTGCACTTTCTGCCACTCCCGGTATGAATTCGTTCTGGATTTTAGATTCTGGTGCATCACATCATCTCACTAGTAATCAGACACTATTCACCACCTGCACAACACTTTCCTCTCACTCTCTATCTCTACACACAGCTGATGGCTCACCACTTCTTATCACACACTCGGGGACAATTAACTCTCCCACTCTCATATTACCATATGTTCTCTATGCTCCTCATTTATCAATAAACTTTATTTCTATTAGTGCGTTGTGCGATAGTGGTCTTATCGTTATTTTTGACTCTTTAGGTTGTTCCATTACTGATTCTTCCACCGGTGAGGAGTTTGGGCACGCTAGTCGTCAGGGTCGTCTATATTATCTAGATTTTCTTCGCGCACATCACTCTCCTTCTAGTTTTGCCGGTATTGTTTCCTCTGATGCTGATATGTGGCACAGACGTTTAGGTCATATTAGTGCATCACAACTTCAGACTATAGCTCGTAGTGGTGCCCTTTGTTCTCTCACTTTTAAATATTTATCTGATTGTCAGAGTTGTCATTTGGCCAAACACATTGCCCTACCCTTTAGTCACAAAAGAACTTCTGAAACCACTCACCCTTTTCAACTTGTTCATTCCGACATATGGGGACCCTCTCCCGTACCATTGTGGAAAGGCTATATTTATTATGTTACCTTCATCGATGACTTCACTAGACATACATGGGTTTTTCTTATGCGTCAGCGATCTGAGATACCTGATATTTACCGGGTCTTTACAACCATGATTCACACTCAGTTCGGTGTACGCATTAAGAATTTTCGATCGGATGGTGCACATGAGTACACTTCTACCACTATGAGAATAATCCTTCAGTCTTATGGCACCCTGTTTCAGCAATCATGCCCTCACACACATGAGCAGAATGGGATAGCTGAACGCAAGCATCATCACATCCTTGAGACGGCTCGCTCTCTTTTACTCTCCTCTTCTGCTCCTCATTCTTTCTGGGTTGAAGCTATCATGACCTCTGTTAGTCTCATCAGCATTACTCCCTCGTCTGCCCTAGCTGGTACGATGCCTTACGAGGCTCTTTATCATTCACCTTCCGACTACAGTATGCTCCGTACCTTTGGATGCACCTGTTACGTCTTTCTCCCTCCTACTGAGCGCACGAAGCTCTCCGCTCGTGCTGCTAAGTGCGTTTACCTAGGTTTCAGTCCTGAACACAAAGGTTATCGTTGTTTTGATCCATCCACGGGTCATGTCTGCATTTCTCAACATGTTTCCTTTGTGGAAGACTCCTCTTACTACCTGAACCCCCCCCCCCCCGAGGATACTAGATTTCTCGATTCCCAAATTGTTGCTAGCCCCCTGACTTTATCTTTCCGCATTTCTTTTGATCCCACTCCTATGGCTCCATTCACATCTCCTCCAGTCCTTACACCTGTTGTTTTCCCTACCGAACCTCCACCTGCATCCCCACAGCAGCTAGCACCCATCCCACCTACTTTCCCACTGACACATGCACCTACTCCACCGTCCTCCTCCCCACACCCTGTAAGTCCACCTCCGCTTCGTCAGTCTACCCGTTCCACTTCTGGTATTCCGTCGGCACGTTATACACCTGATGCCACTGGTCATTCTGACTAGTTTGGCTTTGCCACCCTAGCTTCCTACTCACCATAGTTTCATGCATATCTCACTGCTATACACTCTACACGTGAGCCAAGAACCTATCAAGACGCAATTCAATATTCTGAATGGAGGAAAGCCATTGCAGAGGAATTCAGTGCATTTGATCAGACTGGCACTTGAGATGTTGTTTCTCTACCAGAGGGCATTCAGCCTATTAGTTGCAAGTGGATCTTTAAGGTTAAATATCAACCTGATGGATCTATTGAGCGGCACAAGGCCCGTCTAGTAGCCCGAGAGTTTACTCAGGAGCATGGCATTGACTATGATGAGACCTTTGCTCCTGTAGCACAGATAACTACTGTTCGCACCCTTCTTGCTGTTGCAGCCATCCGCTACTGGCCATTATACTAGATGGACATGAAGAATGCTATTCTTCATGGTACCTTATCTAAGGTTGTTTATATGGATCCTCCTCCTGGCCTCCCTACTCCTCCTCGTCATGTTTGCCGACTGCGTCGGGATATATATGGTTTGAAGCAGGCCCCTCGAGCCTGGTTTGAGTGTTTTCGTCTTGTCATAACCAAGGCTGGTTTTAGTCAGAGTTCTCAGGACCATTCTATGTTTGTGTGGTCATCACCGCAGGGGAGGGTAATTCTACTACTATATGTTGATGATATGATCATTACTGGGGATGACTTTGCCAGTATTGCATCCACCCAGAAATACCTTTACCAGCAGTTTCATATGAAAGACCTTGGTAAGCTACGTTACTTTCTAGGTTTAGAGATTGCTTATGGATCTCAGGGAATACTTATTTCTCAGCAGAAATACACATAAGATATTATTTCTGCTGCATGCCTCTCTGACAATCGATCAGCTGATACACCCTTAGAGCTTCATGTGAAGCTTCGTCCCATAGTTGGTGCGCTCCTTCCTGATTCCACTAGATACAGGCAGATTATTGGACAGCTTGTCTATTTATGCATGACCAGACCCGATATTGCTCATGCAGTTAGTATTGTCAGTTAGTTTGTTTCTGCTCCTACATCAGTTCACTACGGTGCTCTTCTTTGGATCCTCAGATATCTTCGAGGCACTATCATTCGCTCATTATTCATGCCTTCTACATCCAAACTAGAGCTCAGTGCATATTCTGATTCAGATTGGGCAAGAGATCCGACTACCAGAAGGTCTACCACAGGTTTCTGTCTATTTCTTGGTGATTCGCTGATCTCATGGCAGAGCAAGAAACAGGCAGTTATTGCATGTTCTTCCACCGAGGTTGAGTACAGAGCAATGACAGTTACTACTAGAGAGATTGTTCATGTTCGTTGGCTGTTATCAGATATGGGTGTTACCCTTACAGGAGCTACTCCACTTTATTGTGATAAACGGAGTGCATTGCATATTGCAAGCAACCCGGTCTTTCATGAGCGAACGAAGCATATTGAAATTGATTGTCATTATGTTCGTGAGCATTTTGAGGCAGGGACCATCTCTCTCCATCCTGTTACCTCTTCCCAGCAGACTGTAGACTTCTTCACCAATTCCCATACAGTTCAGAGATTCCGACACTTAGTAGGCAAACTCACATTGTTTGACCCATCGTGAGTTTGAGAGGGGGTGTTAGATATTATAGTCCCATATTGGTGGTAGAGTTGTTTTGATATTTGTTCACCTCTTATATATAGGTGGTATTGTACTTGGTTAAACTCAATTCAATATTCAGTATTGTTTTCATCTCTCTCTGATTTATCTTAACATTGATAACATTGAACTTGTAAGTATTTGAGAACAGAAAGAACAATGACAACCATCAAGTAGAACACAATGATGATGCAATATGTTAAGTCTGTAAGATACATCCTCAAGAAGCTGTAATGGATGACACAAATAGTATAGACAGTCTCACATATGATCAATGTACATACAAATAGCACAGAAAATTTCCAGTGTTTGTGATGAACAGACCATATATGTGTATGTTCACTGATATACAGAATATAAATGTGCAATCAATAAATAGTATCTGTCTGTGTTTACATACCTACTGATGTGTCATAATCACTAACTTGAGGGCAGAAAAATTTAATGAATTAACCATATGAAATGTGGTATAGGTGACAAAGAAATCATCGATTGTGTTTATTCACCTACCAAAGAGTTCTAGAATCGACAACATGATAGTAAAAAGCTTTCAAATCAAATGGAAATAATATGCTGAAATTTGACAACAATATCCAGTAAATTAAGGTTCTAAGCATACTTGAATTCCATCGAAAATATTGCCCAAGAAATCAAAATCCATAAAGAAAGGTAAAAGTGCATAGAAGAGTATGTAGTATCAGCCAAAACAAAATTACAACTGAGTTTTCTAATTGAATAACACTTCTTTGTAGACAACGTTTCCTGTGTATGTTCCATCTTGCCCGAAAAATTTCCCTTCACGAATAACTATCTTGGTGGAGTTCATTGAAACTCCTCTTGACAAAGCCACGTAAATTTGCCCATGACTAAAAACATGATCTTTTAAATAAATTCCCGCGAACGGTATAGTTTTTCCCTGTGCTTTATTTATGGTCATAGCAAAACACAAACGCATAGGGAATTTGTTTCTAATGAGTTTGAATGGCAAGCTTATGCTTTCCGAAGGTTTTAGTGGTATTCTAGGAAGGAAAACTCGTGTTCCTGCTGAAACTCCAGTAACAATTTATGCATCGATCAAGTACTGATAAAAACCTTGACACAATAATTTTGTCCCGTTGCAAAGACCTGCTTTTGGGTCAATATTTCGAAGAAGAATGGTGCCCCATTTTTCAAAATTAGCTTATGTGGTGGCAATCCTCCTGGAAAAATCTCATTCAAAAATTGTTGTTGGTATAGATTTCTCTCGTCATCCTGTACGCTGTCGAAAGAATAATATACTTTCTCATCACTTGACAATGGTATAGTTCAAATTTATGTTAGTAGAGATTGATACATAGAAAGTTCTTAATTTTTTTATAAGTTATAAATAGTCAAGCCTTTACATAGTAGAGATTAAAACTAATTTAGTTTACAATCACCTGGAAAAGTATTGATGACAGTGTTGTTTATACTATCCACAGACTCATTGGTTGGTGCCATTAAAGCTCTTTCCACCATGTAGCTCTTGTCATTCGCATTCGCAAAAAGATTTGGATAAATAGTGTTGACTAAATGAGTTATGGCATCGTCACCTGTCCATAGTATAACCATTTCATCCGGAATTCTGACTATTTCATTTCCATATGTAGTCGCTGCCCTGTCTCCGATATCTTTCAAAATGCTTGTGAAGTTAGGATCAGTTCTTGATCGCATTTTTTCCGTAAGATGGATAATATTTACACTTTCCCAAATTGCAGACTTGACAATACACGTGTCTACAGTTTGCAATTTTGTACCCCTCTGTACTACTGGTAGCACTTGTCTAAAATCACCTCCAAGTATAATGATTTTACCTCCTAAAGGGACATCCTTTTCCGTCAAATCTCTTAAGGTTCTGTCAAATGCTTCAAAAGCATGCCGATGTACCATTGTCGCCTCGTCCCAAAGTATAACACTGCTTCTTCGTAAGAGCTCGGCCGTCTCAGATTGTTTACTAATATTGCATGTTGATGTAGGCCCAATTTTAATAGGAATTTTGAACCTAAAGTGAGCAGTTCTTCTCCCCGGTAATATCGTGGTTGCGATTCTGGACGATGCTGTTGCTAATGCAATATGTGAGTTTTTTTAATTTAAAAAAAATTATATATATATAGATGCATCGATCACTTGCCCTTGCTTGTCTTCCTAATTTATTTCATTTTGTTTTATTTTATTTTATTTTGATTCTTATGATCAAATTTCTTGATTTTTTTAACAGGTAATGAGTATCTCTAATATCTAATCTCTAATATATATATATCTCTAATCTCTAATATTATAATGGGAGAAGGCCTTAGTGTCATTTGTCATTTTGTCATTCTACCAACATGTGCAACGCACGTACATAACTAGTATAAAGAAGGTTTCCAGTTCAAATCCTCCCTACGTCAGAGTTTTATTTTTATTTTTTGAAATTATTAAAACGTGCATTGCACGTGTAAATTACTAGTAATTAATAATGAGACAGTTGGAGTTGTCGTTTGTAAACATACCAAGTTAAGTGTATCGTGCGTACACGACTAATATGAAGGAGGTTTTAGATTTGAGGCAGACTACGGCAGAGTTTATACTTTTAAAATATATATATATTTATTAAGACGTGCATTGTACGTATAAATTACTATTTATTATAGATTAAAGGGTGATTTATAATATATTATTTATGTTAGATAACTCCTTTTTTTTTCTTGACAATAAGACAAACCTTGATCTAATTTTGTGTTGGAATTTTGGGATGGGCCTTCTGTTCTTTTTGCAAGAACAATTGAATCTGCAAAAGTTATTGATTTGCAACAAAGAAATGAAAAGTAATTAGATTGTTAATTAATGTCCATATTTTAGTGATCTTGCCTCGTATTGGTTAGCAAAAAAAAAATGATAATAACTTGAGACGGTTTTCATGATTATAGGAAGATTTAATGCTGAAAAAACCCAAGGGTTATGATCCATGTCAACAAATTTATGCAACGGAATATTTTAATCGCCCGGAAGTTCAACAAGCTTTGCATGCTAATGTCACTAAGTTAGCTCGCCGTTGGTCTCTTTGCAGGTACATATGTTACATCTCACTAATACTTCGGATGCTTTAACTAGTCAATACAGTTACAAATAACAACTGAATAGCAATTTTTGGGAAACAAAATTCAAAATGAAAAGAAAATAGAAGGAAAACTACAACATGAGACTATCATCCTATATACCAAACTTTTTATGTTGTTTTTTTTGGTACTTGCACTACGAATAGCATTGCGTGCATTACATGTGCAATTAATGATTAATTTGAGTGAATTATGCATATTCATAGTTTTGTTCTGCATATTTTTATTATCAGTGCAACTGTTCCAAGAGATTGGAATGATAGTGCTAGATCAGTACTCCCAGTTATTCAGAAATTGGTGGATGAAGGAGTTCAAATATGGGTTTTCAGGTATTATGCCTATAACAAATTAATAGTTAAATTTATGTATTTGGCATGTGCAATTTACATTGCAAGTAATAACAAAATAAATTAAAAGAAAATCAACATGTATTATAAATTGAATTGAGTAAGTTTGATAAATATGTAATATACTATTAATTAGAATATAAAAAGCCCTGATTGATAAATATTAGAATATATATAGATATCCCTCGCCCTCAGTTTTGGTGGGTGAAACCGTTGTCTAACATGGTGATATGGCTAAAATGGGGTTAAATCGGAACCGTCCAGACTGGACACGAATCTTGAAGCCCAGGGGTAAAACGGTAATTTCGCATATAGATGGACCCGAAGCGGGCACTGGATCTCCCCTTCACAGATCCAATAACCCGCGAAACGGATCCACTCCAGCTGGGTACGGGTCCCGACCCAAGACAAACCCAGACCAGCAAGAGAAAATCAGGGTCTTTGATTTGACTAAATCAACGGGCCTGATTTGCGGTTATCCTTTCACCGGAAATCAAGGATCAGTTTCCTAAACCAATTATGAGGATTTTACTCCTAACGGTATCACAGGAAATCAGGTCCCTAATCAAATTCCCATGGCGACTATAAATACCTCCGACCTACCACTGTTACAAGGTAATCACTCTTTTTCCAATTAAAGCTCTTTCTTAATTATATTACTGGTTACTGACAAGAGCGTCGGAGGGTGCGTTGCCGGGATCAACCCCGGTGTATCGCACTTCCTTGCAGGTGAACGGTGGGAGACAGCAGCCCAATTCCGACAAATAGGCTTGGATTCGCTATTCAGATTTTTCCACGAACCCACAAATTCTATCTGTTTACCCCCACACCAGAATCAGCGGTAACAGATTGGCGCCGTCTGTGGGAAAATCAGACGAATAGCAGCTCCTTCTCTTCCCGTTGGTAAGACCTACTCCTGCCATGCCACCGAGAAAAGTAAGATCAAGGGGATCCAATCGTGGACCCAATCCAGATCAGCAACAAGAAGTCCCCTTCCAACCCGCTCATCAACAGGGACAACTTCCGCTTCAAACCGAGGATCTACCTCCTCTCCCAAATCAGCAACCTCCTAATGGTCCCACGGGCCCCTCAAATGCCGCCGCCAGGGTCTCTCGCCCCGACCCGCAGAAACAACCCCTCCACCTGGACCACGTGTCCATCCACAATGCCTCCTCAGATTCCATGGCTTCCCACCATCCTCGAGCTTCCGACCTCCGTAATACCGTTCTAAACCGGCAAAAGGATGAGGATCTTCGCCACCGCCTGGATGATAAGCGGGCCCGAGAGGGAGCCTCCCGCCAACATTATCCATGTGAGCGATCTCCTCACCACCGAGACACCAGGAGGTCCCCGGACTGAAGGGGTCGGAGGGAATCCCCCGAGCGTCATAGGAGGGGACCGCGTTCCCCCGCTGGTCGACGTCACCCGAGGAATGATGAGGCGCCTATCACTTGTGCTGAGTTCCTACAATTCCAAGCAATAGTGCTGCAAGCCCTCAACCTTCGCCCCGCCAACAACAATGCCCAAAGGGTTCCGACACCCCAACGGGTCCTAAGTCCCCGTCCTCGGTCCATAACACCTCCTCCGGCTCCTAATCACCAACAACACAACCATAGTCCTCACCACTCCCAAGACTACCGCCGTCGTAGTCCCCGCTCCCCCTCCTATGAAGACGAGTCCAGGGGCTCGATCGACTACCACCGAAGGGACGATGCTCTCTACCGCCGTCTCCACGAGATGGAGAGACGCATCGGTCGAATGGACAAGGAGGAAGAGTCTAGAGGTAGGACCGTCCGCCCCGGCAGACCTCCCTTCTCCCGGACTATCATGGAGGCTCCCATCCCGAGGGGTTTCAAGCCTCCGCAGTTTGAAACGTATTCGGGGGAGTCGGACCCCGTTGATCATGTCGAGAGCTTCAAGACCTTGATGCTAATCCACCAAGCTTCCGACGCCATGCTCTGCAAAACCTACCCCGCCACCCTTAAGGGTTCGGCTCGGGAATGGTACTCCCGGCTCGCTCCCTCTTCCATCTTTTCTTTTGAGCAGTTCGAAACGCTCTTCATAACCCACTTTGTGAGCAGCAGACGAACGGAGAAGACCAGCCTCTCTCTACTTCACCTCCGACAGGAGAGGGGAGAAAAGTTGGGGGACTATGTGAGGAGGTTTACTGCGGAGGTCAGGTCCATCGCCTCCCTCGACCAGTCAGTGGCGACCGTCGCATTCCAATCCAACGTCCTCAACTCTAACCTTCGGTCGTCTCTCGCCAAAAAGCCCCCGCACAATTTCGCCGACCTTCTCCTTAGATGCGAGAAATACATTCGGGAAGAGGAAGCCGAGTGCTTCCCGGGTTTCGGAGGATCCGCTTCCGGATCGAAGAGAAAGACGACGGAAGAGGAAGGGGCCACGAAGCTACAGAAGGATAATAGCGGTCAGCGCCGTCCTCCTCCCAGGTTTGAAAAATTTACTCCTCTCACCACCAGCGTCTCCACCATCCTGATGGAAGTCGAAAAGGAGGGAGTTATACCTCCCGCTCCGAGGATGAACACCCTAGCCAAGAAGAGGAACAAGGAGAAGTGGTGCCGTTACCACCGGGATCACGGGCACGACACCAATGACTTTCGGGCGCTGAAGAACGAGATAGAGGCCCTCATCCAGAGGGGGCAGTTGGCTAAGTTTGTGAGAACAAATGATCGGGGAGATCGCGCCACTCCTCCGCCTTGGGGGGCTAACAAGCGCTCCGAGCGACGCGATGAAACCCCCAAGTTCGAGGAGGAGCGTGTTCTGCACCTTATCCACGGAGGTCCCATAGGGGGCTCTTCCAACTCCTCTCGGAAAGCCTTCGTCCGAGAGGTCAATTCAGTTCACGGCGCCCCTCCCCCCAAAGGCCTCGGCGTCCCAGTAACTTTCTCTGATGAAGACCTCGAGGGGGTCCGAACTCCCCACTGCGATGCACTTGTTATCGACCTCCGCACGGCGAACTTCAAAGTGCAGAGGATCCTGGTAGACAACGGGAGCTCCGTGAACATGCTCTTCCTCTCGGCCTTCCGAGGGCTGCAACTATTTCAGGATCGCCTCAAACCGGCCGGCTACACGCTCCACGGGTTCACGGGGGTGCCAGTAACTGTCGAAGGGGTTATCACCCTGGACGTAACTGCTGGGAAGACTCCTACTACCCGGACAGAGCCGATGGACTTTATGGTCGTCGATGTCCCGGCTGCGTACAATGTCATCTTGGGCCGACTTGGCCTAGCTGCCCTGGAAGCCGTTCCTTCAGCGTACCACCTCAAGATGAAGTTCCCCACCCGGGCGGGAGTGGGAGAAGTCAAGGGCAGTCAAGAGACGGCTCGAAAATGCTACATGACTTCCACTGGGGGTCCGGTGCTCTCCCTCGAGACTTTAGAGATCCCCGAGCCGAACGTCTGACCAACGTCCAAGCCGGCGGACGAATTGGAAGAAGTACTTTTCTCGGACGAGGACCCGAGCCGAAAGTTCCTCATCAGCAAGTCCCTACCGACTGTCCTATGTTCCGACTTGGTGCAGTGCATCCGAAAGAACCGCGACCTATTTGCTTGGTCCGCCGCGGATATGCCCGGGATTTCCGAGGAGCTTCTAGTGCACTGCCTCAGCGTCGAACTGGGGTGCAAACCGGTTCAGTAGAAGAGGCGTAAATTCGCTCCCGAGCGACAACAAGCCATCAAGGAGGAGGTGGACAAGCTCCTAAAAGCTCGGTTCATACAGAAGGTGAACTACCCCGAGTGGCTCTCCAATGTCGTCATGGTTAAGAAGTCCAATGGTTTCTGGAGGATATGCATCGACTTCACAGACTTGAATACGGCATGTCCGAAGGATCCGTTCCTTCTCCCGAATATTGACACCCTCATCGATGCCACCTCGGGCCATGAGCTCCTCAGCTTCATGGACGCCTTCTCCGGCTACAACCAGATACGAATGTTCCCCCCAGACATCCCGAAGACTTCCTTCATTACAGACCAGGGCCTCTACTGTTATAGAGTTATGCCGTTCGGATTGAAGAATGCTGAAGCCACCTACCAGCGCCTCGTCAACAAAGTCTTCCAAAGCCAGATAGGCTGCAACATGGAAGTATACATCGACGACATGCTCGTGAAGAGCATCCGAGGTACCGACCACGTGGCCGACCTACAGGAGGCATTCAGCGTACTGAGAAGGCACAACATGAGGCTTAATCTGAACAAGTGTGCGTTCGGGGTCTCTTCAGGAAAGTTCCTCGGCTTCATGGTCAGCCAGCGAGGGATCGAAGCAAACCCTGAAAAAATTAAGGCCATACTGTACATGGCCCCACCCCGGAACATCAAGAAAGTGCAGAGGCTTACGGGTCGCCTCGCCGCTATTGGGCGATTCCTTTCGAAGTCTGGGGAAAAGTGCCTCCCCTTCTTCAAGGCTCTCAGGGGGGCCAAGGGTTTCGAATGGGGCGAACTGCAACAGGAGTCGTTCAACCAGCTGAAAGCCTACTTGGTTAATCCTCCCTTGCTCAGCAAGCCCGTCCCAGGGAAAACCCTCTTCCTCTACTTAGTTGCTTCCGAGCAGACCCTAAGTGCTGTTTTGGTGAGGGAAGAAGACCGGGCTCAAAGGCCCATCTACTATGTGAGCAAGGTGCTTCGAGACGCCGAGCTACGCTACCCGAAGATAGAAAAGATGGCCTACGCCCTAATTATGGCGGCGAGGAAGCTCTGCCCATACTTTCAGTCCCACTCGGTTGTGGTCCTCACCGACCAACCGCTGAAACAAGTACTCCACAAGCCGGAAACCTCAGGCCGGCTTATGAAATGGTCCATCGAGCTGAGCCAACATGACATCTCCTACCAGCCCCGGACCGCAATAAAGGCACAGGCCTTAGCGGAATTCATCGTCGAGAGCACCATCCCTGAAGTCAGCCAAGCAGAGAACGGACCACCCATCTGGACGGTTTTTGTGGACGGTTCCTCTTGCAACGAGGGAAGCGGCGCTGGTATCATCTTGACAGGTCCAGATGACTTCGTCCTCCAGTATGTCCTTCGCATGAATTTCAAGGCCTCAAACAACGAAGCAGAGTATGAGGCACTAATCGCCGGCCTCAGACTTGCCCGAAGTGCCGGGGCGCAACGCCTCTGAATCTATAGTGACTCTCAGCTGGTTGTGAATCAAGTCTTGGGCGATTACGAGGCTCGAGACGAACGGATGGCGAAGTACCTTGCCAAAGTCCAAACCCTCATGGCCCGGTTCGAAGAGGCACTCATCCAACGAGTCCCTCGAGAGGAAAATTCACAGGCCGACCCCCTCTCCAAGTTGGCCTCATCCTCCCTCCAAGGTCTCGAGCAGACCGTCTTGATCGAGGTCCTCTTGAAACCGAGTATAGAAGACGAGACCCTCGACTCAGTGGAGTCATTGCCGGTCCTACTGCAAGATAATTGGATGAAACCGTTAGTGGAATTCCTAAGGGACGGACTCCTCCCCGAGGACCCCAAGGAAGCACGCCGAATAAGAACCAGAGCCGAGCGGTACATCCTGATCGAGGGGATCTTGTACAAGCGCTCCTTCTCGCAGATAGACGGCCGACCATACCTGAGATGCCTTTCCCTGGAACAAGCCGACTATGCCTTACAGGAGCTCCATGAAGGCATCGGCGGGGCACATTCAGGGTCTAGGTTGTTAGCTCGGAAAGCTCTGAATTATGGATACTTCTGGCCGACTCTCCTCCAAGATGCCGAGCAACACGTTCGGCAATGTGGCTCTTGTCAGAGACATTCCAACATTCGTCGCCTCCCCCAAGCTAACCTCGCCTCCCTATCAAGTCCTATCCTCTTCGCAATGTGGGGGATGGATTTACTAGGGCCATTTCCTCCAGTCCGGGCCAGTTCAAGTTCTTGGTCGTAGCCATCGACTACTTTTCAAAGTGGATTAAGGCCGAGCCCCTAGCCACTATCACCGAGAATAAGGTGCTTCAATTCTTTTGGAAGAACATCATCTGCCGATTCGGCGTCTCCCGTGTCCTCGTAACAGACAACGGAACTCAGTTTACTGGGGCCACGTTCCGAGCCCTATGTGAAGACCTTGCCATCCAACAATGCTTCTCCTCCGTCTTCCACCCACAGTCGAATGGCCAGGCAGAGAACGCTAACCGGCAGATCCTCTCTGGTATTAAGAAGAGACTGGACAGGTGTTCTAAAGGCTAATGGGTCGACCAACTCCCTAACGTGCTGTGGAATTACCGCACCAACAAACGAACCCCCACAGGAGAGTCCCCGTTCAACCTCACCTACGGGTCCGAGGCAGTGATACCCCTCAAAGTCAGAATACCTTCTCCTCGCCTCGCAGCCTACAACGAGGAACAGAACGCCAGGAAACCCCAGGCGAACTTAGACCTGGTGGACGAACTGAGGGAAAGAGCGTCAAACCGCCAACAGAACTACCGGAGGAGGATCGAGTTGGCATACAACAAGAGAGTCCGACCCACCGATCTCAAGGAGGGGGACTTGGTCCTCAAAAAACTAGCCATCTCATTCCCCAATCAGAAGAGCAAACTAGCTCCGAATTGGGAAGGACCTTACAAGATCGCAAAAGTAGTTCGGCCCGGAGCTTATCGTCTAGAAGACCTGGAAGGCAGAGAGATTCCGAGGACCTGGAATGCCGACCACCTTTAAAAATACCAAGAAAGCGTCCCGGTGCCTCTCTGAGTATCCCAGGGTGTCGAACCGTTCCTCTCCACTAACTTGTAATTCCTCTCTTAAGTTGTCATATGTAAAAACGGCTCGCTGTCAGTTATCAATAAAGAATGCTTTTTCGTGCATATAAAATTGCTTGTATCTCTCCGCCTTTATTCTTTATTTAATCAATGGTTCGGAGTCCAATACCCGGCTCGACTCTACTTCGCAAGCTCGCTCTTAAGCGAGCTAGAAGTAGTTCGCCACTTGGAATTGCTCCCACGACCGTTGAACTCTAACAATGATTCGGAGTCCAACACTTGGCTCGAATCTACTTCGCAAGCTGGCTCCTCAGCGAGCTAGGAGTAGGTAGCCATTCGGAACTGCTCCCACAACCGTTGAACTACTCTACTGATGGTTCGGAGTCCAACACTTGGCTCGAATCTACTTCGCAAGTTCGCTCCTCGGCGAGCTAGAAGTAGGTCGCCATTCGGAACTGCTCCCACAACCGTTGAACTACTCTACCGATGGTTCGGAGTCCAACACTTGGCTCGAATCTACTTCGCAAGCTCGCTCCTCGGCGAGCTAGAAGTAGGTCGCCATTCGGAACTGCTCCCACAATCGTCGAGAAAATCTAACGATGGTTCGGAGTCCATCGTTCGGCTCAGCTGCGCTCACTCAAAACCCCCAGCCGAGCAGACGAGGAACCGACCCTCGTATATGGAGAAAAATTCTGCCGAACCAATTTTGCCGTTGGATCATCTCAAAATGCGTGGTAGAACGTGATGAACGGATCTGATCGTGCCACGTGTCCACAAAACGACAAGATAGTATTTTCTTGGAACTCGTGCCTCCCACCTCGTGATGTGTACCATGATCATGATCGACCGTCTGGATGATGCCACGTGGCCGGAATCTGATGTCCGAGCTGTCGCACCTCGGAAGCGCACAGTCCCCTCGAAATACTCCGAGCGAAAAACTAAATTTCTGCGGCTAAAACCTACAAAGAAGAACTAAGGGTCCTTATGCTTCGACGTCAAGAATAATGCGACCACGGCACGACTATGAACAAAGCAACTTTGATTTTATTAAGACACTTGGTAAATTTACATGGCAAACCATTACAACGGGAAAGCAACTAAATAAATTACAAATAAAAGGCTCGACGCCATTCGTTCAGTGCCTCCTCGGAACAGGGACGTTCCGATTCAGAGACAACCGTGGTTTCCGCCTTTTCACCCCCGTGCTTGTCTCTAGGCCGACGAACTGGGACGCCACCTCGCCACTAATCCTAACTGTGGCTCCGACCGAGGCCCCACTCGAGCTAACAGCCACTCTGCTTTGTGCGTCGGCTGCTGTCCGACCCATAACTTGGCCACGAGTCGCTAGCTCGTAGAAGGTGATCCCCCGTTCTCTCTCCTCGCGGGTGCAGGAAGTGCTGCGGACGTTAGCCCTCACAGGCTGAGGCTTCAGTCGAGCCACCTCCTCCTCGAGCTCAACGATCCTATCCTTCAAAGTGTCGTCCTTAACCATTATCTTAAACCGAGGGAGCTTTGCCGAACCGGGGTACTCAGCGCTGTCGGATATAATACGACGTAAGTTGGTCACCTCGATGCTCTTGTCGATTGTGACCCTCTGTAGCTGCTCGACCTTCTTCTCAAGCTCTTCTCGTTCGGCCAACACCGAGGCTAGCTCTGTCTCTTTCGCCGAGAGCTCCTCCTCAACAATCCGGAGATGGTGCACCTCGGCCAGAAGCTCGCTGTTCTTCTTCTCCACGTTGAACATCAACCTTCTGGTGAGCTCGATCTCACCCACGATTTGAGCCTCACGAGATTTCTTGAACAGCTCGGCACGTCGCCGAGCCGCTGCGGTATTTGGGGTGTGATCAAGGATCTGAAATACAAGAACATCGCAATTGGAAAACTACACACCGACCCCAACACTTGCACAAATTTGAATTGAAACAAAGATTTTCATTCATTGAAAGAAGCGGTGGCCAGTCCGCAAAAAAGGCATTACATTTTTGAAAAAAGGAAAATAAAGACTACAAAGAGACGAGAAGATCAGGGGTCCACCTGCGTCGTCGGTTCGACCACAGGCGCCTCGCCAGATGCCCCCTCATTTCTCGCCTCGCCCTGGGGGTTCGTCTCCAAAGCGTCGGCGATAACCTCCTCCTCGTCGTCACCCTCCACCTCCTCACCTTCGCCTCCTTCCTCCTCGCCGTCCGATGGGGATCCGGGCCACAGTCTGTAGCCGACCCGCTCGAAGCCGGGGACGCGGTCCTGAACATGGTCGAGCGCCCTCTGGTAGGACTTCTCCATGTTCGAGGCCATGTGCTTCTTCGCCTCGGCCTCGACCTCCGCCTTGATCTTCGTTGCCAAGGCCTCTTTCTCCGCCTTCACATCGGCCAGAGCCTTCGCTGACTCAGCCAGCTCCTCGGCAGCCTTGGCGGCTTTGGCAGACTCCTCAGCGAGCCGCCCCTTGACTCGCTCCAGGTCGGCCACAAGATCGGTAACCTGGACCTCCAAGCCCTCGGCTCGCCTCTGCTCGGCCTCGAGCTGCCGAACCGCCTTGACCTTCTCCGCCCTGTCTTTATCACTGGCGGCCTTCAACTCTTTCTCCTGCTCGGCGAACGCCTCAAGGAGATGGCTGCAGTGACAGGTAGCCTGTGAATACAAAACAATGGTGAGCGCAAGATACGGGCCGAGTAATAGAATTGAAGAAATTCACAAGAGAAACTTACCGATACGAGCGACCGAGCCACTTCGTAGGTGTCGTCGCCGACTGTCCCCGCCTGTAGCACGGCTCTATCTTTCGGGGTCGCCAGGTGTTTGACGACCTGCATCGACATCTGCGAGTTTCCGAGGAATCCATCATGATTCTTCACTCGCCAGTTCGGCACGAACAGCTGCTTGTGCTGCTCGGTCAAGATCTCCTCGGCCGGAGCGGTCAACGGCGGGGCCTTGAGCAACAACGCCACCGTGACATCGAAGGCCCCACCGACCGGGGCAGAAGCAACGGGCGCCGAAGGCTCTTCGGCAACAACCATCGACGAGGGCACCTCGCTAACCGGAGGAGGCGGAGTGGTAGTCGAAGCAACTTTGAGCTGCCGACCTGACGAGGCGGCCGTGCTCGGCCTCTTCCTCTTCCTACCATCAGCCACCTTGTCCCTATCGATCATCATGGCATTGAAGTCCATCTTCGACGCTTCTGCACCAAAAAAAAAAAAAACAAGGTGAGTCAGTAAACCGAGCTAAAGACTTAGGAAAAAATGATAATACGAGATGTCAGGAGCGTACTCGGGTCGATCGGACTAAGGCCTGACCCGAACAACACCTCCTCGGTCATCTCCCTCCAACTCAACATCGGGAGGGCTACGATCTTCCTCGCCACTTCCTCCTCGGCCGCATTCAGTTCCGGGTCGGCCCTCGCAAATTTGGGCACCTCGGGCTTCCACCGGCTCGGAACTTGCAGCATCGACGCCTCCCTCAATATGAAGAAATTTTCCTTCCAGCCTTTGATCGAGTCTGGGTATTCTATGATCCGAACTCCCTTCCTTGGCACCAGGTAGTATCGATGCTCGGTCTTGTGCATCCGGTTTATCCGATACATGCTTCGGAAGATCGTCAGGTCCGGCTCGACTTCGGCGTTGCGACACTGGAGTAGGAAGGCATTCACATGACGCCATGTGTTTGGCATAAATTGGGTTGGCGCGAGGCAATACCATCCGAGGACCTGGCGAATGAAAGGATGCAGCGGAAAACGCAATCCGGCGTTCAGAGAGTCGTAGTCGAACATGCACATTTCCGACGACGACAGCTTGGAGTTCGCCCGCATCCCAGCACCAGGGAGAATTAGCTTGTACTCCGAAGGGATGGCGAACCCCTTTCTGATCCGAAGGAGGTCCCTCTCGAATAGCACTGATCCGATCTCATCTGCCTCGGTAGTCAGAACCGGGTTATTCTCTTCGTAAACTTCCGACTGGCCGAAGATCGCCTTCTTCAAGAGGTCGCCCTCGTACTGCCTAACCCCAGCATGCCCAGATAGTACACAAGGGTATCGGCCCATCTCGGGGGCTTGCTTCGGATTCTCCACGATTACCTCGACCACGGGAGATTGGCCCACTATCCTCCTCTTCTTCTTCTCCTTCCTCACCTCGGCCATTGACGGCTCGGCTACTTGCTTCCCCTTCCTTCGGATCTCCGACTGCCTCCTCTCCTCGGCACCACTATCGCCTGAGGACGAGGCCTCGCTCCCCGAGTTCACCCTTGACATCTCTATAAAAAAGCTAAGGCAAGAGACTGACCTTGAAGTGACGTTTACGGTCGGAATAAGCTTGCCGAAAATTACCTGGCCCACGCGACAGCTAACGTCACCGCCTTGGAGCAAAAGTCGCCTCTAGCAGAGAGCACAGAGAGTAAAAGTGAAATCTTGGAGTGAAAAGTGGGAAATGAGCTTGGGGGTGGGAGAGTGAAAACTTATAACCCCAAAAGCGATGTTGGGCCTCCTTAGGAATCTAAAAGGCCCACTAAGAAGCCAAAGCGTCAAGCGGAGAGTTGCGACGTTCCGAAAAGCAAAAAACTCCTCAAATCACTTAAGTCCACGACTCGGCCACCGGTCTGCCAAGCCGAGCTATCGAACAGCCTGGCTAAGCAACCGAGCTACTGAGTCCCTTCGAAACATCTAAATCCATACCTCGGCTAACGGTTCCGAGCTTCCGAACCGAGGGGACGAGGAACCGACCCTCGAATATGGAGAAAAATCCTTTCGAGGAAAAATCACCATCGGATCTCTCCAAAATTCGTGTCAAAACACGATGGACGGTTCAGATCGCGCCACGCCCACAAAACGACAAGATAACGTTTTCTCGTAATCTGAACCCAGCCCTCGTGATTCACGCAATGATGAACGTTCAAGATCTGACCACGTGTACCTGCCGAGCTGCCTGCCACCGTTTTGCCTAGCCGAGCTGCTGAACAGCTTGGCTAAGCAGCCGAGCTACTGGGCCGGAGTGCGACGACGCTTCTAATCCAGGATGCTTCAAAACATCTAACTCCATACCTCGGCTAACGGTTCTGAGCTTCCGAACCGAGGGGACGAGGAACCGACCCTCAAATATGGAGAAAAATCCTTCCGTGGACAAATCACCGTCGGATCTGTCCAAAATTCATGTCAAAACACGATGGAAGGTTCAGATCGCGCCACGCCCACAAAACGACAAGATAACGTTTTCTCGTGATCTGAACCCAACCCTCGTGATTCACGCAATGATGGACGCTCAAGATCTGACCACGTGTACCTTCCGAGCTGCCTACCACCGGTTCGCCTAGCCGAGCTACTGAACAGCTTGGCTAAGCAGCCGAGCTACTGGGCCGGAGTGCGACGACGCTTCCAATCCAGGATGCTTCAAAACATCTAACTCCATACCTCGGCTAACGGTTCCGAGCTTCCGAACCGAGGGGACGAGGAACTGACCCTCGAATATGGAGAAAAATCCTTCCGAGGACAAATCACCATCGGATCTCTCCAAAATTCGTGTCAAAACACGATGGACGGTTCAGATCGCGCCACGCCCACAAAACGACAAGATAACATTTTCTCGTGATCTGAACCCAGCCCTCGTGATTCACGCAATGATGAACGCTCAAGATCTGACCATGTGTACCTTCCGAGCTGCCTGCCACCGGTTCACCTAGCCAAGCTACTGAACAGCTTGGCTAAGCAGCCGAGCTACTGGGCCGGAGTGCGATGACGCTTCCAATCCAGGATGCTTCAAAACATCTAACTCCATACCTCGGCTAACGGTTCCGAGCTTCCGAACCGAGGGGACGAGGAACCGACCCTCGAATATGGAGAAAAAACCTGCCGACCATCCTCAGCCGTCGGATCTTGTCAAAAAGCATGCTCGTCATGATGGACGGCTCAGATCTTGCCACGTCCACTAAACAACAAGGTAGTGTTTTTTGGGGATCCGCACTGAGATGAACGTTCAGGACCACGCCACGTAGTTCGGCTGGTTCCGAGCTATGGGCCGACCTGCCGAACCGAGGGGACGAGGAACCGACCCTCGAATATGGAGAAAAAACCTGCCGACCATCCTCAGCCGTTGGATCTTGTCAAAAAGCACGCTCGTCATGATGGACGGCTCAGATCTTGCCACGTCCACTAAACGACAAGATAGTGTTTTTTGGGGATCCACGCTGAGATGAACGCTCAGGATCACGCCACATAGTTCGGCTGATCCCGAGCTTGGCGCCGAGCAGCCGAGCCGAGGAGACGAGGAACCGACCCTCGTATGTGAAGAAACTATCTGCCGAGGAGCGCGGATCGTCTGATCGCCCAGAAAATTGCGCTCGCCGCTGATCAAGGGCCCAGATTGCGCCACGCCATAAATCGGTTTTTGAAATTAACTTTTATTTATTTTAATCGCTTTATTTATTTAAAATTGCGAAAAAATTACTAAAAATTTGGAAAAATTAGCTAGAAATTCTAGAAAATAATTATAAATTCAGGGAAATATTTTTGAGCGCCTGAAGAACAATTATTGCCTGGAATGCGTTGCTAAGACCCCCGAACGACTGGTTAACGCATCGCAAAATCAAATAAATAATCCGAAAAAATAGATAAAAACCGCCGGATATCCGGAGAAGCTCAAGAACAGCTTACAGCTTTAAAAATCACCTCACTACCCCCTTCGAGATTCAAAACCCTCCATTCGGATTCCGATACAACTCCACTAGCCACTAAAACAGATTAAACTACTCCTCAAAGAATGATCACACTCAGTCTTTGGGAGTGGGGGGCTCGTGATATGGCTAAAAATGGGGTTAAATCGGAACCGTCCAGACTGGACACGAATCTTGAAGCCTAGGGGTAAAACGGTAATTTCGCATATAGATGGGCCCGAAGCGGGCACTGGATCTCCCCTTCACAGATCCAATAACCCGCGAAACGGATCCACTCCAGCTGGGTACGGTTCCCGACCCAAGACAAACCCAGACCAGCAAGAGAAAATCAGGGTCTCTGATTTGACTAAATCAACGGGCCTGATTTGCGGTTATCCTCTCACCGGGAATCAAGGATCAGTTTCCTAAACCAATTATGAGGATTTTACTCCTAACGGTATCACAGGAAATCAGGTCCCTAATCAAATTCCCATGGCGACTATAAATACCTCCGACCTACCACTGTTACAAGGTAATCACTCTTTTTCCAATTAAAGCTCTTTCTTAATCATATCACTGGTTACTGACAAGAGTGTCGGAGGGTGCGTCGCCGGGATCAACCCCGGTGTATCGCACTTCCTTGCAAGTGAACGGCGGGAGACAGCAGCCCAATTCCGGCGAATAGGCTTGGATTCGCTATTCAGATTTTTTTACGAACCCACAAATTCTATCTGTTTATCCCCACACCAGAATCAGCGGTAACACATGGTATCCGAGCTATTTAAGTTCCAACTTTCATACAGCATATGACCAAAAAATAAAAATACATTTGTTTCATAAATAATGCAAACTAAATCCATAATGCATTTTGTGAAATTATGTTAATAGATATACAAGATGAGTATTATTTAATCCTAAATAATTTCCTTTTTCTTGTTTGAGTACAGTGGTGATACAGATGGCAGGGTTCCTGTCACATCTACAAGGTATTCATTAAGAAAGTTGGGGCTAAAAAGATTAGAAGATTGGTCCCCTTGGTACTACTACGAGCAGGTTAGTAGTTCATAATAATTCACAATGATAAGCTACATGCATGTGCACAGATCATAAGTAACTACGTGTATACCAATTATATAACCCTAAAATTAATTATTACAAAAAGATCATTAACACTTATTAATTTATGATGTACTGATCCATTTATTTTGCATGAAGGTTGGTGGGTGGACTATCCATTATGAAGGGTTAACCTATGTGACAATAAGGGGTTCAGGTCACCAAGTGCCCACAGTTACACCTGGGCAGTCTCTCCAACTTGCCAAACATTTTCTTGCCAATGATAAGCTGCTACCTATGCCTACTAGTTTGGTTTAGTTTTAGGTATCAAGCTAAAGTGAGGTGCGGTTTTGGCTCAAGCATTAATTGGAGTGCAAAGTTTTTTTTTTTTTTTAAAGAAAAGGTGGGATAATGCCATCCTGTTTCATTAATAAGAGATTAATAAACAATCCCGAAGTCTCGGGAAGAGAAAGTACAGTGCAGGAAATAAAACATAACCCCCAACAAAACCCTGGGGAGTGGGTTACATCATCCAGTCTAAAGGCGCTCCAAACCTAAACACAAAATACAAAGGCCAGATACAAAATCCAAAGGCAACCAAAATACAAATTCCTGATCCACAACATGTAATAGAGAGGCGGGAGTCCACTCATCAGTCCAGAGTTGGCCCGATCTCTATCTCCTCGTCATCGAACTCGTCCACCTGGAACACCCTTGCAATTCTCCCTCGTGCTCCTGAAGCCGCCGCTGTAGCCCAAAATGAAATTAGATGCATGATATGAGTAAGATTACTAGAAATAGAATTACATGACGCACGGAAGTAAAAATTGTTCCTATCTAGCCATAACACCCATGTGGTTGCCGCAATGGCAATAAACCACGCATCTTTGATGTCGTGACGGGACGATGCGAATCTGGGGCCGACCCACAATTCCTCATAGTCCCTCGGGAAGTCACTTGTTCCTAATGCTCTCAGCACTTCTATCATGACGGCCTTACTTCTGGTGCAGTGAAGAAATAGGTGGTTCAAATCTTCCACGTGAACGTTGCAGAACCCGCAATTGGTCGCAATGTGAGGTTGCCTCTTGGCAAGGTTCTCTCTAGTGAGTATGGCATTGTTGAGCACAAGCCAGAGGAAGACTCTAATTTTCAGCTGTGTTTTAGCCTTCCACAGTACCGCTGCCCAGTTGAGCCTGCATCCTCGGTAGTGAACCCGGTGGTAGAGTGATCTCACCGAGAACACTCCCCTGTTCTCAAGCTCCCAACGCATGTGATCTGGGCCTTGGGTACAAATCACCCCAGACTGGATAATGCGCGTTTGTAGTTCATGCAGTTGCTGTAGCAACCTAGGGGGCAGAGTTCCCTGGAATGACGGCCTCCAGGTCCCCCTTTTCCAGGCATCCGCCACCGAGATATTCGGTCGATTCGTACTGGCGAACAGCTCAGGGAAATCATCCCTCAGAGAGTGCGGGCCGCACCACTTGTCCCACCAAAATCTGGTAGTACGACCATTGCCAATGCAAGAAGAGACTGCCGACCTGAAAGGTCCACTGGCTTTAGCAACTCCTTTCCAGAAGCGGGAGACTTTGGATCCTACTCGAAAGCCTAAACTTCTTGTCCCCTTCCCTCGGAGGTAAGGTTGGATAAAGTCCTGCCATCCTTCTCCGCCGTGATGAAACACTTTCCACCACCACTTTCCCAGGAGTGCCAAATTCATATCTCTGAGGTCAACAATGCCAAGCCCTCCGTGCCTCCTTTTCATGCAAGCGATCTTCCATCTAATAAGGTGGTAGCCTCCCTTATTAGGGTCTGCCCCTTTCCATAGGAATCTTTTTCTGATGCGGTCGATCCATTGGATCACCCACTTTGGGAGTTCAAAAAAGGACATATAGTAAATGGGCAGGTTGGATAACACAGAGTTAATGAGAACCACTCTGCCCCCCAGAGAGAGTGATTTGCCTTTCCAACCGGACAGTCTATTCTCCACCCTGTCAATAATAGGTAACCAGTCAGCTTTAGTGAGCCTCCCTGGTCTGAGCGGAAGCCCTAGATATTTGACTGGGAATTCTTCGATCGCACAATTGAGAATGGTGGCATGCTCCCGAGTTTCAGCCTCTGAAAGTGAGATAGGAGTCAGCGCACTCTTGTGGAAATTAATACGAAGGCCTGACCAGGCTTCAAAGCAGTAAAGGACCCCTTTAAAGCATATAGTTTCCGCTCTAGCTCCATTACCAAAGATAAGGGTATCATCAGCATATTGGAGGATCGAGCATCCCTGGTTAGCAGTGCTGCAGGCTGCGGGCGTTATCCACCCTTTCCTATGGCAGTTTTCAAGCATACCTCTGAGCACATCCGCTACAATAGTGAATAAAAGTGGGGACAGTGGGTCCCCCTGGCGGAGTCCCTTCTTACACGGGAACGACGGGCCGGGCCTCCCATTCACTGAGATGGCCGTTTTGCTAGAGAGTAAGCATTGTTTGACCCATCCAATCCATTTGTCCCCAAAGCCTCTCCCTCTGAGAGCCTCAAACAAACACTCCCAGTCCACAGAGTCGTATGCCTTCTCAAAATCCAGCTTGAGGAGGAAATTCTTGGAATTATTTTTGTGGCAGTGGTGGATAACTTGTTCGGTAGTGGCCACGCAATCAAGGATACATCTACCCTTAATGAATCCTGTTTGAGAGCTACTGATAAGACTGTCCATAATGGCACCCAATCGGATAGCTAGGACCTTAGTAATGATCTTAGCCGAGCAGTTTATCAGGCTAATCGGTCTAAAATCCCCAACACTCTTGGAGTCTTCCTGTTTGGGGATCAGCACAACTTCTGAAAAGTTGAACATCCCCAACCTCAGGTTGTTGTGGAAAAAGTCCATCATCACATCCATGAAATCTCCCTTAATTTCTTCCCAGAACACCTGGTAGAACAGCATAGGGAAGCCATCTGGCCCAGGCGACTTGTCAGCTCCCATCTGGTCAATGGCTGTTTTGACCTCTGACTCCGTGAAGGGTTCCTCCAGGGAGGAGACTTGTTGACCAGAGACAGTTTGACGCTCTTGCCAGAAGTCCTCACCCATAGGGATCCTAAAGTCATTCTTCTTCCCAAAGAGCCCCTTATAGAAAGACTGGAAAGTAGAGGAGATCACCTTATCATCTTGTGATGTGCCAGTATCTGTCTGAATAGATAGGATAAGGTTGGATCTCCTTCTAGCACTAGCAACCCGATGGAAGTAGGCCGTATTCGCGTCTCCCTCTTTGAGCCACGAAATCCTGGACCTCTGTTGCCATTTGATCTCTTCTAGTTGATGAACACATTATTATTCACTTTTTAGAGCAATAATCTTAATATAATTAGACATTTAAAAGCTCTCTATATGGTATTTAACTCCTATTTTCTCTTTTCCATAGGAAACAGCTTATAACAGCAAAACGAAGCAGATTTAGGACTTCAAGGATAATACACAGCAAACTGCAGAGGATCAGTCGACTGGTTCCTCAACCAGGCGACTGAACAAGAGAAGCTGATTTTCCACAACTCTCGACACAGTCGACTTACTCTCAAAGACAGTCGACTGGTATGATCAAAGATGAAATCTACATAAGTCTCGACTCAGTCGACTGGTTCGAAGACAAGTCGACTGGTCTGCGGCGGAGTAAACAGATAAGATATTCGAAGATACACCTGAATCTGATTTCAAATCTATTTGAATCAAGATTTTATGCAGCGAATCAAATCTAAAGACAGGGTATTTTCCAAGTGGACGTGGTAAACAAATAAGGAAGGAAAGGAGAAAAGAGAAAGATATTAATCATCAAATCAAATAAAGAAGGATCTTCCTGAAAAAGTGGAAACCCTAATTCTCAGCCGTGTTCTATAAATATCAGAATACCATCTCCAGAACGTCTCTCTCTCTCCACTCCACGACTCCATCCAACAATCATATATCTCTGGAAGGCGACTCAATCACTCAATCACCAAGTTCCTGAACAAGCATCAAGAACATCACTCCATCAACATCGAAGAAGGAAAGAGAAGATCCAGCAAACAGAAGGCAGTCGACTGTGTGACAGCCAGTCGACCATATTGCCGGAATCCATTAGTTTATTTCTTCTCTCTTTATTCTTTTATGTTGATCATGTATTTGAACTTGTTAAGCAATAAAAGTATTATTATGTGGAACTAATTTCATAGTTGGGTAGATCGAAACCGTAGTTATGTAGTGCTATGTTCTTCTGAGATCTTCTAATTACTTATTGATTGAATCTGGTTGAATTGACATAGATTAATGATCATCAAACTTGGATCTTGAAGTCTGAGAGCAGTCGACTGAGGTGAGAGCCAGTCGACTGACATACAGCACGTGAGAATATCAAGTTTATGTTATCATTTATCTAAATCTGTTATATGAAGCATATTGAGACGACCGAATCTCGTGCCCATAATTTGTAACAAAGGAATCTTTAGGGGTTCTTGGTTCAATCAACTTAGAGGATCTAGATTTGATACCAATTTCTAGAACTTTAAGTGTTTGTTCGTTTCCACTGTTCTGATGTTTTCTCTAAGTATAACTTAGTAGATACCCTGCTAGATACTTATGGAAAGAAAAGAATTAGAGTAGATACCATGCCTAATTCTTGGCTTAGGGAAACAATACTTTAAGGAGTAGATACCATGCCCTTGAAGTGAACAACATGAGTAATTAGAAGTAAATTCAGAAGGCAAATTAGCATTACTAACTATTGGTGGAGATCAACAACCCAACTATTCAAGAGATATTTGTGATTCAACAATTCCTTCTTAGTTTTAATCTTTTTATTCCTTTTAGACTTTTAAAACAACTCATTATGATTCTTACTATTTTCTATTGATTAGTTAGTTGAAATCTACAATCTCTGTGGGATCGATCCTTGCTATTACTACGATTCGATTCGTGCACTTGCGAGGTTTTATAATTTGTGTCTGGTTAGTCTATTAAATTAGGTAGCTAGATTTCCAACAACAAGTTTTTGGCGCCGTTGCCGGGGATTGTTTAGTATTTTAACTTACAAGTCAGTAGAATTTTATTAGTTTTCTTTTCTTTTATTAATAATTTTTCTTTTAGGTTACAGGACTTCGGTGAATGCACGGTAGACGATCACTTCGACCAGAACTACTACCAATTGACGCGGAAACAGAACGCACTTTGCACAGACTAGGTAAGTTATTTGCAGCACACCAGTCGACTGTCCACACGAACCAGTCGACTGATCAGAGACCTAGTACACATACAGCAATGGCAGAAGAAACACCCAATCGCGTACCAATGCAGGACAAATTCACTCCTAAGAATATTGAGCAACCTTCCTGCATTTCTTTTCAACCTAATGCCACAGGGAACATGCACCTATCTCCTCATTTACTTAGTATGGTTCCCCACTTTAGTGGCAGACCAGATGAAGAGCCTCATCTTCATCTGCAAGACTTTTTCGATCTTTGCAGGACACAAAGCGTCCAAGGGCTTACCGCTGAACAAATCAGGTTAATCTTGTTTCCTTTTTCTTTAAAACTTAATGCTAAGTTGTGGTATAATTCTTTGGAACCAGGATCAATTAATTCATGGGAGCAATTGGCAACAAAATTTTTGAAAGAGTTCTTTCCAGCCCAAAAAACCAAACAGCTGAAAAGGGAAATTCAACTCTTCCAACAAAAGGATGGAGATTTATTCTTCGAGGCATGGAAGGACTTCAAAAGCAAGCTTCTCAAGTGTCCTACTCACAATCTGCCTAAGGACGATCAGGTACAAGCTTTTTATGAAGGTTTAAATGACACTAATAAAGCAATTGTTGATGCAGCTTGCAATGGCATTTTGATGAGGAAAAGTGGAGAAGAAGCCATTGAACTTTTTGAAGAACTCAGCGAGAACTCCCAACAATTCTCAACAAGAAGGGGACCTACGAAAAAACAGGGAGTCTACGAAATCTCTAATAATAATAACATTCAATTAGAAATGGCAAACATGAATAAAAAAATTGATATGCTTGTTAATGCAATGTCGACAATGGGTGGAGTTAAAAATCAAACAAATGAAATGTGTGCAATTTGTTCTCATTTAGATCACACAACTGATACATGTCCCATGTCTACTTTCACAGATCAGGAGCATGCGAATTATGTGGGTCGGGGAGTGTTTCCTCCAAAGAACAATCCATACTCGAACACATATAACCCAGGATGGAGGAATCATCCAAACTTCTCATGGAGCAATAATCAAAATAATCAAGAGAATCAATTCACACAAGGACATGCAAGGAACCCTCAGATGGGAAGTGGATTTGAAAGACCAGCTCCAGAACAGAAGAAGTTGGATTTTGAAACCACTGTTCTTCAATTGCTCCAACAACAACATCAAACAAGCAACCAACAAGGACAAGCAATTCAGAAGTTGGAAACCCAAATTGGTCAGATTGCAAAAGAGCTAAGCGAAAGAAAGGCAGGTGAACTCCCTTCACAAACCATACCAAACCCTGGAGGTCAAGAACAACTCCAAGCAGTCACAACCCTAAGAAATGGTAAGATAATTGACAACATGGTTGGAACACACACAGACAAGCCAATCAGTAAACCAGTCGACTGTTCTTACAAGACAGTCGACTGCACAGACAAATCAGAAAAACAACCATCAAAAGCTTTGGGTTCAAGTAAGGTAAGTGAAAAAGTAGGGACAGTTCCACCACCATTCCCTCAAAGGTTAGTCAATAGAAAGAAAGAACAACATTTGTTTGACGTCTTTGAAACTCTCAAAAAGGTAGAAATTAATATTCCCCTACTTAACGCTATCAAACAAATTCCTTCTTATGCCAAATTTTTGAAAGATTGTTGTACTCACAAAAGAACATTTCAGGTTAAGGAGGATGTTGCTTTGACAGAAGAAGTGAGTGCTGTGTTATTAAGAAAACTACCACCTAAACTGAAAGATCCAGGTAGTTTCACCATTCCTTGCAAGGTTGGTGAGCACTTCTTTGAAAAAGCACTGCTAGACTTAGGGGCAAGCATCAACCTTCTTCCTTATTCTGTTTACGAAAAACTTGGATTGGGGGAACTCAAGCCAACATCCATCACTTTGCAATTGGCTGATCGCAGCATCAAAAGACCTAGAGGTATTTTAGAAGATGTCCTAGTTCAGGTAAATGATTTTATTTTGCCTGCTGATTTTGTTGTGTTAGATATGGAGGAATCTTCAATGTCATCATCTCTACCGATCATATTAGGTAGGCCCTTTATGAGTACAGCTGATATAAAAATTTGTGTTAAAAAGGGCATTATAAGTATGAAGATAAACGGAGAAAAAGTGGAATTTAAAATGTTTGATACACTAAAATTACCACAAGATGATCATGAATGCTATAATATTGATGTAGTGCAGGAGATCGTTGATCAAACATTTCAGGTACATAGCGTTGAACCACTTCAAGCCACAATCACTCAATCTCTAACTTATTCTCATGTTGAACAGGAATACGATGACTGGGGGATTGCAGAGACAGTACATCACCTTGAAAATCCACAGTCATATTCAGATCAGGCGACTGATGACCATAGTAAGTCGACTGGTGATCTAACCAGTCGACCAAACCCAGACACCCAGAACAAGTCGACTGCTGACATGGACCAGTCGACTGTACAGAAGCGTCCAGACATAGAACTCAAGCAGCTGCCCGACCATTTGAAGCACGCATTTTTAGGAGAGAACCAGACGCTACCAGTAATAATTGCTGCTAACTTGAGTGCACAGGAAGAAGAAAAGCTGCTGAAGGTATTGCGAGAACACAAAAATGCAATAGGATGGACCATTGCAGACATCAAGGGAATAAGTCCATCCAAATGCATGCATAGAATACTCCTGGAGAACGATGCAAAACCTAGCAGAGAGGCACAGAGAAGGCTCAACCCCAACATGAAGGAAGTGGTAAGAGCAGAAATTTTGAAGCTACTAGATGTTGGCATCATCTATCCTATCTCAGATAGCAAATGGGTAAGTCCTATACATGTAGTTCCTAAGAAAAGTGGAGTTACAGTGGTAACAAATGAAGAGAATGTACTTATCCCAACAAGAGTAACCACAGGTTGGAGGGTATGCATTGATTATAGGAAACTGAACAATGAAACCAGGAAAGATCACTTCCCTCTTCCTTTTATTGATCAAATGTTAGAAAGATTAGCAGGATATAGTCATTATTGTTTTCTAGATGGTTATAGTGGCTATAATCAAATTGCTATTGCTCCAGAAGATCAAGAAAAGACCACTTTTACATGCCCTTTTGGTACTTTTGCTTACAGGAGGATGCCCTTTGGATTGTGCAATGCTCCAGCTACATTTCAAAGATGCATGATGAGTATATTTTCAGACATGGTAGAGAGGTTCATCGAGGTATTTATGGATGATTTTAGTGTTTTTGGATCTTGTTTTGATGAATGCCTTAACCATTTGCAGCTTGTGCTTAAAAGATGTGAAGAATGCAATTTAGTGCTGAATTGGGAAAAGTGCCATTTCATGGTACAACAAGGTATTGTGTTGGGACATGTGGTGTCCAACAGGGGAATAGAGGTAGACAAGGCAAAAATTGACATCATATCAAAACTACCCCCTCCCACTACAGTTAAGGGTGTTAGGAGTTTTCTAGGACACGCAGGTTTTTATAGACGATTTATAAAAGACTTTTCAAAAATCTCCAAACCCCTTTGTGACTTGTTAGCCAAGGATGTTGAGTTTGTATGGACTAAGGAATGTACAAATGCTTTTAATACATTGAAAACTCTTCTCATTTCTGCACTTATTGTCATGGCACCAGATTGGAGCCATCCTTTTGAGCTCATGTGTGATGCAAGTGATTATGCCTTAGGGGCTGTTTTAGGTCAAAGAATCAATAAGAAACCCCATGTTATTTACTATGCTTCTCGAACTCTAAACGATGCACAGCTAAATTATTCTACCACTGAAAAAGAAATGTTAGCTGTTATTTTTGCTGTAGAGAAGTTTAGATCATATTTAATTGGTTCTAAAGTTATTGTTTTCACTGACCATGCTGCCTTGAGATATTTGTTGGCTAAAAAGGAAGCTAAGCCTAGGTTGATCAGATGGGTGCTGCTGCTTCAAGAATTTGATCTTGAGATTAGAGACAAGAAAGGATGCGACAATGTTGTGGCAGATCACATGTCCAGACTACTTCAGGAGGAAGAGAGAATTGTGCCCCCGCTGAATGAAAATTTCCCAGATGAACATTTATTTGAAATAAATGTTCAAACTCTCGGGGCAGTCGACTGGTCCTTCAACCAGTCGACTGGACTCTCTGAACAGTTCCCCTGGTTTGCTGATATTGTCAATTTTCTAACTGCTCATGTTTTTCCTCCAGGTATGACACATCAGGAAAGAAAAAGATTGGTGGATTTGAGCAAACACTATTATTGGGATGATCCTTATTTATTCAAATTTTGCTCTGATCAAATTATAAGAAGATGTGTGGCAGACGAGGAACAAAGGAGTATTCTACAACATTGCCACCAATATGCATGTGGAGGACATTTTGGGCCAAAGAGAACAGCACTTAAGGTATTACAATCTGGTTTTTATTGGCCTAAGGTATTCAAAGATGCTTTTTCTTTTTGCAGGACTTGCGACAAATGCCAAAGGACAGGCAACCTCTCTTCTAGAAATCAAATGCCACTACACAACATACAAGTAATCGAGCTTTTCGATGTTTGGGGAATCGACTTCATGGGTCCATTTCCTAACTCATTTGGTTATTTATATATACTTGTTGGTGTGGATTATGTGTCTAAATGGGTCGAGGCTGTCCCCTCACGAACTAATGATCACAAAGTTGTTGTCAAGTTTTTGCAGGAGAACATTTTCACTAGGTTTGGTACACCACGAGCAATAATAAGTGATGGAGGGAGCCACTTCAATAACTACCCATTTGCTTCTTTAATGAAGAAATATGGGATTACACATAGAGTGGGAACTCCATATCATCCTCAAACCAGTGGGCAGGTGGAGATTAGCAACAGGGAGATCAAGAGCATCTTGGAAAAGACAGTCAACACAAGGAGGAAGGATTGGTCGCTACGCTTGAATGATGCATTATGGGCCTACAGAACCGCTTTCAAGACACCCATTGGCATGTCACCATACCGTTTAGTCTTTGGAAAAGCATGTCATCTGCCGGTAGAATTAGAACACAAAGCTTATTGGGCTATCAAAAAGTTCAACTTTGATATGAAACAGGCAGGTGACAAAAGGCGATTGCAACTAAATGAGCTTGAAGAATTGAGGCACGATGCATATGAAAATGCCAAGCTATACAAGGAAAGAACCAAGTTGTACCATGATAAGCAGCTAGCACGGAAGGAGTTTTATGAAGGACAAAAGGTATTGATCTACAACTCAAGATTAAGACTCTTTCCAGGCAAGCTCAAGTCAAGATGGTATGGACCATATATCGTCACAAAAGTCTTTCCACATGGTGCATTGGAAGTTCACAGCAAAGAACGAAATCAAACATTCAAGGTGAACGGACACAGGGCGAAGCCATACATAGAGATGAGTCTAGAACCGCAAGAGGAAGATGTGAATCTTCAAACCATTCAATACATTGCATGAACTCATCATGTCTAGCTGAAGACATGAAACACAGCGCTTATTGGGAGGCAACCCAACCTTCAGGGGAGTATTTACACTTTCCCTTTATGTTATTCATTATTATTCATTTTTATTTTTATTTTTCAGTCTCTCCTCACTAGATGGTAACGCATGCCTATATCTTATGTTTTGTGCGAACATTGAGGACAATGTTCCATCTAAGTGTGGGGGTATTAGTTAGTTATATTTGGAATTTTTGAATTTTTTTTTTAGGATAAACAATTTCTTATAAAGTAAGAGTAAGGATACTTATTTACTTTAGGATTGTTGAGTTTCATAATTCCCTACAAAAATTGTGTGCGTCATGCGATTATACATAATAAACAAATGTGATGCTTTTTCTGATAATTATTCCCTTCAGATCTAGTCCTAAATCGAGTTTAAGTAAATAGAGTGATACAATATATGTATATATATTTGAATAAAGTCAGTCTACTCCAATGTTTTGAGGGCTTAGTAACTAGGGGTATTCATCACCAATGTTTACCTTTACGTCAAACGGCAACTTGAAATACGAGTATGCAAAGCACTTTAATGTTTGTGACTTGTTGAGTAACCGGGTGGATACATCACAAATGTTTCGCATTCACGTCAAAAGACAAGTGACAACTTTAAAGAAGAGACTACAAAAAAAAAAAAAAAAAAAAAAAAAAAAAAAAAAAAAAAAACTCTAGTTTGCTACTGGATTTGTAGTAGAGAAAAGGGATAATCACAGACTGAGTAGATGCATACTATAACTACATTAATCGCATGACAAATATGACTAAGTTTGGGATTTATGAATAGACAATTGCACTGGAGAAAGTGGGTATGTTTAACTTTACTTTATCTGAAATTGTTTGTAGTTTTGTATTTTTCATTTTGATGTCCACATAATAAGAAATCATGATGGTTGAGTTTATTCTGATTATTACTCCCTTGTTCATAAATTCACTTTTTGCTTGAGGACAAGCAAAAGCTAAGTGTGGGGGTATTTGATGAACACATTATTATTCACTTTTTAGAGCAATAATCTTAATATAATTAGACATTTAAAAGCTCTCTATATGGTATTTAACTCCTATTTTCTCTTTTCCATAGGAAACAGCTTATAACAGCAAAACGAAGCAGATTTAGGACTTCAAGGATAATACACAGCAAACTGCAGAGGATCAGTCGACTGGTTCCTCAACCAGGCGACTGAACAAGAGAAGCTGATTTTCCACAACTCTCGACACAGTCGACTTACTCTCAAAGACAGTCGACTGGTATGATCAAAGATGAAATCTACATAAGTCTCGACTCAGTCGACTGGTTCGAAGACAAGTCGACTGGTCTGCGGCGGAGTAAACAGATAAGATATTCGAAGATACACCTGAATCTGATTTCAAATCTATTTGAATCAAGATTTTATGCAGCGAATCAAATCTAAAGACAGGGTATTTTCCAAGTGGACGTGGTAAACAAATAAGGAAGGAAAGGAGAAAAGAGAAAGATATTAATCATCAAATCAAATAAAGAAGGATCTTCCTGAAAAAGTGGAAACCCTAATTCTCAGCCGTGTTCTATAAATATCAGAATACCATCTCCAGAACGTCTCTCTCTCTCCACTCCACGACTCCATCCAACAATCATATATCTCTGGAAGGCGACTCAATCACTCAATCACCAAGTTCCTGAACAAGCATCAAGAACATCACTCCATCAACATCGAAGAAGGAAAGAGAAGATCCAGCAAACAGAAGGCAGTCGACTGTGTGACAGCCAGTCGACCATATTGCCGGAATCCATTAGTTTATTTCTTCTCTCTTTATTCTTTTATGTTGATCATGTATTTGAACTTGTTAAGCAATAAAAGTATTATTATGTGGAACTAATTTCATAGTTGGGTAGATCGAAACCGTAGTTATGTAGTGCTATGTTCTTCTGAGATCTTCTAATTACTTATTGATTGAATCTGGTTGAATTGACATAGATTAATGATCATCAAACTTGGATCTTGAAGTCTGAGAGCAGTCGACTGACATACAGCACGTGAGAATATCAAGTTTATGTTATCATTTATCTAAATCTGTTATATGAAGCATATTGAGACGACCGAATCTCGTGCCCATAATTTGTAACAAAGGAATCTTTAGGGGTTCTTGGTTCAATCAACTTAGAGGATCTAGATTTGATACCAATTTCTAGAACTTTAAGTGTTTGTTCGTTTCCACTGTTCTGATGTTTTCTCTAAGTATAACTTAGTAGATACCCTGCTAGATACTTATGGAAAGAAAAGAATTAGAGTAGATACCATGCCTAATTCTTGGCTTAGGGAAACAATACTTTAAGGAGTAGATACCATGCCCTTGAAGTGAACAACATGAGTAATTAGAAGTAAATTCAGAAGGCAAATTAGCATTACTAACTATTGGTGGAGATCAACAACCCAACTATTCAAGAGATATTTGTGATTCAACAATTCCTTCTTAGTTTTAATCTTTTTATTCCTTTTAGACTTTTAAAACAACTCATTATGATTCTTACTATTTTCTATTGATTAGTTAGTTGAAATCTACAATCTCTGTGGGATCGACCCTTGCTATTACTACGATTCGATTCGTGCACTTGCGAGGTTTTATAATTTGTGTCTGGTTAGTCTATTAAATTAGGTAGCTAGATTTCCAACAACACTAGTCTATACAGATTGGCAATGTTATCGCGAAGTTCTAGAAGCCTGTTTCGCTCTTCCTGCGACAGGATTCTAGTTTCTTCCATCCTCTCAAGCTCATCAATTTCTTCCAAGTGAGACTCTTTATCACGCCAGATGATCGAGAATCTAGATCGATTCCACTTACAGAGCCTCTTTCTGAGCCTACGAATTTTTCCACACCATCGGGAGGCCGCGTCCCTGCCGGTAATGGGAAGATCCCAGTTTTCCATCACCATATGGTGGAATCCCCGAATTTCCAGCCAGGCTTTTTCGAATCTGAACTTCCTAGGCTTGCGAGCTGCCCGATTCCCCACCTCGAGGAGGACCGGGGTGTGGTCTGAGGTTGGTCTAGGGATCGACTTGGCCGAGGCGAGAGGGAATAAAGCTTCCCAATCCATCGAGACTAGAATCCTGTCCAGCTTGGCCATAACCGGGTTCGCTTGCAAATTAGACCAAGTAAATAGTCTATCGTTGATTGGGATATCAATCAGCTCAAGCTCCGTGATAACTCTATTGAATTCCTCTCGGTGCCTATCGCTAGACCCTCTCCCCTTGTGCTCAAAGGCGAACCTAGTGATGTTGAAATCCCCGCCCACCAACCAAGGCCCCGACCAGCGCTGGCGAACGTCGGACAGTTCTTGCCAGAAGGCCTCTTTGTCTGTGGCCACGTTCGGCCCGTAGACAACCGTCACCGTCTGCATCCAATCATCGGATCGACGTCTAAGCCGGGCAGACAAGGAGAACGTACCACGATGCTCCTCTTCGCAAGAAAGGAGATCCGAATTAAACCCTAAGGCAATCCCCCCTGAGGCACCGACCGAAGGGCGAACCAACCACTCCATGATCCTGTACCCACCAACTCTTTTAAGTTTGTGCCCGTGCTGGAGTTTGGTCTCCTGCAGCCCTACTACATCCGCCCTGGAATTGCTAATGACATCCCGCACCATACCCCTCTTACCCCTATCCCCCAGACCCCTGACATTCCAAAATAGTGTATTCATTGGGGGGACTTGTTGTGGGAAATCGTAGTGGAGGGTGTAGGGCCGGCTACATCCTCAAGGATGATAGTCGACCCCGAGCCGACTCCGGGAGCGTTATTGTCAGAGGGCCTAACTCTACTAGTCTCCCAGCCCCGAATTTTATTGAGGAGTAAGGCTATACGCTCAGTGTCCCAAATTTCTAACCCACATGTGGTAGCTAGACATAAAACATCAGAATCTGACATGAAATTTAAAATAGATGCTAAATAACTAGTCGTACCTCCTTTGTCGAGCTTAGCGGCCTTGGCTGCAGCGGCGACCTCGAGATAGTCATCCAAGGACTCCACATGAGCCCTCTTAGTAGTCCGTTGAACTCTGAATCCAACCGCTTTACGAAACTGTCCCGAGCTATTTCCCGGTGCTGAGTCTGGAATTGTGGACATGACAAGCTCCGGCGATATCTCCCTCTGGGTGTTTGCGATGAACTCTGTATCATCTGAATCCTCCTCAGAGAAGTGTACCTCGAGATCAAGCCTTCCTTCTGGATCCTCATCACTGTCTGAAGGTATATCTTCATCAGTACGATTGAGCGCTTTCCCCTCGGACCCCTCAGTGGGCCCGTCGCCTTTCTGGGAGACTGTGGGCCCGCAGATCGTTGAATCACTAATAACAATAGAGTTCTTATTTACGGACCCCTCATTGGGCCCGTTCACAGAAATACAACTTGTCTGTATGTTAACCTGCTGTATGGACCCCTCACTGGGCCCAAGATTCTCTATCAAAAAATTCCCATCCATTCCGAGAGAAGAAATTGCCACCGGATTAGAAAAAAGTGCATCGCGATTCAGCGCAGCCGCACCCTCGAGACCCACACCTGTCGCCACGCTGCCCGAGGCGGTAAGCTTACCGCCCAGGACAGCTGGCAGCACGTGGTTGGGTGGGTAGTCATTGGGTTTCTTGGACTCTGGGTGCACGCGGACTAGCTCGAGTGAGGCGCTGCTGCGTTCGACAGCTGGCAACCCGTGGTTGGGTGGGTAATTGGTGGGTTTCTTGGACTCTGGGTGCACGCGGGCTGGCTCAACTGAAGCTCTGCTGCGTACGCCACGTGGCGTCGTTCCATAGGCGGGTGCTTCGGTGGGTTTGGTAGAAGATCGGTTCACACCGCAATTCACAGTAAACGAAGCTGCATTAATTGCCCTGCTACCGCATATGGGCTCTTCGACTTCTACGCCTTCTGCAACTGTTGAAAAACCACCTTCTTTAAGCCCCTCATCTACCAAGCTCCTACTGCCATCTTTCCCTATTTCGACAAGCGCCAAACTCTGATTCTCTACACCCACTCCCTCTGCCCTGCTTTCCTTCTCTAATGGGTGCTTGGAGTGCTCAGAGTAGCGTTTGTATCTTTCCTCAAAAAAGGCTCTGGTTCTTGATACGCCTGCTTCAAAATCGTTTCTTTATCTTTTACTGGTGCAAACCAACACTTGGTGACCCACTCTTTGGTCGTTAGAGTGCCAACCTCTGAAGCCTGCTCCCGTCTGGTGGTTTCTTCCACCAACTCTCTACTTTGACCCAACATGTTAGACTTTCCATTTCGGGGGGCTGCATGTACCGACTCTTCCCTCTGTGCCACTGCGCTCCCAACCCGAGTTTGTACGCTTTTCAGGCTCGCCCTTTGGTCCTCCGAGTTGAAGCTTTTTTGACCGCTGGATCTGAGGGGTGGCTGCCTGTAGTAGGCGTTATTGACCGTTGGGTGTTGCCTTGGTCGTTGGCCCTCTACCGGAGCGTGAGCTCGCTCCTCCCTCCCCCTCGCCGCCTTAATAATTTTCCGGTGAGCCCTCTCAACCTCGTGGGAGCCATCAATGGTAAGATCCTTAGATGGCGAAAGTGCTTACTTGTAAGATCTGCCGTCCCTTAGAGAGGCTGCGCGTTCCAGGGGATTGGACGTCGCCTGCTCCTTTGAAGCTTTTACTTGCTTGTGTAACACAAATCTGACCAGATAAGCTTCGTCAAAGGAATAGATTTTAGAGAATCGTGGCATCTGGGCTATATCGATGCTGCGAATCAGAACCTTTGCTGAGATCAGCTCTGATTTTCGCACCGTTGTTTCATCAAGATCCTCCACCGATCCAAAGTCGGCCACTATCTCCTGAATAGCCTCCCTCTTCCAAAAGTGCAACGGGATGTTATGAATCCAAATCCAGTACAACTCACCCTGAGGTGGCTCCGCCCCGAAGGTCGGAGTCCAAGCACAGAATTCCACTGCGAAGTGGCCAAAGTCGATGGTCCCCATGTCCACCACCTCTGTGACTTTCTCAGGTGCTGGGAAACTGACTAGAAACTGTAAGTGGCAAAGTTTCTTAGCCACCCAGTCTCTGTCTGCTCGCATTGGCCACTTCTCAGAGAGTGCGTGGATGAGGTGAGCCTCCGAAGGTCTACCGGCTTTGATTTTGGCAATTGCGCACCACTTCTTTAGCCACACTTCTTCATTTTTGATGACCTCTAAACTGTTAGCCAGTCTAACAATAGTGGGGCTGTCTGGCGACCTACCCCGAAGAACTGGACGCTCTTCGTCACTTTGATTTTCCATCACATTTGTGCAAACATAGGACATATGTCCCCACTTCATGCATTTAAGGCACCTCACTTCCTTAGTACACTCGCTCCTGAAGTGCCCAAGATCACCACAATTGAAACAAGGAGCCGGCTTCCTCTTGCCCTTCCTCTGCTTCTTTTTGTGCTCAAAGTGCTCCTGTTGATGGTAAGAAGAGACTTCCCGACTTTTGTTTTTCCTGCTTACAACCAAGTTCCACTGCCCCTCCTTCTCTTCGTCCCCTCGGAAAGCGTCCTCCTTAAACCCGTCTTGTGATGGCGCAAGTTTGCTTCGCAAGTCGCTGGCTTTCGGAGCATGGCTCTTGAGTGGGATCAGGGGTTCGGGATGGCCGGTGGTGGGATGAGGGTGAGTGGCGGGATCGGGGTCTTGTATTTTGGAGTTAGGAACTACCTCCTTAGACACACGGTGTTGATGCTGGAAACTGTTGTGGTGATGGTTGTGTAACCCCGATGCTTGCTGAAGCCGGGCTGTGTGTTGGGTTGGTTTGGAGAATGGTTTATTCGGTTGCGGAATGAAGTGGTTGGAATTTGAAAGCTGTTGGAACTGTTGCTTGCGATAGCCATGCTCGTAATCCCTCTCAGTGTGGTCCCTGGGGTTTTGGAGACGGCGTTGAGGCGGAGGGGTCTTCTTACGCCAAGTTTGGCTAGTAGGGGGACCCCTTCGCTGGGCCCTCCCCCCGTAAGACTCCTCGTGACGGTTAGGCAGTATGCAGCGATGATGACCGTGTTTCCCCCCGCCGCTACTGCGCAGTGTACGATGTTGTACACGCATTGGGGATGGAAAGCGTCTGAGCTGATGACCTGCTGCGCTCTCACGAGGCAGTGGGGCCACCCTCGGAGGGGATACGTGCTCTGGGCTGGCAGCAACAACAAAAGTTTGAGGGGGCTGTGGGTGTTGGACCCCTTCATCGGGCCCACACCCACAAAGTTCAAGCAGCGACAAGGCAGTGGCCGCCATTCAAGAGTATCACTGTCGAGAGGCAGGCACTCTGTCACCAAGATGGAGAGAGGGAAAGTCAGCAAAGGAAGCGGAGAAGAAGCAAAGAGAGGTCGAAGAAGAAGGGGGGGGGGGGGTTGGCTGATGGAGGAGGTACACAGGCTTCGGGGTGTGCTACTGGACGGAAGGGAAGGCCAAGACAGTGGTCGGAGGAAGGTTCTGGAGGTTAGAGCGCCGGGTGGTGGGGGGGGAATGGGTAAGGGAGTTGGTAGGAGGAGGCATTGCGTACCGGTCGCAATTCATAGTATTTTTGTGTATCTACGAAATAAATAAGAAAATTCTCGAGAGTGAGTTAAATTTATACGGTTTTTCCATTGATCCTGAGAATATTGTGTGTGCTTCAAATATAAGCGCAACAGGTAAAATAACCAAAAAAATCGTCATCTGCTAATTCATGCTCGATTTACAAAGGAGATGATGCATGTCCAATCCGAGATGTAGCAGGTTATACGAAAAGAGAAGAGAGATAAAAATTAGGTTGACATATATATATATATGACTAAAATTGAAAAACCCCCTCTAAACTATCACATATGTGCAGAAAACCTCACTCACCTTTTTATTATGCTGAAAACCACACTGAACAATTGGTGCAAGAAACCCCACCATAACACTGTTAGAGTTCAGTTAGTTTTTTGTCACGTGCTATGCACGTGACTTACTAAATGTCGAAAATACCCCTTCACTGTGCCTTCTTCCCTTCTTCTTTTCAGGAGAGATGATCTAAACCAGAAGACTAGGCCTTGGCACCAGTTAATCGATATGGCTAAACTTGCAGACCGACCCTCCCATAACCGATCGAGCAGCCTGCCTTCTACATCTCACCCAATGTTTTGTAGAGTTGAAGAGAAGGTACATAATCTTAAGACTCGCGCGTGGCTTCCTCCCCCAGAACTGCAACAATGACTTGCAACGGATTGGCTGCAGTCTGCAATATATATGACTTGATTGAAGAGCTTATTAACCTTTCAAGCAGCCATAATTCTCTATAATTATGCTGGAAAAGATTTATCGAGGAACAACTTGACGAGTCCCTCAGGTTGTTAGACCTGATTAGTGCGGTGAGGAAATTCAGTCACTGATTCAAGAAAGAAGCTGCAAAAGGCAATCATGTATTGTCTCAGATCATTCAAGTCTGTACCCTGCTTCGGTTCTAACAAGGAGAGTGATTTATTCGTTAGGATTTTGATTGAAGCAAAAGAGAAAACAATCTCGCTCCTTCAATCTGTGTTGGCTTTCTTGTCGAAGCACAAACAAAAGTCAAGCAGGTGGAGTGCCTGTTCAGGCGAATCATCCAAAACCGAGTTTCTCTGCTTAATGTTCTCAGCTTTTAAAAATTACCGAATGCTATATCTATAGAAAAACTACTATCGGCATCCACATTAAAGGATCTGATAGCATTTTTGTAATCTAGTTCTGAACATGAGTTTGTAATCTTAACATATATACTGATATTCCATTGCAGACAAAAAATGTTCTCTTGTTTAAGTAATTGTTTGTATAGTCTGGTCCTAATAGAAAGAGATTTATCTATACTAATCACTTCTATGTTTAAAGGTTTTTAATGAATCCACACAGTAATGCATCATTAATCATATTAGATTGAACTATATGAAGAAAATATATCATGTAATTTTTGAAACCATTTCTTTGTGTTGAACAAAACCTCGAACAAAGATAAATTTGCAGTTACATTGGTAGTATAGTTTTCCAGTATGCATTTAAAAAGTATCTGAAAATTGATTTTATTACAAACATATTTAGTATCAATGGCTCACACGATCTAGCACTTTCTTTTTAAGTTTCAAGAGTTTGTATTGAATTCCTCCTTCAGTTCCTCTGTAAACTCCAGTTTTCCGGCTTTGCCTCTGCAGATTCTTAGAACTCTTCTCTGATTGATTCTTCTAACTTCTCTTGCAACTCATCCTCAAAAAAGATTTAACATTGAATAGCACATCTTCTTGTTAGGCCCTTGATAACGATTCATCATCGAGCAAAGATTTTCGCAGCTCTTCTTTTGACAGTTCCTACAAGCAACAAACTATCAAAGACCCACACTACAAAATCAATCTACATCCCATATCAAATAGAAAAATCAGCACCACTACATAGTATTAGAAAACAAATGCAATTGCAGCAAAGATCACTAAACAAAACTAAGCAAATAAAAATAAATCATATGAAGAAAATATGAAACTACTCTGGCGAAGAAAATCTTCCTCTTTGGCACACATCACCATCTGTATATAGCCTAACAAAATTCAAAATTCTATCATATCCTCACACAGTAGCAAGTTATACATTAGAAAAGGATGCTCATTTTTACTATGGCTAACATTGTGGATGATCTTCGACTTCGACTTCGACTTCGACTGGGTGGAGAGCGAAGACTTCGACTGAGTGGAGAGTGACGACCTCGGCTGGGTGGAGAGCGACGACTTCGACTGGGTGCTCTCACCGACGACTTCGACTGGATTTCTTGGAGAACGACGACTTCGACAGGAACCTCTCACCGACTTCGACGAGATGGCGTCCTCGACTTGCAGCGTCGATGATGAGGAAGGATTTCGGAGAAGTTGGGTTGATTCTGGAGTTGGTGGATTTTAGATTTGGGATTAGGGTTTGTATTTGGGTGATAAATAATCGTTTTGAATAAAGAAGGAAGAAAAGAGAAAATAATCAGATTGTGTATTGTGTTCTGGGGGTATTTTCGATATTTAGTAAGTCACGTGCATAGCACGTGACAAAAAACTAACTGAACCCTAACAGTGTTATGGTGGGATTTTTTGCACTAATAGTTCAGTGTGGTTTTCAGCATAATAAAAAGGTGAGTGAGGTTTTCTGCAGATATGGGATAGTTTAGGGGGGTTTTTTCAATTTTAGCCATATATATATATAGAGAGAGAATTAAATAAATAAAAGAGTTGTTTTGGAATTTGAATTTGAGTTTTGGAGGAAAACTTTTGGGAGAAAAATATATTTTGTGAGATCAGATCCAGACCTTTGATTTTGGGATTAAAAGAGAGCCACTTGATAGCTTACTTTATGTTTTATTATACAGATATTAACATTACTGGTATAGGAAAGAAAAATCATATTATAATTTTTTTTATTGAAAGATGATGAATGTTGTATTTCATTAATAAAAAAATAACGAAATAAGAGTCAGATGGCGAAAGTGACACCTTTGTCCGAGTGAATTCGATCGTACCATCTTCGTGGAGTTCAAATTAATATTGTGTATTTTGTGTTGAGGTTTCATTTTCAGAAATCTCGAAGGAGTGAAGGACAGCATGATTTTGCTTGAAGGAAGAGAGCTGCCCATCAACCTCATATCATGAAAGTGTGTCCCACTCCGTCTCTCGACAGTTGGTCTGGTATGTGATGATGGTAAAAATCGCAGTAAATCAGGGCGTACGATTCCAGTACAAATATCAAATCTTCTACATTTAGATTAATCATAACAGACATCTTTAACAGGTCCGGGACTCCTCTACACGACATGCACTTATTTTAAGCCCATAAAAAGTGACAGACTGGGCTAATAGAGACACCCAGCCCATGAAGGCTAGAAGTCAAATCTCTTATGCCCTAACAAAAGAACTTATTTCTTGAGGGGGAGAGACATAGGAGATAAGGAATTCATATCGATCCAACGGATCTAGATCGATCTCTTGATATGTTTCTCAGACCTATAAATAGCCTCCCCCCTCCACAGTCAGAAGGTAATCAACAAATCGCTAGTTTCTCTCTCAAACTCTCTTTCTCATTATGGTTCTGACTTGAGCTTCGGAGGGTCTGTCGCCGGGGCCAACTCTCGATATTTCAGGCTTTTTGCAGGTCCATCAGCCACATCAGCAACCGTCGGATTCAGATCATGGTGGTCAATCAACGATCCAGATTCAATCTCAGGAGCCATAACCGAATTTTACGGCCAAGGTCAAATGTCAGATTTTTAGTAGTTTCCATTGATTATTAATTCACTATCTGTTTGCTCCCACACTAAAATAAGCAGTAACAGATTGGCGCCGTCTGAGAGAAACTACACAAGTCAGACTTGCCGACATGCCAGAAAGACTAAGAGAAAGAGGGGCGGCCTCAAGCCGTCGCACCAACTCTCTTCGTCAACTAGCTCCTTCTGTGGAAGATCTGATTCGTCCTCAACAGTCACCCCGACAGCCTAGTCAAGCTCCTTCCAACGGAGAGGTACCAGGGGGTTCCCGACAAAACCATCATGAACAATATCCTCAGTACGACCGCATCTCAATCCATAATGCTTCAACTGATTCAATGGCCTCACGAGGCCCCTGGGGGTCTAAAGATTTCTGCCAGATCATCAGTGCCAGGCAACAAGGAGCAGTTCTGTGTATCCAATTGGACGAGAGGCGCAACTGATCTGAGGCCTCCCGCTCGGGATATCAAGCAAACGAGAGAACCTGTTTTTCTAGAAAGAGATCAGGGAAATCATCCTCTCAACAGGAGAAGAACCACAATAAAGAGCCCGACTCAAGGGCCAAATTTGAAACGTTCAAGCTCGACATCCTCCAAGCTATACAAGGAAGTCAAGATCTGGGCATGTAACACCCCGAATTCCAAAATAAAACTGAATTCGAGTTCCACAGGATCTTTACACTTCTTTCGTACAATTTTACAAGGAAATAAAAACTTTTCTCTTATCAGAGTTACATTACACTTGTACATTATCACAGCGGAAGCAACTTTACAATAATTTACATAAAACAATATTTAAATCAATCCTGCGTAGCATGTATACTTCAATTGTCAAGCATCTTTACCCTGCATATAAAACTGTGGGCGCGTCAGTTCATTCAACTGACAAAATATTATACATGGTCATCCTCTCTATTCCGGAAACAGTATAACGATTCTTATTTCTTAACAAACCACAAACTTGTCACAAATAAAGCTAAATGGACTATCCTATTGATGTCGTGTTGTGAATGTGCACTTAGTCCTTAATGCAATTATTTATATTATATGACACAAATGTGCACTTGTTCAGAGTCTATGCAGCCCATTCTATATAGGTCCGAGGGCAAGCTCTTAACCGTTCTTCTCTTGTAGGGTTCAATCCCTCGCCATGACTTAATCTACTACTGTAACTACGGTAAGTATCCTAGATGTTTTCTGACCTACGAACTCATGTCTAGGCGCCCTGGAGGGAATCCCAACGCACTGACACATGACTCATCATGCAGACATCCTGTCGTAATTCAGCTCCTACCATAGATATGATACCACCCGCAGTCGTCAAACACCCCACGAGCGTCGCCACCGGGATGGTACTCTGGAGCAGTATTCACGTCCTATCATGACTCATCATGGGACATCCTGTGAATACTCTCAGGCCGCCAATCCAATGGCTCTCATACTCAATGTTTTTCTCTTATTTTCATCACATCTTCACTATGTATCTAATCCTTAATTTAATTGAATCATGAATAAAATCAACTCTTAGAGTGTAGCACTCCCACTATACCGGTCTTATTCATTTAATTTCACATGACCCAACCTTGGTCTTCTCATTTCAAAATATCATTTCACAATTCTTTCATTGCCGGTATAAGGCTTGACTATACCCTAATTCTCAATTTCAACTCATAATTACAATGTCATACTCATAAGATCTTTTCATGATTAATAATAGTTTTTCCTTTTCATGTTCCTAGCATTCATATTCATAAAAACCTTTCACAATTCATCAGGATATTTCATTTCACTTCATATACAATTTCATGCAAAAGACAAATAAAATTCACTTTTCTAATTTGTCACATTCAATCTTCATTCTTTCCAAATTTCTTTTTCAATGTTCTTTCAAACAACATAATTATTTTTATCACGAGGCAATTTAAAATCTGAGACGTCAAAAATTGTCTGGACAGTCGACTCTTGGAGCATAGTCGGTCGACTGTTCAGCAAAAGATTAAAAAACTCAAGAAAATGGCCGGGACAGTCGACTGTTAACTTGGCCAGTCGGCTGTTCTGTAAAGATTTAAAACTCGAAAATAAAAGATCAGGGCAGTCGACTGTTACATTATGATCGGTCGACTGGTCAGCAAAAGATTAAAAGCTCGAAAAATAAATACTCAGAGCTGTCGACTGTTTTAGCCTAACGGTCGACTGATGCTGCTAGGTTTTCAAATTCCCAAAATATTTTTAGTTCATTCTCTTCTCCTTTGAAAATAAAATTTCCAGAATTAAAATACATTCAATTCTACAGTAACCAGTATTTTTAAAGTTATTTTTAACTCTTAAAAACCTATATTTTGGCCTTAGTTTGTATTCCATAAACACAATTTCGACATTCGAGAACTAAAACACACTTCTTCAAAATTAAAGATAGTTTCTCACACAAAATCACTACAATGATGTTTTCTTACTCATTGACAACTATGATATTTTTAGAACACAAAATCATCTTTATAAGTGAATAAAACCTCTATTTTTATTAATTAATCTACACATGATGCATTCGATTATTTGTTTGCAAAAATACATTCTTTCCATTTATTCTAATTTTCACATGGCATATATAGCAATGGAAGTTCTACTACAACCATTAACAATCATTTCTTAACAAATTACCCCATTCATTCATCTCTAGCATAACATTCTACTTTAACACTTTAATCAACAAATATGGTTCTAGTCTTTTACTAGTTAATCCACATAGTTTGCATTTAGAACATAATTAGCATGCATACTAGCATTAGAAACAATGAGAACGTTCACTTTTACTCATAATTAATAAATCTAGTAATCAAACAACACACATTTGCTAATTTATCAATCCTCTTCTAATTAGGCAAGCATGCATTTCATTTCAACTATTAGCTTATAATAACAATTCAATTTCATCCCTAGCCTGATTTCTACTTTAGAAGTCATGAAAAACACCCACATTTTGAAGAAAACCAATAAGAAAATCTCCTAGAACCTCCTAGAATGTGAGAGAGCGCCTTCTCCTCCTAGATTGCGATGCACGATCTCCTTCTCCTTGCTCCCTTGCCAAAACCGAGAGCTCCAAGTGGTGATGATGGCCTGCCTCTTAAGGTACACACATACACTCACACTCACACACTAATATATATCTCCTATATAATGTTTTCTTCTTTCAATAGATTATTAGTGTAGAATACAAGTAGAAAAGGGGGGGGGGGGGGGGGGTATTTATACTAATTCTAGGATGAATTAGAGGGCTAGGATTCATTGGATAGTTATAGGATGAATGACAAGGATAGGAGAAAAAGTTGTAGCAACCCCCACACACAAAGTAACCACCCATGCACACTCACCTACACTCCCCATCATCCAAGCCCATACCCGGCCTCCAACTAGTGTGCATTGCACGTGCCACCTAGTACCCCTATTTAGAAGTTTGTACAATTTAATTAATCAAAATGTTCACCATTTGTCTCTACATGACAAGTGTGACCATTTAATTGATTTATTAAATTGTGGGCTTCACAATTAGTGGGCTTAGGCTTATGGGCCAAGAAAATAAAAATAAAGAATTATTAAAGTGGGCTCAACAAATAAAATAGTGTTTAGGCTTTAGAAATAGGCTTTAGAAAAATAAAGGAGAATAATTGTTCATACAAAAAATGAAATTTTATATATATAAATATATAAATAATATACACATGAAATTTGCACGTGCACAACACGTGAAAATCAATATTTTTGTTAGAATGAAAGCTTAGGGTATTACAGGGCCAGCCCCTCAACGAAGAATCTGCCGACTCAAATGGGTCCCAGGGAAAGAAAGACCAAGTCCTTCGCCATATCTAAGAAGTAGAAGATTGTTTAGAGCAGATGAAGAAAGAGAGAAACCGCTCCAACAGGGCTTACCGCCCTAGTCGACCTCCTTCAGCAAAACCATCCTCGATGCACCCGTTCCAAAAGACTTCAAAGCTCCTCAATTCAAATTCTACAACCGAGAATCAAACCCGACCGACCATATCGAGTGCTTCAAAACACTCATGATGGTCTATAACGCCACCGATGCGCTCATGTGTCGAACATTTCCCGCAACACTGAAAGGATCAGCAAGGGAATGGTATTCTTACCTGACTCCAGATTCAATATTCTCCTTCGATCTGCTCGAGGAGTTCTTCATTGCGCACTTTGTTACTAGCCGCAAGGCTAAAAAAACAAGTGCTTCCCAATTGGAAATGAAACAAAGAGATAAAGAAATGCTGAGAGACTTTTTCAAATGCTTTACAACTGAAGCAAGGTCAATTTTATCCTTGAACACTTCAGTGGCGGCTGCATCTTTTTGCCACAACATCTCTAACAACAACCTGAAATCCTCCCTCACAAAAAGCCACCTAAAAGTTTCACTGAGCTCCTGGAAAGGAGTGACAAGTATATCAGGGTCGAGGAAGCTCTCTATCCTCAAGGCAAGAATGATTCATCTTCCGGGAACAAAGGAAGAATACAAGCAAGGAAGAACCCAGGAAGTTTCAGAAAATGGCGCAGGTTAACGTCGTCCAACTCTAGCTCCACGCTTCGACAAGTTCACTCCTCTCAATGCAAGCATATCTGCCATCCTCATCGAAGTTGAGAAGGACGGAATAATCTACCCCCCCTCCCACCCCACCACCCCAAGATGTCAACGTCTAGCAGGAGAAGAGACAAAAATAAGTGGTGCGTAATTCACAGAGATCATGGACACACTACTGACAACTGTCGAGCCCTTAAAGAAGAAATGGAAACCCTAATTTGCAGGGGCTATCTCTCCAACTTCGTTCAGAAGGACAACGACACCGAAAACCCTCTGCCCGGGGGGCTAATAAGTGTCTAGAGAGGCCATACGAATCGCAAGACTCTGAACATGTCCTCCATTCTATTCATGGAGGTCTGATGGGGAGAGATTCCAACTCCTCCCGCAAAGCTTTCGTCAGGAAAGTCAACTTCATAGGTAACATTTCGCCTACCAAAAGCACCGGGGTCTCGATTTCTTTCTCCAAAAAGGACTTAGAAGGCATCCGAACACCTCATTGCGACGCATTGGTCATAAACCTTTGCATGGTGAATCATGAAGTACGCTGCATCCTGGTGGACAATGGCAGCTCAGTAAACATCCTTTTCATGGCCATATTCGAGGCTCTCAAGCTCTCCCGAGACCGACTCAAGCTAGCCGGCTATACACTCCACAAATTCTCCGGTGTCTCTGTTCAAGTAGAAGGAGTCATCACACTGAATGTGACAACAGGGAAGGCCCCCGCTATTCGAACGAAAGCACTGGACTTTATGGTAGTCAATGTCAAAGCCGCATACAACGCTATATTCAGTCATCCTGGCATAGTGCCCTTCCATGCAGTTGCCTCTGCCTCCACATGAAAATGATGTTCCCAACAGTAGCTGGCATAAGCCAAGTTGTAGGGAGCCAACAGGAATCAAGAGCATGCTACACCACTACAATGGGGGTCTCGGTTCTCCCTCTCGATGCCACAAAGCTACCGCCAGAAAGCAGTCACAATAATTCCAAGACTGTAAACAAGCTTGAAGCCACTGCCGTAAACAATTATACCAAGAACTTCCAAACTTGCTACATCATCTCTCATCAGGTCCAAACTAGTTCTCATCATAACGCAGTAATAAACCTGAATCCCTCGCTCGAAGCCACTTCTCTCATTCAATGAAAACAAATAATCTTGCCTAAACACATTGGTGCATCAGAAGATTTCTCTTTCTCTATGCAAAACAATAGGGGTTCCCTCCAAAATAGGCAAGTCCAGGCAAGGTTTACCAAGTTGTTCGCTTAACGACCCATCAACTTGAAGACCCGGGGGATAAGGAGAGATCAACAAAACTTGGAAGGTAGAACACCTTGTGAAGGTGAATAAGGGTGTCTCAAACATCCTCTCTTAATAGTAGTAGAAAATTTTCTCAATTTGTAATAATGTCCAGCCACTAGAGCAGCCGCTTAGTTTTATTTTCCAAACAAAATTTTCTCAATTTGTAATAAGAGCAAGCCACTAGAGCATCTGCTTAGTTTATTTTTCGATAAAATGTAGTATTAATTTTTGAAAAATTCTTGTAAAAATCTACGGATGCATACAATGAGTTGAGTGCCAAACTTATACACAAATATGGCACCAAAAACTCGTTAAAAGCTTCCTACAAGAAGGGTTCGGAGTCCATACCCATGGTTCGAAGTTACTCTAGCAATTTGGAATGAAGCAATTTTAGAGTGTGCTTCGCCATTCGATCTGCTCCTGCAACCTGTTAATACTTAAGCAAACAACAAGCTAAACGCCCAAACTTACGCCTAGAGCGGTGCTAAAAACTCGTTACAAGATTTTCATAAGACGGATTCGGAGTCCATACCCATGGTTCGAAGATACTCTAGCAATTTGCAATGAAGCAAGTTCAGAGTGCGCTTCACCATTCGCTCTGTTCCTGCAATCCGTTAGCGCCTCCACGACTGGTCCGGAGTCCATACCCATGGCTCGGAGTTACTTTAGCAACCTGCAATTAAGCACGTTAAGAGTTCAACTCGCCATTCGATATGCTCCTGCAATCTGTTAATACTTAAACTAACAAGTTCGGAATCCATACACATGGCTTAGAGTTACTTTAGCACCCTGCAATTAAGCACGTTCAGAGTTTAACTCGTCACTCAATATGTTCTTGAAACTAGTTAAAATTCCTTGAAGACAGATTAGAAGGTCCAAAATCGTGGATCGCAGTTACTCCAGTATCACTTGTAAAAGCAACACTTAGAGTTTAACTCTCCACACGATGTGACTCTCACAATTTGTCGGAGGACCCATACAGAAAGTTTGGAAAACGACTCTCCCTTAGAGTTTCTCCTACAACTAGCTGAGTTCATGGCCGAGAAGTTCTAAACTCCGTCACACACAGTCGACGGTTTGTTAGCTTTACACAACAGACTTGAGGCCCTGTTATTTAGCTACAAAGAGCCCAGTCGATGGCACACCAACCATGACAACAAGGATCAAGCATATGAAAAGAATTCATCAAATCACGAACTATCGCAAACCCATATGTTCAGATCCAGTACCACTACAAATATCTACAAATACAAAATGGCTAGTCCAGAGTCTAACTCTCCCCAAGAGCAGCTCATACGACTAGCCAACCCCCAAGATGATGAATCACAGGACAAGACACCGGCACGTAGAAGACTTCCTATTTCACCAATTACAAGTCTCATCACAACTGCAGAATTACAATGAGTCTACATTTCACATCTAGGAATTGCTACCAAAAGTCCTACAAACACTTTACCACAAACCGTCATGTAAGTTGTTCTTCCAGCTACACACTGGAGAGATGCTCTACCTAAGAGAAACAAACCTCTTTACTAGCCTCCTACCAGCTAATAGCTCCATAGGGCCGCCTCAACTCTTGATGATGAAATTCAAGATAAATCTTCCTTAGGAGGGCAAGCTCCAGGTTTATCCGACCACCTTCACCTGAGCAAGCTCCAAATCCGTCTCGCTTAAAGTGCCGTGCAAAAGGAAGATTCCTAACTCCGTCAAGCGCAACGTATCACGAAGGAGAGCGAGCTCAATGTCCTGGGAGATCTCATTCGATGTACGCAACTACTTGTCAGTCTATAGAAGAATGGAATCACCTCAACGCTGATCAAACACAAGTGTCTTCACTTCAATATAAAAAGATTCAGAACATCCACAACTCATTCACTCTAAAAATGAGTTTGACACTACGAGTGCCACTTGAGTTCCTCCGGCCAACAATTCGTCAACATCGAGCAACGAGTTCAATGCTCTGTTCTCCGCACATGCTCCATCAACAACTCGTTGACTCCAAATAACGAGTTCAGCGCCTTGATCTTCGTTCAGGCTCTATCAAAAACTCATTGACTCCAAACAATAATTTCAATGCCGTGCTCTTCGCTCAGGATGCGTTAATAACTCGTTGACTCCAAACAATGGGTTCAACGCTCCGCTCACTACTTGAGCTTCATCAAAAACTCATTGGCTCTAAACAACGCGTTCAATGCCTTTCTCACCGCTCGAGCTCCGTCAATAACTCATTGATTCCTAACAACGCGTTCAATGCTCCGCTCACCGCTCGAGCTCCATCAACAACTCGTTGGCCCCAAACAACGAGTTTAATGCTCAGCCCACTGCTTGAGCTCCATCAATAACTTGTTGGCTCTAAACAACGAGTTCAACACCTTGGTCTTTGCTCAAGCTCCATCAACAACTCATTGGCCCCAAACAAAGAGTTCAATGCTCTTCCCACCGCTTGAGGTCCATCAATAACTTGTTGGCTCCAAACACCGAGTTCAACGCCTTGGTCTTCGCTCAAGCTCTGCCAAACAATTCGTTGGCTCCAAACAATGAGTTCAATGTCTTGGACTTTGCTTAAGTTCTACCAAATAGCTCGTTGACTCCAAATAATGAGTTCAACATTCTGCTCACCACTCGAGCTCCGTCAACAACTCATTGATTTCAAACAACGAGTTCAACACCTTGTTCTCTGCTCAAGCTCCATCAAAAGCCTGTTAGCTCCAAACAATAAGTTCAGCGCTCCCTCGACCCTCGAGATTCGACAAAACCTTATTGTCTCCAAACAACGGGTTCAACGCTTCGCTCTCCGCTTGAGCCCCATCAACAACTCATTGGCAACAAACAACGAGTTCAACGCTTCGCTCTTCGCTCAGGCTCCATCAACAACTCGTTGACTCCAAATAACGAGTGCAACGCCTTGCTTTCTGCACGAGCTCCATCAAACAACTCGTTGGCTCCAAATAATGAGTACATCGCCCCACTCCTTGCTCGAGTCCTTCCAAAGACCCCTTATCTTCGTGCAATAGGCTTGGCGTCCAATGCTGGCCTAAAATTGTCTCTACAAAATCTTCTTGGTGCAAATAACAAGTTCCAACTCCGTCTTCGATTTTATCTCTACAAAACTTGCTGGGCGCAAACAGTAGGTTCTACATCCAACGTCGGCCTAAAACTGTCTCTAAGAAACCTGCTTGGCACAAACAACATTTTCCACCTCTATCGTCGAGTTTGTCTCCACAAAACTTGTTGGGCTCAAATAGCAAAGTTCAACAACCAAAACAACACTCTATCACAACTCGATCATGGAGTAACCACTATAAACTTGCTGGGATCAAACAGCAAGTCCCAACTCTGATCCACTACGAGTTGCCTCTCCAACCTTGCCGGGATCAAACTGCAGTTTCTAAATCAACTCGATCAAGGAGTAACCTCCATAAACTTGTTGGGATCAAACAACAATTCCCAACTCAGCTCCACTACGAGTTGCCTCTCCAAACTCGTCGGGATCAAACGGAAGTTTCTAATCAAGGAGTAACCTCTATAAACTTGCTGTGATCAAACAACAAGTTCCAACTCAGCTCCACTACGAGTTGCCTCTCCAAACTCGCTGGGATCAAGCAAAATTTTCTAAATCAACTTGATCAAGGAGTAACCTATATAAACTTGCTGCGACCAAACAGCAAGTTCAAGCTCAACTTTATCTCAGAGCTCTCTCTAAACTCGTCGGAATCAAGCGGTAGTATCTACATCAACTCTATCTTAGAGTTGTCTCTGAACTCGCTGGGGTCAAACGGAAAACTCTACGTCAACTTATTTAAAGAGTTGTCTCTCTAAATTTGCCGGGCGCAAACGGCAAGCCCAAACATCCAACTCCTTCACAGAGTTCTCCCCAAACTTGCTGGGTTCAAATAGAAAACTCTATGTCAACTCAGTCAAAGAGTTCTTTCAAAACTTGTCAGACGCAAACGGCAAGCTCAAATGTCCAAATCCATCACAGAGTTCTCTCCAAACTTGCTGGGATCAAACAGCAAGCTCTATGTCAACTCAGTCAAAGATTTGTTTCTATAAACTTGCCGAGTGCAAAAGGTAAGCTCAAACATCCGACTCTGTCACGAAATTCACTAATAACTTGCTGGGTGCAAACAACAAGCTCCACGTTCACCTTCATCCTAGGATCGTCTCAAAAAAACTTGCTGGGATCAATGGTATTTCTACACAGCTCATATAGTTCAGTTATATATATACAAGATCCCATGATCAAAGCACTATGCTCCTAGACTGACAAAATGCTCATCCAATGATGAAACGCTTGATCGACAAAATAAGCTACTACCACAATGCTAGGTCGACAAAAAAGTGGTTCATTAAAACGAGCAATGAGATGTTTGATCGACAAGCATGACGTCGACATCGATAAAAACTCCTACTTCAAATCTCGAAAAAAGATTCCATTTCACCCATAAATCGAGGGATATGAAGTAAAAATTTGGTATATACATATAAATAATTATATATATGCACATATGAATACAAATATATGCAAATCCAAGTCCCAAAAATCCCCAGCAAATGCTCACGGGTTCAAGAGAAGAGGAAATGAAGAAACGGGTTCGGGTCGGGTTTAAGTTCACAAATCAAACCCGCAACACCAAACACCCTAAAGTTGTGAAGTTAATGGGTTGCAGATCCAAATCCAAAACCCGCAACCCTCCTCCACCTGTTCTTCTTCTCCAAGTATTTCTTCTTCAGAAAGCCAAAACAGAGCATCGACAACGACGACAATGCTGTTGTCCGTCTTCGACCAAACCACCACCTCCGTATCTCGACCGCAGCTCCACTCCGCCATGCACTAGCTCGTCGCCATGCTCGCCCAATACAGAGCTCGAGAAAAGTTCAAAAAACCCAAGAAAAGGCTAAGTTCATAGCTCGGCAAAGTCGATGCTCCAAAGCTCGACCAAAGCTTCTCATAGCTCGGTGAGGCACCGACCACAGCTCCATAGCTCGACAAGAAATTGAGGGCCATAGCTCGACCGAAGCTTGAAAGCCATAGCTCGACGGTGCTTCAAAACCCATAGCTTGACTGTTGCTCACCCTCCATAGCTCGACCAAAGTCGACGCTCCATAGCTCAACAAGAAATCGAGGGCCATAGTAGAAATTTGAATGAATAATTGATAACAAATATAATTAAAAAGAAATATACAAAAGTCTACCAACCTTTAATCCACAAACTGGCATATACAAAAGTCGTCATTTGTCAATAGAAAATGTTAAGTTGATTCTAAGATCATTTTCACCTATTACTACTTCAACTCGAACTATAATGAAACCATTTCTAAACCAGATCCAAATTGTGAACAATAATGACCCACATGTTTTCTAGTTGGAAGAAGATGTGTGGGAGAGTCAACTCGGGCATGGAGAGTCTTTTGGATTATTTTTATTGATTCGACCATATTAGATTTCTAATTTATTATAGAGAACAAATAGCACTTAGTAACCTGGAAATGTTATTTGGACTTTGGGATAGGAGATGAACCGAATAGAAGCATTCGTCCTCCGTAAAGTGGGCTTTTTATTCAGTTCGATTGAGGTTTTTGGGTTCTTAAACCAGACAAAGTCATTGTCTAAAGGTAGCCAAGCAATGTTCCTATTCGGTTTTGACTGACGGTGATCAGGAATGAGAAGGCAGAACTCATCTATGAATTGCTAAAACGTGTTTGTTATGTGTGTTTATTATATGCTGACCTTGGGCATCCCTTAAAAAAATAAAAAAAATAAAAAAAAAAAAAAAAATAAAATAAACAAAAAAAAAACTGATGGTAGTTTATACAGCCAAATAGACCTCAGGTGGTTTAAGGTGGTTTATACAGCCAATGACTTATGTGCTAAATTATATTTGAAAGATAACTTAAAAACTAAATCAACATTTCACAATACGACATTCCTCATAAATATGGACAGCACCAAGCATAAAGAAAAAAAGATTATTTAGTTATTTTAAATCTAAAGGTACTTATCAAGTGATGTTTAGAACAAAAAAATTTAAAGGGAAGGATGTTTAGAACAACCAAAAAACTATTGGCAGCACCGAACAAAAAAACTTATCAAGCGATGTTCAAAACTATTGGCAGCACCGAACAAAAAACATTCAGTCTCACTATAATATGGAAGGATGTTTAGAACAACAAATATTAGCATCAACCCTCGTGAATACAATCCTAATATCAACCCTCGTGAGTATCAATCTAACAGATACAGTCCTACAAAATTTAAAATCTGCAACCCTAAACAGATACAATCCTAAAATTAGATGCAAAATTAGATGGAAAACAGTATCAATTTCGAATAACACTTACAAACAATCAATCCTAAAATTAGATGCATAAATTAGATGGAAAATATTATCAATTTCGATTACCAAGTGCGTGTACCCAAATTATGATGGAGTACCATTTTTGACATAAAATACAAAGGAAAGAAAGAAGCAGAATAAACTTGCTAACTCTCATCTGTTCCATACTTGACCCTTTTTCTGGTGATCTTAACCAGAACAAAAAGGTGAAGTTGGAGGTAAATGAAGCTACAGTCCAGAAGTCTAAATTTCAACTTTGGTCTACTTTCCTCAAGTAATAGGTAACATGTCGAAATAAGCATGCATATTAACAAAAAATGGTAGAAGGTAATGTACAAAATACCTTATCAGCGAACGGAAATTGAATTGGGAGGTTGTTACCAACAATCCAACGAAGTCCTGCTTAAGATGAATAAAGAAGTAGGAATTAGAGAAAAGATACTCAACTATAGCATATAAACTCGAGAAAATGCAATATGAAAGAAAAATAACATTTCAAGTTTTCACAAAGTAAATGGTCAATCTTTTTATATGTATTACTTTTGCTTAAGCAAAAAATGGTAGAACGTAATGTAAAAACGTAATGCTTCAGTGGTCGGTTTCACTTCGCATTAGTAGCACATTAATGTGTGTTTGCGCGCGTGCATGTGCGGATGCAGGTGCTCACATTGCTCTCATCATATCTAGTTTCGGCTATTTATGTAGACATGAGGTAGCAAAGTAACTACAAAATGAAGATTCCACACCCCCAAGTCAGATTTGGGGCCAGTAGACTCACATTAATTTGTAACAGATAACATGAGCAATTTGTACATATAGAGTTAAGTTGCAAAACATCAAAAAAATATGCATAACAAATAAATATTTGCTACGGCCAGATACTTAATAAACACGCATTTTACATGTTCTTACCTGCAGGTTCATATGCATATCCAGCCGCCCATTTCCAAGAACACTGAACCCTCTCTCCGCATATTCACCTACCCATTCCAAACACAAAAACAACTTAAGCAATTCATCAAACAGATTCCGTGCACTACCAGAATAACATCATTACCTGCACCATCGACATCCCCATATCCATCTGTATCCTGTATCCCATCCACCCCCTCTACCAACCAACCCCTTCCAACACTGAATTTATATACTTGAAATTCCTCAAATGCGTGTAAGCTTGCAATCTCATTCTACCCTCCTCATCATTCCTCAACAATTCTTCGATCTGAGCCCGCCTTTCCTCATCATGCTTGTAATCTCATTCTCTATATCACCATGCCCCTCTATAATCTAAAACCAACAGTTCTTCAGAACCAAAAATTAAAAAACCAACAGTTCTTCAGAACCAAAAATTAAAAATTAAAAAATAAACTAAACCAGTCGACGAAGGAGTGGCCGGTGGTGCCGAGGGTGCAGTCGATGAAGGAGCGGAGGGTGGAGAGGCGTCAGACCTCGAGGACCTCGCCGAGCATGACCGGCACGGGACTAAACTAAACAAACAGATAGAGTAGACGATAAAGCTTCGGTGGTCGATTAGCCTTGGATGGTGGGGGTTAGGGATTTCGGGATTGGCCTTGGACGGTGGGGGTTAGATAGAGATGGTGAAGCTTCGGTGGGGTTAGGAATTTCGGAATCGATGAGAGAGAGAGAGTGGGATTTCAGGTTGGAGGAGAGAGAGAGAGGGGGGGACCGATGTGAGAAAGAGAGACGGAGGATCGATGTGAGAGAGAGAGACGGAGGATCGATGTGAGAGAGAGACGGCGGGGCGGGAGCGATGAGAGAGAGATAGACAGAGGGGGAGGGGATCGATGAGAGAGAGGAAGGGTCGGGAGCGATGAGAGAGAGAGAGAGCACGGGAAGAGAGAGAAGGGGGGGGGGGGGTTTGAAATTTTGGGTGGGAAAATGTGTTTTGTGAGAATCAATCTGGGCCTTTGATTTTGGGGAGACTGAATGAGAACCACTTGATAGCTTCGTTTGTAATTTTTTATTATTATTATTATTATTATTATTATTATATATATATATATATATATATATATATATATATATATATATATATATATATATATATATATATATATATATATATATATATATATAATTCTAAATTAATTAGATTCTTAACAGTTAGTCACAAACTTATTCTTAATCCAACTAATCCCCATATTAACATTAGTTCCCCTTCTCAGATCAAGCCATACCTGCAACTCCGAACTTGAGCTCCACTTCAAACTCCAACTTAATTAAATCAAGTCTTACTTGATTAAGGCATATCCCTATTCAATGAACACAATGCCAAACTCAATTCATAATCAGCTCCATGTGTACATGTTAGGCTCGAAAACAAAAAAAAAAGGAATAACCAATTCCATTTAATCCAAGGCATTCTAACTGAACAGATCATAACTTAATTTAACCAAACCATTATGCACCACAGTTAACAGTGTCGACCATGACCCCGTCATCTTTCCTTCACCCCAGACCCAACAATCGATGTAATACATAGTTCCAAAAAATTGTAGATTGAGACTAATTAAATTATTAGTTTAGAATCCAAAAATGCAAATATTTAACCCGAAATCTGAGATTAAAATAACAGAAAAAAAAATCAGTAATTCTCCTCGTGCTTAAAAAATTCATTGCATCAAGCTAGTGTACATGAATACATATAGAAATCCTTTTTCCTGGTGTGAAGCTTATGTATGTGTATATATAGAAATCCTTTTTCCTGTGGTGAGCTTGTGTATATGTATATATAGAAGAAACCCCCCTTTTTTTGTAGTGAAGCTTGTGTATGTGTATGCATGATATAGAAGAAACCTTGTTCCTGTAATGAAGCATATATATATATATATATATATATATATATATATATATATATATATATAGAAGAATCCTTTTTCCTGTTGTGAGGCATATGTATATGCAAATAGAAATCCTTGTCCTATGATGAAGCATATGTGTATGTATATATGATATAGAAAATATCTTTTCCTGTAATGCAGCAAATGTGAATGCATACATGATATAAGAGAAATTCTCCCCTATAATGAAGTCTGTACATATGTATATATGATATAGAAAATCTCTTTTCCTGTAATGAAACATATGTATATTCATATTTAAAGCAACTCTAAAGCTTTAATATTTGGGTGAAGAACTTCAAGTTGTATACAATTCATTTACAAAAAGAGTATTCTGATGTGCTTCTTCAAGGTGGAAACATGCATATATGTATATATTTATCTGCAAAAGAAATTCATGCCGTATTAGGCATATATAGTTCAAGCTCAAATAGAAATCATTTTACAATTCATTATACATATTCACTATCTTGTTAGATAAATTTGCCCCTGACCATTTGCTTATATACCAATTGTGAGTCAAGTTTTTCCCATCAGAACATCAAACAGAGCATCCTAATACATCCTTATCTATCCAGATGCAAAATATTTCATACAAATTTCAATAGCATCAAATTTCTACACGATCGAACAAGGCATAGTGTAGATTAAATCAAAATTTTCATGAGTACTATTAAATCTCTATCATTCTTAATCAATCTTTTACATACAATCATTCACCAAGTTATATTCTTGTTTATGAAGGTCTTACTTTAACTTACTCAATCATCCAAAAAATTTCACTACATCAACAAAACTTCCTAGCATGCATCCTACGAGACAAATTATCATATTCAACAAATATAGAATCAAAACAAGAGATAGAAGTATCAATCACCTTTAAAGAAGATTAACTTGAAGGAATTAAAAGAAATAAGAAGCCCTTCTCCTCCTTTTGCAAAAACTCCAAGATCCACTCCTCCAATTCAAGAAATATGAAGAAAAAATAATGTTTCGATTTCACTGCGCGGGGGGGGGGGGGGGGGGGGGGGGGGGGGTTACTGCAGTATATAATAGGCCGAGATTGCTCTTTTAATGTTTTTTAAAAGATTTACAAAATATTATTTTGAAAGATATCTTTACATATATAATCTTATCACATTAGGTAGTTAAATAACCAAATGAAGTAGGATTTAAATCCCTCAATTTCTTGGCCAGCCTCATCTTGAAACCCAAAAAATATCATCTTTTGAAATTTTTCCTCCAAGTGGCATTTTTGCAAAAGACCCCTTTATTTAACAATATTTGCGAAAAATACCAATAGTGATTTATAAAATCCAGAAAATTTGAAATTAATATTTACTAGAAAATATTAGGTCCTCCAAATTAAAAATTCTTGACTACTTTGTGTTTCCCAAAAAAAACATTTGCACGTGCAAAAAGGTAAATTTCAGAAAAAGTTTATCAAATCACCAAAAATTCACTTTAATTCATTTATTAATACAAAAAAATTATTTTTAAAAATCTAGGGTGTTACAAACTGAGGGCACGTCAGTTGCATACAACTGACGCAATGCTATAATATAGCGATTCTTCTACTTTAGCAATCACAAACTTGAATGTAGAAACAAAATATGAAAGGTGACTATCCTAAATATGTCAGTGTATGATATGACCTAATGCCTAATGCAGACATTCACACTACGATGACACTAATGCACACTTGTTCGGATTCTATGCATCCCATATTACATAGGTCCGAGGGAAAGTCCTTACATACTCCTCATTATAGGGTTCAATCCCTCGTCATGAAAATCCTACTACGGTAACAAAAGTAAGGTTTAGACATTCCACTAGTACGGAATCAAGTTCTGGAATTCTCGTCCGACTATACAGAATCCTCGTCGTGCGAACATCCCTCAAGTGCCGCTCTAGCCCCGGAATATTCTGGAGATCTGTCTCCTATCCCCCCAACTATTTATGATTCCGAAATCCACCGCCCAGTCAATCAGAATCCCGAATTTAATTAAGGCTCATCTCATTCCACAAGCAACCACAGTCCCGGAATCCACCGATCGACTGGGTCTATTATTAGGTTTCGATGGTAATCTCACATTAAATACACAGTGAAAAAGTTACAAAAAAAATATCGAAACCTAATCATGAATCCATGCAAAAACCATAATTCGTGTTTAGGAGTTATACCTTGAAGATGGATCTTCTGTCTCCACAGTATGCCGATTACAGCACTATAATATTGCGGTGCCTCTACGGTATCCATACGAACGGATCAAATCAAGTTTTTTCTCACACTGCGGTGCTAGCTGCAGGAAGGGGATGTTCCTCACGATCTCTCTCTCTCACAATTTCTGTGATGCCTAGGGTTTTCTCATGTGTATCTTTTTTACAGATACATGTCATATATATTGCTGCAGAAAATCAACCCTAAGAAAGTAATGAGGCTGTTGGAATCACAATCTGACCTGGTTCAATTCGTGTGTGGGCCTTTGAACTTTAGCCAGCCCATTTAATATAATTAAATGTCCAACCAATAACAGGATTCCAAGTCTTACTTGGATCCCCAATTAAATTCATCTTATGAATTCAAATCTCAATTTCGATTCATTCTAAGTGTGTAATCCTGTAGGTTCCCATTACGTTGACAGTATTACTAAAATCATATTCTAGTATTACAAACAGTGAGCGGTTACAAGCAATACATCACTGCTACTCAAGTAACGGGAATGTCAGTGATTAGACATAACCTATCTGTGACCAATGTTACCATGTATTCTAGTCCCTTTGTCTAGATATCTTAATTGAACACAAGGCATAGAGCGTGTCACCCTTGTATAGTTAAATCTTTGGTTTTTTGATGTCCGAGTAGACTTACTAAAACAAATGACATCAATATCTCATATTGACTCATTTGAGTACGGCCATGCATTTTGCATCTCACTCAATCAAGGGGCTCATAGATATCGCTCTTGTTATGTAAGAGGGACAAATCCTATCTAAGTCAATCACATCCCACTGCATAATTTGTAGTATATCCAATAGTCGACTTTATAATCACCTTATTACATATTGCAACGTTTGACGACATTAAAACATATAACTTCTCATGTAGGGAACCGTAGTGACTTCAAGTTAAAGGACTACATACATCATGGTCACTGTGAGAACCTCTTATGACACTCACGTAACGATCCATGCAGCATTCTCTTGGTGGGTCAGTCCAGCACATTATTACTCTAATATGTACCCATATGAAGACTTGATATCTCATATCCATGACCCGTGAGATATGGTCATCAGTCTACGCACATACTAGTTTCTATGTATTATTATTGTTCTAATTCACAATAGTACTTCACTGGGGGACATTTAAGAATAGTGTTCTAATTACAACCAATAGGATCTCACAATCAAGTCATGCACTTGATATCCCATGGTATTGAACATACTAATCTAAGGATTTTATTATGTTCATTTAATCACAATAAACAACACAATAAATAAAATATCTCATATATGAAATAAATATCATTATACAATGTAAACTAGTAATGTCAATACACAACTGGCCTCGAGGGCATACACCAACATCTATAGTCCAGGAATCCACTGCCCGACTATATAGAAATGCCCAACTTACGTTTGCCCAGGTTTTATTACATCTTCCTTTCTAGTGCTTGTCCTTAATTAAATTTTAGTTTTTTCGTGGTCTAGAACTAGCTTACCCTACCGGACTTAAATTTTCTCATCAACATTCAGGTCCATATTGACTAATTCACAAAATTTCATTTATCAAAATTGCCGGACATTACGGGCCTCGCTCAGCTCCTAGAAACCATCCATCTCAACACAGAGATCTTCTAGGTTATCTTAACCACATTTACACAATTTCTCATTCATAATTTATTTGATTTGTTCATACATTCACTTTGAATTGTCAATTTCAAAATATAACTTCTCATTCCTTCATCTCAAGAGAGAATTTCAACTTGATAAAACTCCATACGAATATCATATGTTTATTCTCACAAATTAATTCTTTATTTATCTCTTAGTTTGTCATATAAATCATTTTTCATAAATTTTAGGGTGAAATTCCTTTTCATATGATACACAAACTTTACCACACTTTCAATCTTTCCTCACAAAATAAAATGTTATAAAAACTCACTTCTTGAAGTAGATAATGTACATTATAATTTTTTCATCCAAATAATTTTCCCCAAATTCATATTTGATTAACTCGAACATTATAAAGTTAGCTCATTTTAACAAAAAAAAAATTATTCTTAAAATAATCCAACATAATCACACAATTCAATTTTGAAAAGGGGATTTTATCCTCTATTTGAATTCCAAATTTGTACATAAACATCTCAAATATTCCACCAATATTCTAGTATAATTTAACAACTTATCTTTGATTAAAATTCTGTGCAAATATAGTTAATAAAATAAAAGGAGGGTTTTTTTTAAAAAATAAAGCCTCTGCCCAGGCTCGAACCCAGAGCCAACAGCAAACCAAACGCAACCCACAACCAAGGTGCCAACTCACGTTGGTGAGTCAAAGAGTCACTTCAACTGTTATAAACCCGAACTATAGTATGTATATCGACTTGAAAATTTCAATAACTTGATTGCTCTGTATTTCCTTGCCAATTTCATAAATATACTTCTCCAAAATATTGAGTCTATAATCCTGAATTCTTCAAAATCTTCAGTAGGGACGAAATGTTATACAGACTCAACTATATTTAAAGTACTGTCACTTGTTCAATCTTGTAAAATTCATTATAAATTTCATTCTTCATGGAAAATTGATTTCTTAGACTCTCAAGAATGGTTAATGAGTCTCCTTCAACTTCTTAGTTTTGACCATCCTCAAAATACTTCATATAAGATGCTTAAATGATCAAAATCCAAAATATAGACAAATTTCCAACAACTAGCCAAACTGCCAACCAGTCCTAAGTTCAGATTTTGTTAAAATAGTAAACGACATACAAATATTATGAAATTTTAATGAGATGTTCTTGACATATACGGGGTGCTCATAAAAAACTTTTAGCTCTAGATTCCTTCTAATTTAATAGATATGATTTTCTGAAATGCACCTAAAACTCAAAACAGAAACTTATAAAAATGTTCTCAAATCAATCATATCATAATTTCACACACTTAATCAACAACATATAATCTAAACATGAATACTCAATCTATATAAGTTATCATGCATCAAACAATTCACATATATATATATATATATTCTACTATCTAGCATTCTACTAATAAAATTATATTAGAAAGTTGGAGAAACACCCACCTCAAATAGAACTCCTACCAAAATCTCCAAAAGCAAAATCCCGCAAGCTCCTTGTAAATACCGAAAGCCCAAAACGGCACTCCTCTCCCTCTTGACTCTCTCTTTTTTATTTAATTTTGTGTACATTTGGGGTTAGAATAGGAGGTATTTATATAGGTAATTTGGGGGTAGTTTTAGTAACTAACTATCCACTAACCCACTCACACACCCCACTCTCCCGCTCATGGAAACCAAGTCAAAAGGTAGCCGGTTTTGGATAGTGTGCACATTGCACGTGTGCACGTGGTTTGTACACTTTCCACTTTACTCTTATATTATCATTTTATTCCATTTTAAACATTATTCTTTAATAAATAATTATATTATTTTTCTTAACAGCAAAAAAAAATATTATAATTGGATTAAATTAGGCCTAGAGAAAATTTTAATGCACAACTTTTGTAAAATAACATAGTTAGTACGTGCATCGAAGAAAACACGTGTAAAGCACGTGTAGCAAAAATATTTAAAAAGTAATATTTCACATAAAACTAGTTTAAACTAATAAAAATAAACATACACACTCCATAAATTTTTATTTTAAAAAAAGATACAACCCATACGTGCACTTCAAACACGTGCGTTGCACGTATCAATACAAAATAAATTCGAGAGAACGAAAAAAATTCATAAATAGTCAAAATACGTAGAAAATTTATATTAATAATGTTACAAATATTACACGTAACATTAAAATATACGTAATCGACATGTGCATTGAAAGCACGTGTAGTGCACGTAAAAACGCAAAGATTATTTTTTTTATTAGAGTTGGCTCAAAATAGGATAAAAATGAATTTTGAGATGACTAAAAATATATAATAAATCGAAATACAAAAATACGTAGGATATTTATATTAAAATACGTTATGGATTTTACCCGTAATAGTACAAAATACAAGTGTGTAACACACATGGGCAAAATTGTCATAACTTAATTTTGCGGGGTGTTACAATACGACATAGGCAGAAATCCCATTTTGGACTCTTGCATATTAAAACGTTTCAATACTTTGTCTATGAATGTACACTGACTCAGGCCAAGCCATTTTCTTGATCTATCTTTATAGATCTTGATGCCTAATACATAGGTACCTTCACCCAAGTCCTTCATGGAAAAACATTTTCTAGCCAAGTCTTTACAGACTGTAAGGTAGGGATGTCATTCTCAATGAGTTGTATGTCATCTACATACAACACCAGAAAGACAATTGTGCTCCCACTAACCTTCTTGTAGACACAAGGTTCATCTTCATTCTTAATGAAACCAAACTCTTTGATTACATCATCGAAGCACAGATTCCAGCTTCTAGAAGCTTGCTTTAACCCATAAATGGATTGTTGCAGCTTACACACCTTTCCAGCATTCATTGGAGTAACAAAACCCTCAAGCTGTGTCATGTACACTTCCTCGAGAAGATTCCATTTAGGAAAGCAGTTTTGATATCCATCTGCCAGATTTCATAATCGTGATATGTTGTAATAGAAAGCAGGATCCGAATGGATTAATCATGACAACTGGGGAAAAAGTCTCATCATAGTCTACTATTTGATTTGAAGGCAATCACAAATTAAATACACAGCGGAAAAATTAAAAAAAAAATATCGAAACCTAGCCATGGATCCATGCAAAAACCATAAATCGTGTTTAAGAGTTATACCTTAAAGATGGATCTGTTGTCCCCACAATATGCCGATCACAGCAGTGTAATATTGTGGTGCCTCTATGGTATTCACACGAATTGAGCGAAAAACGGCTCTCCTTCATACCGCGGTGCTAGCTGCGGGAAAGGGATGTTCCTCCTCACGATCTCTCTCTCTCAATTTTTATGACGGCTAGGGTTTTTCACGTGTCTCGTTTCCATAGATACATATCATATATAAAGGTGCAGAAAACCAACTCTAAGGGAGTATTTGGTACGCGGTAATGTATAAGGGAATCTAGGATTACCCTCTTGATTACCTGGTTTGGTAAGACATAGGTATAGTTTTGTAAATAATATTAAATTCGCAGGGTCATCAAAATAATTATTTGGGAAGGATAAACATTCCCCTTGAAAAGGGTGGGATTTGTGGATTCCTCCACATAAAAAATGAGTGAGATTATTTCATACCCAAAACACCCTCTAGAAAAAACCGGACTCAACCAAATCCACCCAAATATCACACTCCTCTTCCCGTCTTCTTCTTCTCTTTGAAAAGAAAACAAACGAAAAAAACCCCAAGCCCCCTTCCTGCTTCTTCCGATCGTCTTCTCCAGCCCCCTCAGGCGACCCCCAACCCCCGTCGCACCACCTCTCTCCCGTCGATGCTTCTCCCATCGCCGCCTTCACCCATGTCCTCCATCCTTGTCGACACCCTCACAGCAGCCCCAAAACCCCAATCCCGATCTCCCCTTGCTCCTCCATCCCGTCGTCCAGCTCTATAGCGCTGCTGCTCGACCCTCACAGCAGCCCCAAAACCCTAATCCTGATCTCCCCTTGCTCCTCCATCCCGTCGTCCAGCTCCATAGCACCGCCGCTCGACCCTCACAGCAGCCCCAAAACCCCAATCCCGATCTCCCCTTGCTCCTCCATCCCGTCGTCCAGCTCTGTAGTGCCGCCACTCGACCCTGTGCTCCATCGCACCGCCGCTAGCAACGTCGACGACTACTAGTCCCCCCTTGCCACTGTTGCTGCTGTCTCTTTGTTGCAGTTGTTGTCTTTTGCTCCACGGTTGCCTTGCTATTAATTTGGGTTCTTTCGTGCACGTCTTATTGTTGGTTCGTGAGTTCGTTGCTTTGGGATTCTCATCCCGTTATTCTTGGTATTCGTTTTTGGGTTACTGTGTTCTTGAAGGAAGCTTATGATGGGGTTAATTTGGTAGAGAAATGCCCGTTGTTAAAGTTTCAAGATAAGTTTATGACACTTATTGGGAGGACGACATACTCGGATTTTGGATATGAGTAATCCCGTGGCTGTTTGATGTAATTTGGTATGTAGAAATCTGAAACGCTAGTGTCAAATTTGTTTTACAGCTTACTATACATCTCGTTGTTCTATTTCAATACAGCTTACTGTTGAACTTGCTGAAAATCATAATAAATGATAATTTGGTCGAAAAGGGTATTTTCGGTAATGTCTACTATAGAGATGGATTGATGGGAATGAATTGTTCTATACCAAACACGGTAATAAAGTATTTCCAAGCATGTATTGTCGTATACCAAACACAGTATTACAAAATTCCCGGGAATCTTCATTCCCACCCTCATATTCCTGGGAATACACCAATTCCTGGGAATTCTCCAATCCGCGTACCAAACGCCCCCTAATAGAGTAATGAGGTTGTTAGCCTCACAATCTGACTTGGGTCAGATTCGTGTGTGGGCCTTTGAACTTTACTTGGCCCATTTAATCTAATTAAATGTCCAACCAATGTCAGGAGTCCAAGTCTTACATGGATCCCTAATTAAATTCATCTTATAAATTTAAATCCCAATTTTGATCCATCCTAAGTGTGTGACCCTGTAGGTTCCCATTACGTTAACAGTAATACTAGAATCATATTCGAGTATTACAAACAGTGAATGGTATCTAGCAATACATTATTGCTACTCAAGTAATGGGAATGTCAGTGATTTGACATAACCGATTTGTGACCAATGTTACATGTAGTCTAGTCCCTTTATCCATATATCTTAATTAACCACAAGACATAGAGTGTGTCACACTTGTATAGTTCAATCTTTGGTTTCTTGATGTCTGAGTAGACTTACTAAAATAAATGAGAACAATATATCATATTGACTCATTTGAGTACAACCATGTATTTTGCAGTCTCACTCAATTAAGGGGCCCATAGATATCACTCCTGTTATGTAAGAGGGACAAATTCTATCTAAGACACATCCCTCCCCATGATTTGTAGTATATCCAATAGTCGACTTTATAATCACCTTATTACAGGAACGTTTGACAGTATTAAAATATATAACTTCTCATGAAGGGAACCGTAGTGACTTCAAGTCAAAGGACTACATACACCATGGTCACTGTGAGAACTGCTTATGATACTCACATAACGATCCATGCAGCATTCTCATGGTGATTCAGTCTAGTACATTATTACTCTAATATGTATCCATGTGAAGACTTGAAATCTCATATCCATGACCCGTAAGAATGGTCATCATTCGACGCATACACTAGTCTCTATATATTATCATTGTCCTAATTCACAATAATACTTGACTAAAGACATTTAAGAACAATATTCAGTCAATAGGATCTCACAATCAAGTCATACATTTGATATCCCATGACATTGAACTTACTATTCTAAGGACTTCATTATGTTCATATAATTCACAGTAAATATATAACACAATTAATGAAATGCCAAAATATGAAATAAATATTATGATACAATGTAAAATAGTAATGTCAATACACAACTGGCCTTTAGAGCATACACCAACATCTACACCATGAACTTTCTAGAAACCTTTAGCCACCAACCGCCCCTTAAAGGTTTGCACGTTACCATCCATATTAGTTTTCTTTTTGAAAACCCATTTGTACCCAATAGGTTTTACCCCTTCCGGTGGATTTACCAAGGTCCATACTTGGTTTGCATAAATGAATCTTCTTCAACTCATATGTTAGGATCGTGTCAGCCTCCGCAGTAAGAGGAGGAGCCTCGAGCACGATAGCAGAGGCTAAGGAGAATCCACTGGCGGCAGGGCTAATCGAGAGAGTGGATGTAGACCCAAATCTTGTAACATCCTAAATTTTCATATAATTAAACATAAATTTTTCATTTAATTTCACATGTTTTGCACGTGCAAATTAATGTGTGTTTTTGGCATTAAAATTATTTTTTATGTCATGAACAAATATTTCTCTTTTTCTTTTTAAAAAGCCTTTTATTAAATCCTAAGCCTAATAACTTGATCCTAGCCCACCTTAAAATTAATTAATTAATTAATTAAAAGCCCAATAGGTTTTATCCCACTAATTAATTCTATTATTAATTAAAACAACTTGTATGGTAGACAGTCTTGTAATCAATTAGTGTAATAAATAAATGAACAAACTTAATTGTAGTGTGCATGTATAGGCACGTACATTGCACATGCACGTGCAAATTGAATAAGAAGAGGAGGCCGGCCATACACATGGGGAGATGGGGAGAGTGGAGGAGTGGAGAAGTGGTTATGTGAAAGTGGGTGGTTCTTCTAACTCCCAATTGTATCCTAGCCCTTCATCCAAACTCATCTCAACCCTTCATTGGTTCATGAGTTGTGTATAAATAGCCCCCTTGGTCATTCATTACTCTTTGCACTTAGAAATTTTAAAGAGAAAAGACATAGTTGTGTGAGAAAAGATAGAGTTGTGTGAGGAAAAGATTGAGTTAACTGTGTGTGTGTACATTTGCATATTGGAGGCCGGCTATTAATCAAGGAGGAGAAGGAATCCGGTCGGGTACTAGCTTGGAGGAGAAGGCTCACTACTAGGGAAAGGCAATCGTGCTTTCAAGGAGTTTCTTTGAGAATTCTTAATTATTTCTTCAAAGAAGTGGTCGATTTCTCTACTTCTAATGTAGTTATCATGCTAGGAAATTAAGTTCATGAATATGCTAGAGAAACTAGTAAAATTGACCATGAGATTGCTTTAAAAAAAAGGGTTAATAGGGAAAAAGAGAAAAATCTTGATTGAGATTAATGATTAAAATTTATCATGGTGCTTTATCAAATTCATGCTAGAATATCCATTTTAATGAACCATGCTAGTGTGATAATTTTGCTTAAATGAATGACTTAGTTGTAGATTGAGATGAATGGATATTGTTATATTTAATTGTTAAATAGATAAATTGTTGTTCTACAATGTGAATGCGATAAAAGAATAATTGCTAGACTCTTATAGAATTGAAAGAAAACAAGAACCTACTTTTAGTGGATTTATATTGGTGTTTTTGAGAAAGAACTATAGTTTTATTTTAAAGTCGATTGGGTATTCTTTAAATATAAATTGTAAAGAAAACTCATTTTAATGTCAAAAATAAGAGTTTTAAAAGCTGTTATACTGTATTTTTCTTTTAGAAAATATTCTGGAAAAAAAAAGTTTGATTTTGAAAGATACAAATTTATTGAGAAATTGAATTTTGTAAAGGAGACTTACAAACAGACAGTAGGTCCTTATACTGGCATGAATGAATTCTCGAAAATAAATGTTGCAGAAAAAAGACCAAGATTGGGGCGTTGTTATCAATTGTTGCTTAAGACCGTTGTAGAGGAAATGCTAACTCTAGGGTGTTAATTTTACTCATAATTCAAATATCTAAGAACTACACTATAGTGAATATGTGATGAAAGTAAGAGAAAAATACAAGTATGAGGGCATCGGATCTACAGCGTGAGAGTGTTCACAGGATGTCTACATGATGCGTCATGTCATGACGTGAATACATCTCCAGAATTATCGGGACCGTGGCGACGCTTGTGGGGTGTTTGGTGACTACGTAGTGCCATTGTTCCATGGCAGAGGAAAATTTTCCATAGGATGTCTGCATGATGCGTCATGTCATGACGTGGGATTCTCCTCCAGGATGTCTGGACATGGACTCGAAACTCATAGAGCATCTAAGATACTTATCGTAGTTACCGAAGTAGTTGAACTCATAGCGAGGGATCCAACCCTACAAGATGAAGTACGATTAAGGGCTTGCCCTCGGATTTATGCAGAATGGGATGCATAAGTTCGAACAAGTGTGCATTAGTGTCATTAAATATAAATCACTGCATTAAGGATTAAGTGCACAACACCCACGACATCAATAGGATAGTCCTCCTTATCTTTGTTTGTGAACAAGTATGTGCTTTCCAAGTAAAAGAAATTGATGTATTATATCCTAGCGTCAGTTGAATGCCACTGACGTGCCCACAGTTTCTATGCAGGATAAAGTGAATGAAAGGACTAAAGAAGGAATGCTGCTTAAAGATTTGTTTCAAGTATTAGTTTATTCATGTATTATGTCGTAATCTGCTTTCGCTGTATTGATGTAAACATTGTTATATAAAAGTTTTAAATTCCATGTAAAATTGTTCGAAGTGAAGTGTAAAGATCCTGTGGAACTTCGAATTCAGACTTATTTAGAATTCGGGGTGTTACAAATCCCCCCTCCCTGTAGCAACGCCCGTCGATCCCTTCGCGGCCATCGACGTTGCAGGACTAGTAACTGTTCTCTTCCTCTTCTTTTCTTCAAGGTATTTGCTTCTCAACCCCGAGCGTTTGGCAACAATCGAGTCAAAATCCATGTCGATCACCCCTGCCAAACAAAATGCCAAGTGTTCAGCGAAGAAAAAGAAAGAATAGATAATTACAAGCACAGAAGTAAAATGTAATGAAAATAAAGATGCATGCTAGGGTTGATCGAACTGAGATCCCCTCTGAAGAGAAACTTCTCGGTCACCTCTCTCCAACTCAAAGCAGTCCGATCTAAAAGAACCCTAACCATGTCCTCCTCCTCGGGACTCAGAATACGATCAATCTTCGCCATCTTCGGCACCTCCTCACTCCAAGTTATGGGAATCCCCCCATGGCTCACGATTGCGAATGATAAATTACTTCTCTCTCTGTACTTGATCGAATTAGGATTATCAATCAACTTCACCCCTCGACGTGGAGTGAGATAGAATCTGAACTCCAACCTGTTCTTCTAGTGGATCTTGTAGAACATCCTTAACATACTCAGTCACGGATCGAATCTTGCTGCCTGACAATGCAACATGAAGCCGTTGACATGTTTCCACATGATACTACATTAGACTCAGAGAATACCACCTCAAGACTTCCCTTATGAATGGATGAAAGGGGAGATGGAGCCCCGCATGAAAAGAATCAAAGGGGAAGAAGCAAAAAACAGGAGAGATCAGTGAACAAGACCTAACCCTAGGGCCTGGTAGCACTAGATCGAGCTCCCTCAGAATCATGAAGCACTGCTGTATGCTACTCAAGTCTGCCTCTGTAAGCATCGAAGATATGTCATCCACCTCTGAATGCCAACACTGCTCATTCTCCTCATATAATGGTGTCATCCCATGCTCAACATGCCCTAATATATCAGCGGGGTAATCTCGAATGCCACTAAGACGAGACACTGTACACGGAAGTCTCCCTGACTCCCTCATTCTTCTATCTTTCTCCAATATTGTCTCCATGAATACTGAAGGTGACTCCTCTACACCCTTCCCCTAATCCGCTCTAGAATGCAGAACCGAAGATTGCTCTCCAAAACGACTAGAAGGGGAGGTCTCGTCACTCGAAGAAACCCTAGACATCTCGATAGATAATGTGTGTGTGTGTGTGTGTGTGTGTGTGTGTGTGTGTGTGTGTGTGTGTGTGTGTATATATATATATATATATATATATATATATGGGGAAAAGGGGGATGAGCAACTTGCTCATTTAGTAAATAAGCAATTGATGATGTGGCATACACGTGATTGGAAAATCCTTAAAAGGGTTAGTTGTCCAATGTATCACATGCATGCCACATAATCAATTGCTCATTTACTAAATGAGCAAGTTGCTCATATCCCTTTTACCGTATATATATATATATATATATATATATATATATATATATATATATATATATATATATATATATTACCTTGATGTGACAAACATGGTCGGAAAAGTTCACTAGAGCAAGGAAAAATATGTCGGAGCTTTCACAAGTGAAAATCTCATCGGAAAGAAATTTTTTGAGAATGAGAGAATAAGGAAGGACTAGAGTGGGGGAGTTTTATAAAAGAGTGGAGGAGATGGTTGGGTTCCCGAGGCTATTGGGCCCCCAACCAGTGGGGAAGCCCAACAGTCGGGATGGCCAAATCACTTACTAGTCAATGGTCAAACGGTCAATGGGACATGTGTCAACACGTTGAAGCATTGAGCTAGTTCAGAGTTCTGCACCGAGCAAGCATGTTTCTGAAATAATAATGGTGCAAAATCATTGACCAGTCAACGTTCAGCGGTCAAAGCGCCACGCATTAGCACGTCGAAGCATCGTAGTAGTTTGGAACCCTTGATTGATTCCTTTTTTATTAAAATGATTTTTTTCATTCTTGATCGTTATTTTTCAGGACTGTTCATTATGGCAGGTTTAGTCGTCTATCCATCTGCAATCTTCATGTTCTTAGAATGTTTGTTATGCTTTCTTTTTCTCTTTATGTTACGGTCTATTTTACTGGTGAAATCTCTGATACTTGGGCTTATGTGTTTTGTGTTAATCACTCTGTAATTATTTTGGCAAGTTGGGGCTAATGTTGTCGTCTCTGTTATTAGTTTTATCGGCACGTATATCTTTTTTTTAATATATCAAAAATTATCGTCTCTGTTAATTACTCTGTCAAGAATTTAAAATATCTCATACACTTAAATATATCAAAAATTGGGATCAACAAGCCTGTTTCAGATAAAATTTGTAGTATGTTCTCCAGTATATGGATGTAGATTTATTAATATGGAGATGTAATTGTGCTTGATCACATTTAACAAAAGTCTTCACATGTACATCACAACAAACTTTCTCTCTCTCTTTTTTACCTCTTTTAAAATTATACATGGTTAACTACATGAAAATATCACAATCGGGAATTAACTCATGCAGTTTGAGGCGATAACTGCATTAGCAAATGAATTGCTACTTATGGCAGACTCCAAATCTCGAGCCGATGTAATTTCGATCCACTGTTATTGTAGATTTACAATACTCTTTTTTAATCCCGAGCTGCAGACAAATGATCCTGCAATATATATAAACTAATAAGCAACCTAATCATACTTCAGAGTACATCAATGTTTACTGTCAAATACGCATATATATAAATCATCCTTCACAAACCTGTGCATATATTTTATGCTTACATGACTTTTCAGAAAACATGCCGTAGGCACGTATCAATGGGCAAACCTAGTTATTCTATATTATTGAGAATATATACCTATGCATCCAACAAGAGATGGGACATGTATTAAATTTTCTAATAAAATATTACAACAACAAGAAATAATTATTGAGTTGTTTCTCACAACCACTCACACTCTTACTACAGTTCCTAATTCAAACTCCCTACCACAAACACTATCTTGATTAACTCTCAATGTGATACACATTTTTCATGACCCTATATGTAAATAACATTTTATTCGAATTCCAAATCACACACGGCTCTTACTACAGTTATCCAAACTCCCTATTTCAAACACCATCCACTATTGGTAGGTACTTATGAACATGTATTGGACTAATGCTCAATGTGATACATATTTTTGATGGCCCAGTATGTGAATTACATTTTATTCAAGTATGAAACCACTCACTATCCACTATTGGCAGGTAGCAACATGTTTTGGACTAACTCTGATTTAAATGAAGGACTTGCAATCGAATAGCTAGAATACCTAACTCACTTCCTACTTAGTTTCAATCAAATCATATGATGTCAATAATCATTTTGCTTTGGCTCTGTACACCATCTTAACAATCTTATACATCTCTGATTTTATGAACATCCCATCTTTGTTAACTAGTTTCAAACAAATGGATTTTATGAATCCATTTGTTTAACACTCCAAAATTTCAAGCCCAAATCTTATCAACCAGTAGATAAATGTAAAAATATATTTGTTCCCACAAACTCCAACGCAAATTTACCTCGATGTAAGGCAGTTATTGATGTACGAGGAATGTTGTGGTAAACCATGGTGATTTTTTTCCCAAACTGTCCCACTTTTTGAAAGTTTTTTCCAAACCGTCCTACTTTTTTTTTTAATTTCCAAACCATTCCACTCGGTCTTTGAAAGACCGAGTGTAGTTATAATACGCACGGTCTTTCAAAGACCGAGTCTTGCACTTCGAAAAATCAAAGAGTAAGACTCGGTCTTTGAAAGACCGCGTGAAAAATAACTAAACTCGGTCTTTCAAAGACCGAGTTTAGACGGGAATTTTATTTCAGATCTTTTCTTTCTTCTTCTTCTTTACTTTATTCTTTCTCTCTACTCTCGTTTTCTTCTTAATTTCCCTCAACGAAACCCATCGCCGCCGCTCTAGTTATTCTCTTGGTCGATTTCCCCTCTAATTGATCGATTCATTCCCCCAAACCTAGTCTTCTCTCATCGTGACTCGATTTTTCCCATCTTTTCCCCCAAATTTGAATTTTTCTTTAAACCCTAAAATCCTAAATCCCAATATCTTAGATCTCGTTTAATTTCGTCTTTGGTGGGGGAAGATCTTGGTTGAAGGATCTAGAAGTACTGTACATTGTCACTATCAAGCTTTGAAATCTCCTACTCGAAAGGTATATTTATGAAGCGTTTGATAAGCAAATTTTGTGTTAATTTTGGGTTATTGTGAAGGTGCTTAGTTGAATTTGTGTTATTGTTGACAATGTAGAGTAGCAATTGTGTTGAAGTTGACAACGTAGAGTAGCGATTTTGTTGAAGTTGAGAATGTAGAGTAGTAATGTTGGGTTGAAAATGTAGAGTAGCAATTTTGTAGAGTAGCAATCTAGGTTATGTGTAGTTAATAACAATTTTATTGAAGTTTTAGGATTTGTATTTTATTGTAAATGGCACGCACAATGGGGAACATGGAGGAAGGAGAAAGCAGTAGACCTCCACGTGGCGATGGAGTACGTACTCGCGGTGGACGTGGTCGTGGTCGTGGTCGTGCTCGTACCGAAGGTACTAATGTAAGTAATTAATTATTGATTCTAATAGAATTATATGAAATTTCGGTCTATTGATGTAAATGTTATTGTTATGTAGGTTCAAATCAATCCAAATGAGGCGGGCACTTCTTCTTCAGTCCCTTCATCATTGTATATCCCTTCTGGAGGCCTAGGATCCCTCGACCCTTCACTCCTCACTCTTCAACCGTTGCATCGATCGCAGAATGTGTGGAACGGTGAGGCTACGGAGTGTCGCTTTAGGACTGGTCATTCACTACCTATGCACCCACGGATACACGAGATACTAAGAGACTGTGGGTTCTACGGTATTGGTAGGATGAGCTCCATCAAGTGCGATCGACCTCTTTTGGAAGCACTTCTTGAAAGATGGAGGCCCTGAGACCCACTCCTTCCACCTGCCAGTTGGGGAGATGATAGTCACTCTGCAGGATGTTTCCATACTTATCGGGCTTCAAATCGATGGAGAGGCAGTCACAGGATCAATGGACTTCGACCCGGTTTATATAGTCGATGAGTACTTAGGTGTCGAAGTTGAAGCTGGTGCGATTAATGGTAAATTTATTCGTTTGAAGTGGTTGAAGGACACCTTTAAGAATAAATTGAATGTAGGTTCAACTGCGGCGGAGGTGGAGTGCTATTGTAGGGCCTACATTCTCACGCTATTCGGCACTGTATTGTTTCCAAATTCTTAAGGAAATAGCGTCTCATTGATGTTCTTGCCACTAATCGCCGATCTAGGAAACGTTAGCCGTTACGGTTGGGGTAGTGCCGTACTGTCATCACTGTACCGTAGTTTGTGTTTGGCCAGTATAGGTTCGGTGCAGATGAACGGGCCTATGATTTTACTTCAAATCTGGAGTTGGGAGCGCATTCACGTCGGTTGGCCCGTAGTACGGATCCAATCTCCGCACATAGTTCTTCCCGATGACGTGGACATGCTACCTCCTATCGGTGTTTACTGGACAGGCAAACTTACATGGATAGCCAATCCCAACAGGTGCTTAACATACTACCGCTATGAGTTGGATAGGTTGGCAGCTGACTGTGTCGTGTGGCTTCCTTACACGGAGGATCGTGTACTTCGAATGTCGCCTAATTGCACGTACAAGCGTGATTTGTGGCTCACGAAAGCACCTTTAATCAACTTTGGGGTCGTCGAGTTCTACTACCCCGATAGAGTGCTACACCAGTTTGGTCTTCACCAAAGTATTCCAGTTGCCGAGCCATTCAATGCGGAGATGCACAATATTACAGGAATGGGTCAAAACCCCAGACACAATTAGGCCGCTTGCTTCTCTACGTATGTTCAGAGATGGAATGTACACCGGTTCGATGAAATCATCGGTGACATTCCTCCGTTTGACCTCTCGGTGCATGGGGTGTACATGGCTTGGTACGAGAGAGTGACTAGACGGTATATATCTCCGACGTTGCAGACTTCTGCTGGAGTGGTAGTCCCAATCCGTCGATCAGGGACCGAACCAGCAGATCAACATTCCATGAAGTTGCCGATGTACCAACCAAAGGGATCCACTGTTCGGAAATTTGTAAGTTTTACAATTTCGTTTTAATTTTTTAAGTTTATATAAATATTTGTTTTTATATATGTATGTGTATATGTAAGTACCATAATCTTTCAACTTTTCATGATTGTCAGTTGAGCCAGACTTGGGCCATTGCAAAGAAATGTGCAACTTTGTTGAATAGCAACGTCGCCGATCAGACGAAGGAAACTATACGGGAGATGATGACATGTTGCCGTGCACAAGCTGATCTTGTGGGCGAGGGAACAACATTAGATGCAATACTAAGGACTCCCACACATCGAACGAGCGGCCGTTCTGGTGTCCGACGAAAGCGAGTTGTTCAAAGGCCCCCATCTCAACCTCAAAGCGAATCTGAACACGAAGAACAACCAGGGGCTGAGATTAAAGAGGAGGGTATACAACAACAAGTTGGGGGTGAGATTCAAGAAGAGAAGAATATCCCGTTGTCCGGTCTAACACAGGCTACTCCACAACGTGGTAGAAGACAACGAAGACCCACTAACTTCTTTACACCCGACCCTTGTTTTTTGTGTCCATGTAGGAATTCAGGTGCATTTAGGCTAGCTTCTCTAATTTTGTTGATTTTTGACACTGTAATTTTTGTGTTAGTTGATCCATGTCTGTAATGCAGGTTAGGCAAAAGTTGTTTGAACGGAGCAAGATGATGGAAGCTTGATGTAGGATCGGACCAAGATGAGTTTGCTTGATGTCGGAACGGAGCAAGATGATAAGAATTTTAATGTAGGAACGGAGCAAGATGCTGGAAGCTTGAATTTGCTTGATGTTGTAATATTTTAAGTTAGTTTGATGTTGTAATATTTTGAATTTGCTTGATGTTGTAATATTTTAAGTTAGTTTGATGTTGTAATATTTTGAATTTGCTTGATGTTGTAATATTTTAAGTTAGTTTGATATTGTAATATTTTAAATTTGCTTGATGTTGTAATATTTTAAATTAGTTTGATGTTGTAATATTTTGAATTTGCTTGATGTTGTAATATTTTAAGTTAGTTTGATGTTGTAATATCTTGAATTTGCTTGATCTTGTTAGGATTTTGCTTGTTGTTGTAAAATAAGAGATGTTTGAGATGATTATGAGATGTTGGAGATATTTGTGAGTTGTTGGAGATGTTTCTCGAGATGTTTATGAGATGTTGGAGATGTTTCTCGAGATGTGTAAGAGATGTGTAGGAGATGTTTGAGCTGTATGTGAGCTTGATCTGTATGTGAAATTGATTGAAAACAAATTGTAAAGGGGAAATGCTTGAAGACAAATTGTAATGGTGAAATTTAAGCCTAGACTCGGTCTTTGAAAGACCGAGTTTAGTATTAACATATACGGTCTTTCAAAGACCGAGTCTTGTGCCTATAAGTTTTTTTCAGTTAAACTCAAGACTCGGTCTTTCAAAGACCGTTCTCATTATAACTAGAATCAGTCTTTGAAAGACCGAGTCTTAAAGCTGATTGAAAAATAGAGCTTACAGACGCCAAACGGTCTTTCAAAGACCGAGTGTGGAGTTCACTCTTTTCCAGAAACCACGATGTTCTCTGGAAATGAGTGAACTCCACAGTCGGTTTTCGAAAGACCGTTCTTAATATCACTAGACTCAGTCTTTCAAAGATCGAGTCTTCAATCCAATTGAAAAAAAATTCACAGATTGAAGACTCGGTCTTTGAAAGACCGAGTTTAGTGATATTAAGAACGGTCTTTTGAAAACCGACTGTGGAGTTCACTCATTTCCAGAGAACATCTTCGTTTCTGGAAAAGAGTGAACTCCACACTTGGTCTTTGAAAGACCGTTTGCATTATAACTAGGCTCGGTCTTTCAAAGACCGAGTCTTGTGTCTGTAAGCTTTATTTTTCAATCAGCTTCAAGACTCGGTCTTTCAAAGACCGAGTCTAGTTATAATGAGAACGGTTTTTGAAAGACCGAGTCTTGAGCCTGTATATTTTTTCCCCTAAAAGCTTCAAGACTGATTGATTCCAATTGCTGTACATTTAAAACTTATTGGTTCCAAAATAAAGAGCATAATGAAAAGAATTAAATATTACAAACTCATTCAATCATTCATTTTCCACAATTAAACACATCCAAATTGAGTACTTAGTTCGAATTAAATATTACAAACACACTAGAAAGCACATAATCAAATTAAATGTTTTGAGATCCTCTATTAGTACATCGACGCTTTGTGTCCTTCCAAACCACAACTTGAACATTTCATCCCCGAACCCCTACTAGAACTATCTCTCACATCTATGTCGTTGCGTATTCTCGTGGATTTAGGCCGGCCTTTCCGTGAACGTCGCAAACTAGCATCCGGTACGAGTCGTGGACCGTCAATAGTAGGCCAATACGCTTGATCTAGAATAGGATTAAACACAGGAGCCCAAGTTTGTGCTAATGACGTGATAAGGTAAAATTTATCAACAAAAGGCTTGTGATCGATTGCACAATATACACAAGCTGCCAATACATGAGAACATGGAATATGATATAGATGAAATTTGAATTTGCTGAATATATAACTCTAATGCAGACTAAGTACAATTAGGATCAAATGTCCTAGCAATCATTGACTTCATAGCATTATCAGTAGATACTGGCACTGTCATAAAATACTGACCATCTCCTCTACCTGCTGCGTATCGAGCTAAAATTTTCACATTCCATTGATTCCTATCCCAATTAGTAACTTCATAAATTTTCTCAACTAATTTTGCAAATGTAATGGTACGAGGTACCCAAACTATTTCCGGATCCAACACACTATAACAACAACCAATCTTTGGATCACGAATTATTTTACCACAAAAGTATAACCAAATAGTAATCTCGAGATCCATACCTACGTATATTTATACAAATATGCGAGTTATTATCTAACCACAAACAAAATCTATAAAAAAAGTAGAAAATTATAGGCCAATATTCGTCATACCTTCACAAGCTTTAAGGATAGAGCCGTAGATATTTGGGTAGAAGAGTTGGAGTTGCTATCCTCTTCAAATTTAGCAAAATTCCAAAATATGGATCTTTCGAAATATGGGTTTAGGGTTTTTAGAGTGGAAGGTGAGAGGGTTAGGAAAGAATTGGTAAATATATTTAGATTAAGATGAGATTTTGTGGGTAGGAGGTCGCCATAGATTGAGGGAGAAGAGTTAGAGAAGATAGAATAGAGTAAACTAGAGAGAGAGAGAAGAAGAAAGAAACATATCTGAAATAAAAACCCTCGTCTAAGACTCGGTCTATGAAAGACCGAGTGTCGTTATAATACGCGCAGTCTTTCAAAGACCGAGTCTTACTCTTCGATTTTTCGAAGTGCAAAACTCGGTCTTTGAAAGACCGCGCGTATTATAACTACACTCGGTGTTTTAAAGACCGAGTGGGATGGTTTGGGAATTAAAAAAAAAAGGTGGGGCGGTTTGGGAAAAATTTTCAAAAAGTGGGACAGTTTGGGAAAAAATTCAACCATGGTTACCTACAAAAGATTAGTAATAATCATCTATGAAAAACATATATAACAAACTAATAGACCTAAAGAGTGGTTGTGATGAGATTGGTATTATTCAATAACTACAGCATGCTTTTGGAGGTAGCATATGATATAAGATTGTTCCATGCATACTAGTTATTCATGACAATTTTAAATTGGAGGTCTTCTTTGTTAGTTAAAAACTTGGATCTCAAAGAGCATGCACCAACCATGGTATGTGTATGTTAGTTTATAATACAAAATTCACATAAGTACTGTATGTATTTTTTTAAAGCACAGCTTCACTGTATCGTCAGGTACTGAATTGTAAAAAAGAAAAAAAGAAAAACAAAAGATGCAAAAAACGTTTTCATTATAAGAATAAAAAGCTGTCAGCAATGACATCAATAATCAAAATGGGAAAGATGGCTTAGAGCATCCACAGTGGTTTTCTATAATTCTCAGTTTGCCATTTTTTAGCAAACGAAGCCCTACAGTGGTTTTTCATTTTGCCATTTTTTAGCAAATGACCTATATTCGTTTCTCATATTTGAGAAACAGAATAGCGATTCTCAAATTATAGAGGACGGGATATCATATCCCGTCTGATCTATTTTTATTAATTTTTTATTAAAAAAACACCTCTCAAACGGGAGATCATATCCCGTCTCAATCAGACGGGATATGATATCCCGTCTGAGGGATGTTTTTTATTTATTTATTTATTTTTTATAAATGAACGGAGGTGATTGGTCGAGAAAAAAAAAAACAAAAAAAAAAAAACAAAATGGTCAGACGGGGAATGTTTCCCCGTCCACCAAAAAGGTCAAAAAGTCAAAAAGTAGGTTAGTCAGTAGGTTAGTAGTTAATTAAGGTTAAAGTAGTTGTATAACTAAGTTTAGTTATTATTATATTAATTAATTTATTTAATTAATATAGTTTAATAGTTAATAAGTAATTAACTATTTTAATTTAATTTCAAAACGTCATACGGTATATCATATACCGTCCCGCTCAATTTTGACAAACAGTATAGCAAACGACCATTGCAGCGATCGCTTCTATTTACTATTACTGTAGCAGCCATTTTTTGGCAAATGAGAAACACCACTGTGGATGCTCTTATCAACCCTTTTATAAACCGCAACTATAACATGTGAAGTTTCCTTCAAAAAAAAAAACTATAACATGTGAAGTCCAAAATCAAGAAACAGGGTCAACTTAATTAACAGAAGTTGAAATGTCAAATATATGCAAATTGTATTAAATCTGGATCTGGAAAACCGGAATTTAGATGAACAAATTAACATCAAATTCCCATCTGTTTTCATTGAAGTGGAATGTATAGAAAAGTATCATATGCACCACTTTCATGATCATAACCCCTGATTATAAGAATTTGGAGAACATAAATTGAATGCCATCTAGGATTATAACAAGTCCGTTCTCTTGTACACAATGTTCTTACCAGGAATTTGCTACTAGTTTTTTTTTATAATAAATTAAAGAAAGGGCTACGTTGAGAGACACCTCCCTTTACCCCCTGTGTGTTTTTTTACGCCTGTGTTTCTTTTGACTTCGCCTCCAGACAAATAAGGCTCTTATGTCATTAATTAATTCAAAATTTAGAAATGCATCATCACCTCCACAAGGATTTAACTTAATCAAATGGCAACTATTCTATAAGATTTGTATCTGTATGGCAAACTGACTCTAAAATCAGTTAATCTGGACATCATATATAAATGCCATCTCTAGGATATATAGAAGGTACATCATACATAAATGCCATCTAAAATCAGTTCAGCCTTACATTTTAATTAGAAATCCCATACTGAAATCTGCCTTCTAACTCCAGACATAACATAACCCAACAACAAATCATGTTTTATAATATTCAGTATGACAGTAATAGTCATTAATTTGAATTAGCTATGTCTAAGCAGCCAACATTGTCACAATAACTTAATTATTCTATTGTATGTTGGCATATTATTGGTATCAAACAAATGATTAAGATAATCAAGGTTAGAAAGCCTTATCCCATTAATGATTCCTTTTCCAACCAGAACAAGTTTCTGATTAAGTAGTCAAAGGGAAGAAATGTAATTCACATACTGGGTCATCAAAAATATGTATCACATTGAGCATTAGTCCAATACATGTTCATAAGTACCTACCAATAGTGGATGGTGTTTGAAGTAGGGAGTTTGGATAACTATAGTAAGAGCCGTGTGTGATTTGGAATTCGAATAAAATGTTATTTACATATAGGGTCATGAAAAATGTGTATCACATTGAAAGTTAATCAAGATAGTGTTTGTGGTAGGGAGTTTGAATTAGGAACTGTAGTAAGAGGGTGAGTGGTTGTGAGAAACAACTCAATAATTATTTCTTGTTGTTGTAATATTTTATAAGAAAATTTAATACATGTCCCATCTCTTGTTGGATGCATAGGTATATATTCTCAATAATATAGAATAACTAGGTTTTGTCCGTGGATACGTGCTTACGTCACGTTTTCTGAAAAGCCATGTAAGCATAAAATATATGCACACCTTTGTGAAGGATAATTTATATAGATGCGTATTTGACAGTAGACATTGATGTACTCTGAAGTATGATTAAGTTGCTTATTAGTTTATATATATTGCAGGATCATTTGTCTGCAGCTCGGGATTAAAAAAGAGTATATAAATCTACAATCACAGTGGATCGAAATTACATCAGCTCGGGATTTGGAGTTTGCCATAAGTAGCAATTCATTTGCTAATGCAGTTATCGCCTTAAACTGCATAAGTTAATTCCCGATTGTGATATTTTCATGTAGTTAACCATGTATGATTTTAAAAGAGGTAAAAAAGAGAGAGAGAAAGTTTGTTGTGATGTACATGTGAAGACTTTTGTTAAATGTGATCAAGCACAATTACATCTCCATATTAATAAATCTACATCCATATACGGGAGAACATACTACAAATTTTATCTGAAACAGGCTTGTTGACCCCAATTTTTGATATATTTCAGCGTATGAGATATTTTAAATTCTTGATACAGTAATTAACAGAGACGACAATTTTTGATATATTAAAAAAAAAATATACGATAAAACTAATAACAGAGATGACAACATTAGTCCCAACTTGCCAAAATAATTACAGAGTGATTAACACAAAACACATAAGCCCAACTATCAGGGATTTCACCAGTAAAATAGACCGTAACATAAAGAGAAAAAGAAAGCATAACAAACATTCTAAGAACATGAAGATTGCAGATGGATAGACGACTAAACCTGCCATAATGAACAGTCCTGAAAAATAACGATCAAGAATGAAAAAATCATTTTAATAAAAAAGGAATCAATCAAGTCAAAACCAATGAGAATTTAAAAAAACAACTCTAATAGTTTGTAGGAAAATTTATTTTCATACCAATACCTTTCAAAATGACTGATGTACAAAAAAAATTCTTTCAAAGTGGGCAGTTTGAACAAAAAATGTTCTTCATCACCCCAACATATCTGCATAATAAAGCTTACTATTAGCTTACTATTAATATGTATGATTTTTTTTTTCATTTTTTTCTTCACCTACTCAATTAAATCCTCATTTCTATTCTAGAACACCAATAGAATTTTAGTAAAAAATTCGGTAGAGTATCCCCTAAAATATTAGCCCTTTTACAGCACTTCCTTACGGAATTCTGTTAACAATTAAAATATCACATCACAGGTAGTTAATATCAATCCTCCCCAGGCCAATCCAAGCAACATCACACAGACATCATATATATAGGGCACTGGGGGCAAAGGTCTTCATATGATGCAAGATACAAAATAAAAATCAAGATTTCGTTGGAAAACATAATTGATTTTTAAAAAAACATTTGAAAAACTACACACAGAACCCAATACTCCACAACTTTGCAGGTATGGGTTTTAACATACTATATCCCATCACTATATATCATCATCCCATACAGTACTTACAAAATATCCCAAAATACAAAATATTAAAAAGATTTTCTCAACAACCCTCATTCTACATAACTGAAGTTAACTACCCAAAAAAAAATAAAACTACCAAAAAAAGATTTCACAACACTTATACTGCAGTACACATTTCATTTCCTTTCTCTTTTCTTTGCTAGAATAACTCGTTGTTTCCTTTCTCTACATTGGTTGGTTAAAAAGAAGTAGGAATTAAGAAAATATCAATAATGAGCATCTAATACACATATGAGGTTAAGCTTACCTTGCGAAGGGATATGAGATTAAGCTCGCATTCATCTCGAATGGTAACCCCTACATTTCTTTGTCGTAGGAATTGCAACTGTAATGAAAAAAACAATTTTGAATGTAAGCGGACAATTAATTAATTTGATAAAAGACACAATGAAAAGCTCCACTAACTGTTTTTTCCAAGTCAACATCAACCTGTAAAGTATGAAGGTATACATTATAATGTGAAGAACATAAAATAAAGAATTTTTTTATCTAATATGAAAGAGTTGTAGATGTCTTACAAAAAAAAAAGAAACTTACATGGCCATATATAGTGATGTTATCCATTGCTATTGTTTAATTCTGATGAAGGACTTGCTCTGTATATAAAGAAGGGGAAACCAATCAATTACTTAACTTTGACATTATAATTACTTTAACAAACTAATCAATTACATACATTAGCTATAATTTTACACATAATTTGGATAGCCAGTAGATGACCCAGTTATAAACTAAATCAATCAATTATTTATGTTAAAATTCCAGCATCACTTAAATTGCACTGTATTCTTTTGGATTCTGATACAAATTAAAATCAATTTCAATGATTCAGCTAAAATGAAAAAAAGTTGATTCACAGTAAAATGGAGACATCGCTGCAAGTACGGGTTTACAGATTATGGACACATGAGAATTCACACAATCAAACAGGTCGGTACCAAATTCGGGATTCAAATTTACCGCTCAAGTATATTTACTTATTTCTTTATATTCTCAGATAGATTAAGTATATATATAAAAAAACACACAAAAACTGCCTTATCTGATTTGCCTTCCTACCTGTATCATCATCTTTCTAGAAACATTTAATGCAATGTTGATAAAAAGGGGCGGAGTTCCACGCAATAATTTTTTTAATTCATAAAAACATAAGAAAGTGCTTTATAAATACAGACCAATGAATCACACCTCTTCTCCGATTATATAGTATAGTACTGTAATAGAAAGTGTCACGCCCCGCTTCCCAGAATACGGGAACACAGGCATGTAACTGAGGCCCAGCGAATGATATGAATATGCCAACTCATATCATCCATAAGTTGTACCAGTCTTAACTCAACAACATGACAAAGAAATAATCACAACCACGCATAAATACATAATCACATAAGCGAGAATGAAATTCAATAACCAAATCTGGAATATAAGAACTTACCAAATAGCTCGAGAGGCTCCTGCTCCAATCGTAGAAGAATTGCTCATTAATGCCTTCTGGAAATTCTCTCTGTGCACCTATATTTGTTCATCTAAAAAGAAAGAATAATTTATCCTTAGAGCAAGTACGGACAGCAAATAGTGAAAAGCAGAGAGTAAGGAATGAGGTACATGAAGGAATATGAATCAAGATCAAAGTTACAAGAGCAATAACGGTATTAATAAACAATGGTCATAATCAAATATATACGTGTCAACTAGGTCTATTAGCATGTTGTTTTTTCTATCTAGTGCACGTATCACTGCGTTCCATACCACAGGTTCGGTGCATGCAAAACAGTGTACGTTTTAGACTTTATGGTGGGATCTACAGAGCGTGTACTCGGTGTATCACGATAACAAGATAACAAGTCACGACTCCATAAGTAATTCTCCACCTTCCATGTCAAGATTCCATGTAACAAGAGAGCCCTACCGAGTACATTTCTGAGACTATCCACTACTAAGTCAACCCTTATTAACCCCGGCTTATTTAGTATTTTATTATTAAGTCATTCATGTTCATGCAAGTGTATATAAGAATGTCAAGGGGAAGATAAGAATGCAGCAACATGATGCATTGCACAGTAATACATGAAGTAGCAAATCTGAAAACAGCCGACACAGTAACACTAAAACAGCGATAACTTATAGACTACAGTTCAGAATTCGAAGTTCCAGGATGGTATCAACAACTAGACACTTAAGGATACAATTCATCTTTATATTGTTATAACTAATTTCTATTATAACTGGGTCGAAACCTCAGTACAAGACAGACAAGGCAGCAGGAATTATAAAATAGCATCACATATATGTTCATCAAAGTGAATAATCAATATGCTATAGTATCATGAAATGCATTACACTAATGTAAAGCAATTAGAATGGATTTTATAGTGTACAAGTCAATTTACCATGTCATTATTCAAGTCACAAGATCTCAATCAATCAATTTATTCGATCTCAATACATTTTCCTCATATGCAATTTCTAGTCATTTTGTTCATGTTAAGTGTGTATATATAGGCTTGGGTTTGAGTCAATGGATAATAATACGATGTCAAGAGCACATCGGGTTAGCTCGTATAAACCCTCGATACTCCCAACGGAAAGGACACACGCAAATTTTGAGATAATTGAAAAGGAACTACTTGCAGGAGGTCAATAAGCTTGAACTAGAAAATTAAAAGAGTTCAAGTGGACTTGCCTTTTTGTAGACGATTCAAATACGAATAAGGAATAACGGGATCATAATCTCGGGGAGCAATCCCAAAAGCACGTGCGCTCTACGTGCGAAGAACCAAACGGTGAAGCCCCAAAACAACAACTCACGATCTCTACTCCACAACACAGCACACACAGAACACTGGGTCAACAAGCACACACAGATCCCAAGGCAAAACAGAAACCCCAACTTCCTTCACACAAATAGCATACATCGATCTTGGATTGCCTACACTAAAACACCGAACAGCGGACACACCAAATGATTTTCCCAAAATCTAAACAGCAAACAGCTAGGAAAATCCCACTGTTCCTCTTCCACTTCAATTGCGACAGAGAAAGAGATAGTGATGGCAGGAGAGAACAGCGACCGGACATGGGCGGCGCGACAGGAGGTCGTGACTGGTTCACGGTGGCTAGCTGGCGGCTACAGGGCGGCGTGGCGCTCGGGAGGAGGACGGCAGGAGAGGAGTCGATTTCAATGGGGTGCTCTGTTTTGGCTCCGAAACAGGGGAGGACAAGAATGGCAAAGCTTCGGGCTCTTGACGGTGATGACGAGGGGCGATGGACCTTCGGGGGTTGTGGGGGATAACGGAGAGGCAAAGATGGCGAGGTGTTCGAGTATGGAAGTCGCGATGAGAGCAGCGGCGAAGGGAGAGGTGATGGCGATGGAGGACTGGGACTATGGTTCGGCGATGGACTAGAGTGACAAAGGGAGCTCGCTGAGGTGGTTACGACGGCGGAACGGCGGTGCAGGCGGTGACTAAGGACCATTCATGGCATCGACGGCAATTGCGGAAGAACGGGGAGAGGCAATGGCGGTTGGTGGCAATTGGATTTGGATGCGGTGAAGATGAAGAGCTCAACGATGTAGGAGGTTGAGGGCGTCGACTGGGTGAAGGAGGAGTCTACTTTGGTGCTCTGGTTGGTTGCGCATGCAAGAACTTGGGAGGAGCAGCAATGGCGGGGCTGGCGCTCGAGGGCGGCGACGAGGATGGGTCGCGAGGTTGAAGACAAAGAGTCGGGTTCTCTGTATTTCGGTGTTGGAGAAAAGGAGGGGGAAGAAGTCAGAGGGGTAGGGGTTCTGTTGGTTTTGGAGACAGAGGAGGGGGAATGTGGAGAAATTTGTATACGGGCGAGTGTATGGGTTTGTGGGTTTGGGTTGAGGGTTAGAGTCCAATAGGAGATGGGCTTGGGTTTGGGCCTCAATTAGATATAATAAATTTAAGGATAATTGTTGGGCTTCTCATGAATTCAAAATAATCAATAAAATGATAGTATGGATCAACTTGGGCTTCAAAGTAAATAAATAAAAAGAAGAGAGACAATATTCTAGTTTGGAATATAAATTTGGGTTTCAATGGGAGATTCAAAAGAATTTAAATGCATTGGAAAGAATCTATATGGAAATTGAAATACAAGAATACATGAAGAAAGTAAAAGAAATGAAAATCTGTTTAATCGGAAACAGGGGTTACAGAAAGGGTAAAATGTGGAGCTACCTTAATGGTCCCATGAACATTTCGTACAAGCGAAGGGAATCTGCACCATACTCAGAAACAATGTCATTAGGATTGATGACATTTCCTCTACCTCTACTCATTTTGTAGGCTCGAGCAATCAAACGAATATTTGGATCATCTTTGAGGACATGAAAGTCGCCAACTTTTGTGACCTATACAATAATGTTGAGAGATCATAAAAGTGATGTCTAAAGGGTTTTTGCTTTAATTTGCTTGAATTAAGTATAACTGTTGTTAGATCCCTCCAAAACTTTTAAATCCCAGTAGGTCCCCAGTTTATATAGTCCACCTAGTTCGGAAATTGGAGTTACCTAGTTCAAATTCTGGTAGTTTTAAATTAAGAATTTTGTCTTAGACCCTTATCCTTTTTGATCCCGAAGCTGTTAGCTCCAACCAGAATATGAGATAAAGAATCTCAGAACTCATTAAACAGAAAAAATTATTTTAACTAACAGTAGCAAAACAGGGTGACATACTAACAATTAACAAATTTGAAATGAACATAATTTAAGAGACCAATAGATTAAAAGAAAGAATATGTTGATTTTTGTCGCTACAATGTGCATTGACTTAAAAGGAGAAGGTCACCAACTTACCTTTTCAACAGGTACCTTCTCCTGTAGACACTCACTATGATTACCAACTGAGTCAGCAGAAATTAATGTGCCTTCTTGATCTCTGCAAGCCGTATACTCAACCTGTTACTACAGAAATTAGAAATATATGATAACAAATTATGCAACTTATGATACTCAAAAGCAACAATACTTACTTCACCAAGTATTAAGCCTTGATTAATAAGACATTTGAAAGGCTCCTTGGTAGAAACTACACCTATATCATAGAGGACCTGACAGTTGACAGCTTTTAGAGTCAAAAAGAAAATTCAGAAAGAGGAGAAAGAGCATAAGCATATATGTGTTGTAAATACTACACTTTAATGTAACCTGCAATATTTACTATGAATTCTTCTAAAAAGGAAATGGACTGAAGTAATCTAAGAAGCATAGATATGGACACAAATAGAAATGGACTGAAGAAATCTACAATGGACAATATTTTTTCAATATGATTTGGCAATTTTTAGTTCTTCATATATAAGGATAGAAACCAAATAGAAATCACATTTCCCAGTCAAAAGTTTAAAGAAAACGTGACCTGTTAAAAGTTTTATGATATTTAGCACTTTTCTATCGAAGAATACCCTCACTTACACTATGATAATTAGCACTTTTGTACGTACCAGATTTTTCTTCATAGATGATTTGACTGGCTTTGAAATCACATACCTCTTGGAGAGTGTTGTTCCTTTCTATTAAAGTCGTCACTGAGAGTAATAAAGCTTTATCATATTTTACTTTCCTCCAAGTAGTTTGCTTATTTCTTAGCATTGTTAGACAAGTAAGTACATTGTATATGAGCCCTTTTTTTTGGTTTTGTTTTGTAGAAAGTATATGCAGCGATGTCTCCATAATCTGTAAATTCTATACTGTAAATAATGAGATAAAATAATTGAACAAATAAAAGTATATATTGTAAACAGTATACTAAAAAAGAACCATACTTCACCATACTTCACCATAGAAATAATTAACCATACATAATTTTTTTTGATAATTCGTCAAATTTCTCGCCTATGCTTAATACATTAAGACTCTTTTGTATAGTTTCTTGATATTTCGTCAAATGTGGAGTAAGCAAATAGAAACTGCATAAACATATATACATGAAGACCACGATAATAAACACACACAAATCAGCTGAAGATCAGACTCGAGTAAAATATTGTCCAGTATTGAGCATTAACTCGAAATAAATATTCTTACCTATTTTCTTGCAAATTTAGTCTTCATCAAAACCCCTTCCATCTTCCATACCAAAGTCATATTCCTGGGGAGGTTCAGTTTCCATATTGCCCAGTTCCGTCTCAATTTCCTTTAGTTTCTGCTCCACTTTAACCTCTCGCTTTACTCTTAGAGACTTCAGATTTGAGACACTGAAAAACAACTCATGCAGCTTTGGGACCTGCAGAGAAGTAATTAAACTACAGTCTAAAAGCCAGACAAATTTAGATATAGAAGCAAAGAAGGGATTTTTTTTTTCAACCTGGAAGTAACAACCACGGTCTTTAGCACTAATTACTAAGTTGCTCCAATGCTCATCCTGCATTAATGTTGTAGCAGAACCCACCAACTGAAGTTTTAAAAAAAAAGATAGGAATTGCATAAGTAAAAAAATTTAGATAACTTCACCATACTTCACCATAGAAAAAGAACTATACTTCCTAGTATTAGTTAATTGAAAACATAAAAGTTCAATGTCCTATTCCTTAGAGCATTAAACTTTTAAGTTATTGAATAACAATGAGATCAAATGACACATAATTTACAATGAGATCAAATAACAATTTTCAGTGTAAACAATGTTATTACAATAAAATCAAATAATTTTTTCCATTAATTAACCAAATAACATTGTAAACAATTACTAAATTCTATACACCAACATTGTAAACAGTATTGTAATACCCTGAATTTTCATTTATGAAAATCATTATTGTGTAATAGTATTTTGTACGTATTGTGCCCGTGCAATTTTGCAGTATAAAATTTTATAATTATTTTCATTTCATAGACAAATGAGTGTATATATATATATATATATATATATGTCTTTTCCATTTGTTTTTATTAAAGTCCATTTTTCTTTAATAAACATAAGTTTCTTTTACAGCCCAACTTAATTTATTTTTGTAAACTAATTTGGCCCATTAAAGAAAGGCCCATGAATTTATTTTCCCTTTTAAATACAACTTGTAATGTAGAAAATTTTTTAGATTATTTTTATAAAGAATAAAATGTACAACTTTTAAAATGGGGGACTATTGAATACACGTGCATTGCACGTACACGTGTATTGTGCACTTCATTTTGGCTGGATTTGAATGGGAGGGAAAGGAAAAAGAGAAGTGGAGTTTGTGGGAGGTAGTTTTGGGATCATGGTTGGTTACTACAACTTCCCCTTAAATCCTAGCCTTTGGTCCTTAACTCCTAGATTAATCCTAGCCCTTTATTTGTCCCAAAATTTAGTATAAATACCCCCCCTAGCCTAGTTATTCTTGCACTCTTCATTCTCCAAACCTATAGTAAGAAAATACAATTATTAGCAGTACATTATTAGTAGGAAGTGAGAATAAAAGATTGAGAGAGAGGGTTTTGGGTGTGCTTGCATCAAGGAGGCCGACTATTGGAAGGCTCGGGTTGCACTTGGAAGGCTCGGGTTGCACATCAAGGAGGAGGAGGAGCACTCGTTTGGCAAGCTCGAGAAGGACTCTTTCGTTTAGGAGGTGTTGTGAATCTTTCTCTCCAAATTAGGTGGGTTGTTTTTCTATATTTCTAACTAAATACCATGTTAGGGGTGATTGAAATGATAATACATACGTGTAACTAATAAGAATACACTTAATTGGAAAAAGAACTTGCTAGTTGATTAAATTGATTGCTTGATAGATTGCATGTTATCTTGTCATGAATCTTAAATTGTATACGAATCGTTTTGTAGTTATGGAATATATGAATTAGAATTGTTGTTAATGTCAAAACTACGTACAAAATGCTAGTAGATGAAATTGTTTCTTTGTGTACTTAGATGGAATTTCGTGATATTGCTTAGAATATTGAATAAATTATAATATGCTTTTAGGTTTATGAAAGAGGAAAAAATAGGAAAATGATGTAGGAAATTTTAATACTAAGTTGTGTGAGAAATGTCAAAATGATTTATGAAAATAGTAGTATGCAATCTAAATTAATTGTATGAGAAATGTGCGTTTAATTACTGAAAAAAATTATTTTAAAATACTGGAGTGTTAAATTATGTTATAATATACATTCTGGAGATTTACAGGAATTTTAGTGAAATCAAAACTAAAATAAGAGCTTTTGAATATCGAAATGTTCTAAGGAACAGAGAGTTGAATTAAATAAAATGCGAGTTGTAGTTATGACAACTTGATTCGGAGAGCCCTTCAGCGCTGCAGTGGCGTGGGTGTGTGCGTTATGAGGTCGCTGGTTCGATACTTATGGCCACCATTCTTTTATGTGCATTTTAAAATTAAACCAGTTTTCGGACAGAGAGTATATAACTCTCCGTCTTCTCTTTATATCGTTGAGCGCAAGTGGCCAGATGGCTAGCGCGTGTGGCTGTTTTCTCTTGGGTCGTGGGTTCGATTCTGGGTGTGGCCAGAATGTTATTTTTAAAAAAAATGATTTTTGGGTTTTCTTGATGTGTAAAAATTCTAAAAAAAAATACTATTATTATTCTAAAATCATGTGTGACTTATGAAAATTTATTGGGAGTTATTAGAATGAAATAAAGTGCATTTTTGAAAGTAAAAGTGTGAATTGGAACTATAGTTTTTACACTCGTATAATTTCACAAAATTGTGTTTTTACGAAAAAATTGAGATAAGTGTTAGAAAAGGAAAATTGAAATAAATAAAGAACAAATGTGAAGTTTTATATGAGTTATTCTTATTAAAAAATAGTGTGACAATAGTGAGTTTGTGAATATTCACTTTGACTAGATATTTTGTGATATGATTTTAATGTGGAAATACATGTTAGTTATGAAATGCATGATGGATAGTTGAACTCCATGTATGTTTATTGACTCATGAAAAGATTAGAAATCATGTGATTGAAAAAGAGAAATTTTCTTGAGTTTGACAACTCAGATTGTGAATTTTTGAATTGAAATTGAAAATTATGGTGTAGCCAAAACTCACACCGGCAAGTGAAAAGTGATGAGATATGATTATTGAAATTGAAAAGACCAAGTTTGGGTCACTGTGAAATGAAAGAAAATTAGACCGGTATTAGTGAGAGGGCTAACTCTAAGAGATTAATTTTGTTCATGATTTCATTAAATTAAGAATTAGTACATAATGAAGAGGTGATGAAAGTGAGAGAAAAACACAAGTATGAGGGCCTCGAGTCTACGATGTGGGTGTGATTCACAGTTTGTCTTCACGATGCATCGTGACATGACGTGGGCACTACTCCGGAATCATCGGGATCTTGGCGACGCTTATGGGGTGTTTGGTGACTGCGAGAGGATCGTGTGCCATGAAGGAGGCTGAATTGTCCATAGATAGTCTTCACGAAGCGTCGTGACATGACGTGGGATTCCCCTCCAGTTTTTCTGTATATGAGCTCGTACTCATATGACATTTAGGATACTTACCGTAGTTATAGTAGTAGATTAAGTCATGACGAGGGATTGAACCCTACAAGATGAAGAACGATTAAGAGGCTTGCCCTCGGACCTATGTAGTATGGGATGCATAGAATCCGAACAAGTGCACATTAGTGTCATGTAATATAAATAATTGCATTAAGGACTAAGTGCACAATCAAAACACGACAAAATAGGGTATTCCCCTTAGTTTGATATGTGAACAAGTTTGTGTTTGTTAAATATGAAAAATCAATTATACTGTTTCCGGCATAGAGATGATGACCGTGTATAATATTCGTCGGTTGAATAAATTGACGTACCCATAGTTTTGTATGCAGGATAAATGACATGATAAAGATTAAAGTAGAACTGATGCTTAGAGATTATTCAAATGTTGTTGTACTTTTATATAAATGTTGCAAATTTGCTTCCACTGTAAAATGTAAAGTGTAACGATTTCTTGTAACTCTGATGTAAAGTGAAAAGTTTTAAATTCCTTGTAAAATTGTACGAAAGAAGTGTAAAGATCCTGTGGAATCTCGAATTCAGTTGTATTTTGGAATTTGGGGTGTTACAGAGTGGTATCAGAGCCACGCTTCACAATGGTACAAGTTTATAAGGAATGACACCCTAGAAGTGGACATTAGAGTATGTGTTGAGTCTAGAGATTTAAATGTAAGTCACTTATATTTGTGTTGCTCTATGATTTATGCTTCTTCCTCTCTATTTCTAAGATGGCTGATCACTTCGATACTGCTGGAGACGACAATTGGCATATTTATTGAGGAAGATTACTATCCTGGGCAAGCAGATTCCGAGGAAGAGTACTATTCAGGGCAAGCAGACTCCGACGGAGAGGAATGGCCTGAGTCCCGAGAGATCACTCCACCTCCGGACTCATCTGATGACTCTTCTGACGAAGAAGAAGAACCAGTTCCAAGTAGTCTTGTGATATCTCTTCAGAGGCAGGTAGAAACACTGAGGGAGAGAGTCGGACTATTGGAGGCTCAATTGGCAAAGCGCAGGGATGATTTTGCAGTTCTCAGTCATCGTGTATGGGAACTCGAGAAGAGGAAAAACATGACCGATGCACTAAAGGAAGAAGTTGAAGAACTACGGGGAGAGCTTCGTGAAGCCAAGAGGAACCGTAGGAGTTAGAACATTGTATCGTCTACTGCTTTCATTTTGATGTCAAAAATATTTTAAATTCGAATGTATAAAGTTTGAAATTCATTGAAATGGAAATATTGACTTAAAATTTCATGTTTCACACTTCGAATTTAATGGATCTTTTGCATCAGAACATGGCTGGACGACGAGCAAGAAATGGTGAAGGTCTGGACTTGGAAACGGAATTAGCGAGGGTCTATCAGACACTCAATGCCGTTGCCATGAATCAGAATCAGGGAAGGGTGCCTGCAAATCTGGTGCCCGAAGCAATCAAACTTGTGGAATCATTTAAATGGATGAAACCACCGGTGTTTGAAGGAAAGTCAGACCCTGACACGGCTGATAACTGGATTTGGCAGGTAGAGACTATCTTCGAAATTTTGGAGACTCTGGAGGGCAGCAAGGTGAAGTTGGCGGCTCTGCAATTCGAGAAGGATGCGGCTGTGGGGTGGCAGTCGATGAAGAGGATGATGGGAGGCTTGGTTCTTGGCTGGGAGGAATTTTTGGAGGAATTCTGCAATCATTACTTTTCTTCAGACGTCCAGGAGAAGAAGGCCATGGAGTTTCTGTTGCTGCAGCAAGGTGACATGTCAGTTAGGGAGTACGAGACCAAATTTACTCAACTCTCAAGGTATGCTCTTGAATTGATGATGGATGAGGCGAAGAAGGCTCGTAAGTTCGAGCATGGATTGAGACTGAGTTTGAGATCCTGGATGATACCCTTCGGTATCCGGAGATTTGACAAGCTGGTCAAGCGAGTGGCAGCCACGGAAGCAGACATGGAGCAGTTTCATGTTGTTCAGAATCGGAGGAACAACTGGCAGTCTGGAAAGAGGCCCGCAAATTCCAGAAATTTCAAGGGACAATCATCGTCACAAAGGTTCAAACCGACAGGGGCGAACGCTATCAGTGTGGTTGGAGGACCCGAAAATAATTTTGTGAGACCTCCTGCAGTGAATTGCTACAACTGTGGTAAGACGGGACGTTAACAATCTCAATGCCCCAAACCACGGAATGGTAATCGCAATGTACCAATGCAGCAGACTGGGAAGAAGCCGTACCAACATGGACGAGTATTTGCCTTAACTGAAGTTGATCCGATGAGGTGGATCATGTCATCACTGGTACGAGGGCAGATGTTTAGAGGTTTATGTTGTTTCTTTTTCCCATTTATTTATTGAACTGTTACGTAATGAGTGTGTATTATGTAACAGGAGAACTTTATTTGAATGGAATGAAAGCTGTTGTTTTGTTCAATACTGGATCCTCTCATACTTTTGTGCCTCTTAATTTTGCTAAAGTGTTGGGAGTTGAACCGAAGATTTTTCCAGGCAAAATCTTAGCAGTAGCTACTCCATCAGGGGAGACTTTAACCACTGATCGGTACTATGCAGATTGCGAGATTGTGATTGAGGACAGAATCTTCGGAATTGATCTAATCGAGCTGACTATCTTGGGAGTCAATATTATCATTCGCATTGATTGGATGTCAGTGTACAGTGCAAGCATCGAGTGCAAGACCAAGACAGTAACAGTGAAGGCTCCAGGTGGACCTGAAGTCACTTTCCAAGGGAAGAAGAAGTGTTCCGGGCTGGTGGCAGCTATCCGCAAGGAAGAGATTCCTATGGAAGTGCAAAGGATTCCTGTGGTTTGGGACTATCCGACTGTGTTCTTTGATGATTTGCCTGGGTTACCCCCGCAACGTGATGTAGAGTTCATGTAACGCCCCGAATTTCAAATAAGGATAAATTCGAGATTTCACAGGATCTTTACTTCACTTCGTACAATTTTACAAGGAAAATTTAAAACTTTTTATTCACAATACATCAGAGTTCAATTACAACTTAATTTTACACAGCGGAAGAATGGAATTTACAATAAAACATTTACAACATCTTCAAAATAAAACAGCACCAGCATATCCACTTTATAGCTTCATGAATAGTCCATTACCTGCATGTCAATCTGTGGGCACGTCAGTTACTTACAACTGACGAAATGTTATACACGGCTATCCTCTCTATGCCGGGAATAGTATAACGATCTCATACTTTAACAAATCACAAAAAGATTGAATGAACAAATAAAGTGTCAAAAGTGATTATTCTAAATATAAGTGTATGTCATGCCTTAATGCCTAATGCACACAATTCTACACTAGGATGACACTAATGCACACTTGTTCGGATTCTATGCATCCCATACTACATAGGTCCGAGGGCAAGCGCCTACGTACTCCATATTGAAGGGTTCGATCCCTCGCCATGAGACTACCCAGTAATAAAACAAGTTTTAGAGTTATTTCACAGATACGGATCTCAGCCTCCCTAGCTAGTCTCCCTGGCTTATATTAACAGATCCCAGCCTCTCTGGCTATTATATCGTGATGATAATCCCGTAAATGCCCTTCTAGCCCCGGTATATACATATTCTTTGGAGTATGGTAAACATCCGTCGACTACCCTAAGTTCCGGATAAAATACAGTCCATCTCCTATAGGGCAACCACAGTCCACCAACTGGGTCTATAGCCACGGAGATCCACCGCCGACTATATAGAAGCACCCATTTACGTTTGCACAAGTTTATCACATCTTCACTTAAGTGCCTAATTATTTTTAGTTCAAGACATGAATATGTTATCACCCTAGAATCAGTTTTACCTCATACCGGATTTATTCACAAAATACGAGATCGCCCGACGGCATTATCTCAAAATCATATCAATTCTTTCTTTCAAAATTACCGGTAATCGAAGTCTTACTAATTCTTAATCATAACCTTTTATGTACAAGAAATATGGGTACACATAACCTTTTGTAATCATGTCTTAAACTTATATAATTTCATTTTTCAATTCACTTCACAAAAATAATCAAATCTTGTCTTAACACTTATCCACAAAGTAATCATTTCATAGTCTTGCCACTATTCATGATCTAGTTATTCATAATAAATAATAATTCATTCACAATTTCAAATTCATACGATGTCTCATTTTAACACGATTCAATGTCTCATCTTTAGCACTAAACATGATTTACTCATTCACAACAAAATCTTTCATGATCTCAAAAGTCACATAACTCAACCATATTGCATTTCTAGAAATAAAGAGATTTCAATTCACCCTAAATCATTATTTTGTAAATTAAAAGTCATGCTCTTTACTAATACTTTTGTAGTCATTTATTTCTCTTCCTATCTCAAATCCTCGTTAAAACTTATCAATTACACAAAAACAATCTTTAAGAATAAATTCTTCATTTATGTTTTATGAATACTAAAATTTACCCAAAATGAAACACTTTTGAAAGTTTTTACCCAACTGACCCACTCTCGAAACTATTTACCAAATTGACCTACTCACTATCAAAATTACAGACTATTTACCAAATCATTTAAAACCCCAAAATAAAATATAAGTCACCAGGGAGTTTTGAACCCGTGACTATTTCGACCAAACCCAAGTTTATTACGCTAACCAGTAAGTCTATGTGTAATCTCTGTTTAAAGAGGCACAAATGTTCTTTTGTTCAACTATCCATAAAGTGTGTCTTTTTCCATAAAATGTGTTCATTCCAAAAGATCAATTCTTTCACAATTTTAGAAATAATCTTTTCCATGATAGTAACTAATAAAAAGATAGCAACTAATAAAAAGATAGTAACTAATAAAATTTCCAATTATTTTAAAAATACTATTTTTCACTTATTTAAAGAAATTCCTTTTTCTCATCTTTTGCAAAACTTAGACTTTTCTTTAGGAACTAAATCCTACAAAAGGAATGAAAACTAGTATCCATGTTTATTTGATTAAAATCTCAATTTGTCATAAATCATATTTTATAATGAAAATAAAAGTTGCTCTTTCACACAATAGTTCCCATTCTTTTAAAAATAAAACTTACACATGTCGACTAACGAAATTTCATTTTTATTTTATTATAAAATCTAATATGGTCAAGCATAAAATTCTACAATTTACCAACATGGTTTATACAAGAATTTGTATTCTTTCATTAACATGGTATTTGTCACATTAAGACTACTTTCGTATCTATTATGATAGCATGATTCTCATTTGTAAATTTCACATCAAAGTTATTCTCATATATTAACACTATTGTAACCACAAAGCTAATCAAACATACTAACATGGTTCACAACAATCAAGTAATTCTCTTTCTTTAGTTAGCATGGTATACTTCCTTTTTTCTACTTAATCACATCAATCACAACATCACTAACATAAATTTTATCTATTCATAACAAGATTCTTCACAAAACATTTTTGCAAAAGAATGTATTCCCAATATTTTTCATACACTCAATTATATCCTCATTCATGCATACTAATTCATGACAATAACTTATTTTGTTATTCTTTCATGATTCTAGAGCATAAACTAAACAACATTTTTCAACAAATTTCCCATACACAAAAAAAAAATACACTTTTAACATGCATAACATTTTACAAGTATTTTAACATGATCTATGGTATTAGCTCTTTAGTCAAAATTTTCTATTATTTGCTTAATCATAACAATATTGTTATCATTCATAGCATGTAACATTAACATGAAATTTTAACTATACATCAAAACAAAAATATCACTAGCATGCATAATTCTAAATTAGAAAGCATGAGAACCCACCTCTTGTTTGAAGGTTGAAAACTACAAATGAATAGCTCCTTCTTGCTCCTAGCAACTCCTAGTCCTCTTCTCCTCCTAGCAAATGCTCCAAGCAAGAGATCCTCCAAGCACAATAACTCTCTTTCTTTTTCTTACACTCTTTTCTTTCTCTTTTCTTTCTCTTGTTTCAATTCTAATTTTTTGTGTGTGAAATGAAAAGGGTAGGGTGCTATTTATAAGATTTTGGGAAGGTGTATTTTGCAAAATTTCACCTCTAATAAATTACTCTATTTAATTCTTACAACCCTTCCAATTCTAAACTCCCATAACCTACAACTCTCCACCTCCCCACTCTTCCAAACCTTAACTCCTCTCATTCATTCTCCCTCTTTCTCTCTTCATGCACACCGGCCCACTCCCCCCTCCATGTCAGCCGAAATATTTAAAGTGGGCCCCTCCCCCACTCACTATTACACATATCATTCCATTACACAGCAGTTCTGTGTTTACCCATTTACCATTCATATTATATCCTGGTACAATTTACCCAGTCAACTCAATTCCTATTATATCCTTGTACAATTTACCCAGTCAACTCAATTCCTATTATATCCTTGTACAATTTACCCAGTCAACTCAATTCCGATTCATCGAAGACAGTCAACTCAATATACATATATATATATATATATATATATATATACTATGCATACCATTTCCAAACACTTTACAATCCAGTACACTTATATATTTCTAACAATTATATATATACCATACTATTACACTATATAGTATATTCCTTAAAAAAAATTATGGGGTGTTACACACTCCAAAATTTATTTTGAAAATAAACACACTCAAATATGTTGGCTTAAAACACGTGCGTTGCACGTAAAATATTAAATTGCGAAAATTGACTTTATCGATGAAAAATTATTAAATATAATCAAAAATAATATAAGAAAAATATATTTACTAATTTTATATATTTCATGATGAAATCGCAGCACGTAGAAAATACGTGCAATATACGTGCATAAAATCGAAAAATACATTTTAATCAAAACAAGGGGAAAATAAATTTTCGTTTTATAAAATAGATTTAAATACATAAAAATAAATAATTTAAATCTATAGAAAAATATTATATGTAGTGGTGGAAACACGTGCATCAAAACACGTAAAAAACACGTAAATCCCAGGGATTAAATATTATATTTTAGTTGACTAAAATTAATACAAAAAATGTATAAATAGTAAGAATCCAAAACATGTAGTGAAACACATTACAAAATATACGTGCGTAACACCCAGGGGCAAAATTGTAATTCTAATTTTGCGGGGTGTTACAGTTCAGCATCACTATTCAACCAGAAAGTGCTCCCATTTCTAAGGCACCGTATAGGATGGCTCATGTGGAACATGATGAGGTGAAACGGCAGATTGAGGAACAGATGGAGAAAGGCTTTATTCGACCTAGTGAGTCGCATAGGGGAGTACCAGTGCTTTTGGTAAAGAAGAAGGATGGATCGATGAGAATGTGTATCGATTACCGAGAGCTGAATAAGGTCACTATTCAGAATAAGTATCCCATTCCCCGAATTTATGACTTGTTCGATCGTCTACAAGGAGCTGCTGTTTTCTCCAAAATAAATCTTCGATCAGGATATCATCAAGTTCGAGTAAAAGCTAAAGATGTGCATAAAACTGCATTTAGAACTCGATATGGGCATTACGAATTCTTAGTTATGCCATTTGGAGTGACGAATGCGCCCGCAATCTCCATGGACATGATGAACAGAGTTCTAAGGCCATTCATTAATTCTTTCGTCGTGGTGTTTATTAACGATATTCTCATGTACTCCATGTTAGAAGAGGAGCACACCGAGCATCTGGCAGCAGTTTTGAGAAAGCTGGAAGAGCAAGAGTTGTATGCCAAGCTGTCCAAGTGCGATTTCTGGAAATCTGAAGTGGTATTCCTAGGTTACATCCTTTCTAAGGAGGGAGTGGAAACTGATCCTTAGAAGATAGAGGCAGTGAGAGATTGGGCAAGGCCTACTACAGTGAAGGAAGTCAGAAGTTTTCTTGGATTGACTGGATACTGCAGGAGATTCATCCAAGATTATGCTTAGTTAGCCATGAGGCTCACTGGTTTGACCAAGAATAATGTGAACTTCAAGTGGGCTGAGCAATGTGAGGCAAGCTTTCAGGAGTTGAAAGAGAAGCTGACTACTGCACCTATTTTGGCTTTGCCTAGAGCAGGTGTTGAGTATGATGTTTACAGCGATGCTTCACATCGTGGACTTGGTTGTATCTTAATGCAAGAAGGAAGAGTGATCACTTATGGGTCTAGGCAACTACGAGCACATGAGAAGAATTATCCGACTCATGATCTGGAGTTGGCTGTGATATCTTTGCCTTGAAGCAATGGAGACACTACGTGTACGGTGAGAAATTGAATATGTACACGGACTATAAGAGTTTGAAGTACATATACCAGCAGAAGGATCTAAATTTGAGGCAGCGGAGATGGTTGGAAGTTCTTGAGGACATGCGACCTGAAATCAAGTATCATCCTGGAAAAGCTAATTTTTTTGCTGATGCATTTAGTCGTAAGAGCAGTTTATCCAGTTTGATTATAACTCAGAAGCATCTGGTGGAAGAATTGGATCGAGCCAGTATTGAAGTTATGCCAGTATTGAAGTTATCTTGCAAGGATTGGGAGCATCTTTAGCTCAGTTGAGGCTTCAACCTTCATTGAATGGAAGGATTATTGCAAGTCAGGAGGTTGATGCTGATACCTTGGAGATGAAGGAGCAGGTTAGTGCTGGCAGGTTGCCCGGATTTCAAATCAGGGATGGAGTGCTGTGGTTAGGAAATAGAATGTGCATTCCAAATCAGGTGGACCTGAAAGAGAGTATTCTTCAGGAGGCGCATGTTACTCTTTTGTCGGTACATCCTGGGAGTACGAAGATGTACAAAGATATCAAACCGCATTTCTGGTGATCAGGTTTGAAGTAGGATGTGGCTGAATTTGTGACGAAGTGTGAGGTTTGTCAGAAAGTCAAAGCCGAGAATCAGAGACCCGGAGGTCTATTACAGCCGTTACCTATTCCGAAATGGAAGTGGGATAACATCAGTATGGATTTCATCACAGGTTTGTCCAAGAGTCCCAAAGGCAATGATGTGATTTGGGTTACAGTCGATCGACTAACCATGTCCTCTCACTTTTTGGCGATGAAACCCACTGCTTCGATGGACAACTTAGCTGAATTGTATGTTGGTGAGATCGTCAGGTTCCATGGTGTTCCGTCAACTATTGTGTCTGATCGAAATGTACGGTTTACTTTGCATTTCTGGAGGAGTCTTCAGATAACTTTGGGTATCAAGACGGATTTCAGCACTGCTTTTCATCCGCAAACCGATGGACAGACCGAGAGAGTCAACCGTATTCTTGAGGATATGCTTCGGTGTTGTGTACTAGACTTTGGAGTCAGTTAGGAAAGGCATTTACCTTTGGTAGAGTTTGCCTACAACAACAATTTTCAGACTAGCATCGGGATGGCGCCGTACGAAGCTTTGTATGGCAGGAAGTGCAGAACACCTGTTTGTTGGTTTGAAGTTGGGGAGCATCAGTTGTTTAGGCCTGAGCTTTTGTAGCAAACCTCTGAAAAGATTAATCTGATCAGGAAGAGGTTGGTAGAGGCTCAGAGCAGGCAGAAGAGCTATGCAGACAACCGGAGAAGGGACATTGAGTTTGAGGAAGGTGATTTCGTCTTTTTGAAAGTATCGCGCAGTAAAGGTGTGATTCGATTTGGCAAAGGCGGGAAGTTAGCTCCGAGGTTTATAGGCCCATACAAGATATTGAAAAGGATCGGAAAAACTGCTTACCGGCTTGAGTTACCGGAAGAGTTATCTCAGGTGCACAATGTCTTTCATGTGTTTATGCTAAGAGGTTATATTCCCGATCCGAGTCATCATTTTCCTAAAGTGCCAGAAGGTTTGCAATTGGATCTCAATTACATCGAGTCTCCTGTCGAGATTGTTGATCGTCGAGAGAAAGTTTTGAGGAATAAGAAGATACCAATGGTCAAGGTAGTCTGGAGAAACCATTTAGTTGAAGATGCTACTTTGGAGTCTGATGAGAGGATGTTGAGGGATTATCCTGAGCTTTTTGCTTGATTTGTATTTTGTCTTTTTCTTTTGCTTGTTGTGAGTGCTTTGTTTCTCGCTCTTGACTGTAGTTCCGGGGATGGAACTATTCTAAGGAGGGAGTGTTGTAAAACCCTGAATTTTCATTTATGAAAATCATTATTGTGTATTAGTATTTTGTACATTTTGTGCACGTTCAATTTTGCAGTATAAAATTTTATAATTATTTTCATTTCATAGACAAATGAGTATATATATATATATATATGTCTTTTCCATTTGTTTTTATTAAAGCCCATTTTTCTTTTAAAAACATAAGTTTCTTTTATAACCCAATTTAATTTATTTTTGTAAACTAATTTGGCCCATTAAATAAAGGCCCATGAATTTATTTTCTCTTTTAAATACAACTTGTAATGTAGACAGTTTTTTAGATTATTTTTATAAAGAATAAAATGTACAACTTTTAAAATGGGGGACTATTGAATACACGTGCATTGCACATACACGTGTATTGTGCACTTCATTTTGGTCGGATTTGAATGGGAGGGAAAGGAAAAAGAGAAGTGGAGTTTGTGGGAGGTAGTTTTGGGATCATGGTTGGTTACTACAACTTCCCCTTAAATCCTAGCCTTTGGTCCTTAAAACCTAGATTAATCCTAGCCCTTTATTTATCTCAAAATTTAGTATAAATACCCCCCATAGACTAGTTATTCTTGCACTCTTCATTCTCCAAACCTATAGTAAGAAAATACAATTATTAGCAGTACATTATTAGTAGGAAGTGAGAATAAAAGATTGAGAGAGAGGGTTTTGTGTGTGCTTGCACCAAGGAGGCCGGCTATTGGAAGGCTCGGGTTGCACTTGGAAGGCTCGGGTTGCACATCAAGGAGGAGGAGGAGCACTCGTTTGGCAAGCTCGAGAAGGACTCTTTCGTTTAGGAGGTGTTGTGAATCTTTCTCTCCAAATAAGGTGGGTTGTTTTTCTATATTTCTAACTAGATACCATGTTAGGGGTGATTGAAATGATAATGCATGAAAGAAACTAATAAGAATACACTTAATTGGAAAAAGGACTTGCTAGTTGATTAAATTGATTGCTTGATAGATTGCATGTTATCTTGTCATGAATCTTAAGTTGTATGCGAATCGTTTTGTAGTTATGGAATATATGAATTAGAATTGTTGTTAATGTCAAAACTAAGTACAAAATGCTAGTAGATGAAATTGTTGCTTTATGTACTTAGATGGACTTTCGTGATATTGCTTAGAATGAATAAATTATAATATGCTTTCGGGTTTATGAAAGAGGGAAAAAACAGGGAAATGATGTAGGAAATTTTAATACTAAGTTGTGTGAGAAATGTCAAAATGATTTATGAAAATAGTAGTATGCAATCTAAATTAATTGAATGAGAAATGTGCGTTTAATTATTAAAAAAAAATTATTTTAAAATACTAGAGTGTTAAATTATGTTAGAATATACATTCTGGAGATTTACAGGAATTTTAGTGAAAGCAAAACTAAAATAAGAGCTTTTGAACATCGAAATGTTCTAAGAAACAGAGAGTTGAATTAAATAAAATGCGAGTTGTAGTTATGACAACTTGAGCCTATAGCTCAAGTGGTCGGAGAGCCCTTCGGCGCTGCAGTGGCGCGGGTGTGTGCGTTATGAGGTCACTGGTTCGATACTTATGGACACCATTCTTTTATGTGCGTTTTAAAATTAAACCAGTTTTTGGACAGAGAGTATATAACTCTCTGTCTTCTCTTTATATCGTTGAGCGCAACTGGCCAGATGGCTAGCACGTGCGGCTGTTTTCTCTTGGGTCATGGGTTCGATTCTGGGTGCGTCTAGAATATTATTTTTTTTTAAAATGATTTTTGGGTTTTCTTGATGTGTAAAAATTCCGAAAAAAATACTATTATTATTCTAAAATTATGTGTGACTTATGAAAATTTATTGGGAGTTATTAGAATGAAATAAAGTGCTTTTTTTAAAGTAAAAGTGTGAATTGGAACTATAGTTTTTACACTCGTATAATTTCACAAAAATGTGTTTTTACGAAGAAATTGAGATACGTAATAGAAAAGGAAAATTGAAAGAAATAAAGTATAAATGTGAAGTTTTATATGAGTTATTTTTATTAAAGAATAGTGTGACAATAGTGAGTTTGTGAATATTCACTTTGACTAGATATTTTGTGATATGATTTTAATGTGGAAATACATGTTAGTTATGAAATGCATGATGGATAATTGAACTCCATGTATGATTATTGACTCGTGAAAAGATTAGAAATCATGTGATTGAAAAAGAGAAATGTTCTTGAGTTTGACAACTCAGATTGTGAATTTGTGAATTGAAATTGAAAATTAGGGTGTAGCCAAAACTCACACCGGCAAGTAAAAAGTGATGAGATATGATTATTTAAATTGAAAAGAGCAAGTTTGGGTCAATGTGAAGTGAAAGAAAATAAGACCATTATTAGTGAGAGGGCTAACTCTAAGAGATTAATTTTGTTCATGATTTCATAAATTAAGAATTAGTACATAGTGAAGAGGTGATGAAAGTGAGAGAAAAACACAAGTATGAGGGCCTCGAGTCTACGATGTGGGTGTGATTCACAGTTTGTCTTCACGATGCGTCGTGACATGACGTGGGCACTACTTCGGAATTATCGGGATCTTGGCGACGCTTGTGGGGTGTTTGGTGACTGCGAGAGGATCGTGTGCCATGAAGGAGGCTGAATTGTCCATAGATAGTCTTCACGATGCGTCGTGACATGACGTGGGATTCCCCTCCAGTTTTTCTGTATATGAGCTCGTACTCATAGGACATCTAGGATACTTACCGTAGTTACAGTTGTAGATTAAGTCATGACGAGGGATTGAACCCTACAAGATGAAGAACGATTAAGAGGCTTGCCCTCGGACCTATGTAGTATGGGATGCATAGATACCGAACAAGTGTGCATTAGTGTCATGTAATATAAATAATTGCATTAAGGACTAAATGCACAATCACAACACGACATCAATAGGGTATTCCCCTTAGTTTGATATGTGAACAAGTTTGTGTTTGTTAAATATGGAAAATCAATTATACTGTTTCCGGCATAGAGAGGATGGCCGTATATAATATTCGTCGGTTGAATAAACTGACGTACTCACAGTTTTGTATACAAGATAAATGACATGATAAAGATTAAAGGAGAACTGATGCTTAGAGATTATTCAAATGTTGTTGTACTTTTATATAAATATTGTAAATTTGCTTCCGCTGTAAAATGTAAAGTGTAAGGATTTCTTGTAACTCTAATGTAAAGTGAAAAGTTTTAAATTCCTTGTAAAATTGTACGAAAGAAGTGTAAAGATCCTGTGGAATCTCGAATTCTGTTGTATTTTGGAATTCAGGGTGTTACAAGTATATACTAAATTCTATATACTGTAAACAATGAGATCAAATAATTGACCAAATAAAACATTATCACATGATACGCAGAAAATAAAATTTAAACAAAAGTCCTCATTACTAAGAATAGACCAATACCATACATGTAAGAAAAATTAACCTAAATTTACTTGTAACAAATTGTTAATAGCTCCAACTATTATTCACTTGAATTCACCTGAATTCACATGTAAGAAAAAACTTTGAAGTGAAAGCAATTCAAATCGTTAATAGCTCCAACAATTTTATCAACACCAGTACCATATGAACTATGAGCAATCCTGATGAAGTAAATGCAACACTCACTACAAAGCCTATCGGAGTATAAAAACAGTACATATTGAACAACTAAAACATAATCCCATTGTAAATAATTCCTTTTATTGTTTGTGATGGAAAATATGCAGACAGCATGAATGACAAAAATTTACCCTATGCCTTCTTATGCTAAATTCTGATTTTTGGCTTTCCTTGTACCTTCTTATGCTAAAGGACATTAGCAAATTTGTGAGCAATAAATCATTCTCACTATAAGAGTTAGACAACCAACTTCCCAGTATAAATGAAAAGCTTCTTTGACCATTATGTCTTTTCTGATTTGGGTATACAAACTTTTGTGCAAATAGTTTTGAGAAGATACCTTTCCAAAATCCTAAAACAAATCTAATGGTTGCGAGAATGAAATTTCCTTTTCAGGTTAATAACTCTAGATATACTTAAATCTGAATATAGTTTACTTGTACCAAATACTCCGTGTTCTGAACAATAACAAAGTGGATGTATTTTTCATGACACTCACCATGAATGTATCTATCAGAATGCACCATGGGAGTCATGGTCCCTGTTCTAATACCTAACCCCATCATGTATCACTTGGCTAGGCGTCAGGAGAACATAATCAGATTTTAATTTGTTCATTCATGCTGTTGCACAAATATTTAGGCACATTTCGTATATTGAGAGGGTAAAATTGCAATAGAAGTCACATGGTCGAACTTCATAGAATCTTTTGAATATAACATGCTTTTGTTCTCTTGTCCATGCAAAGGTCCGGAAGTGGATGGTTTGAAACATTATTAAACAACCATCCTAACACCAATTTAATCAGGAGTAGACCCAATTTATAGATATTTAAAGTTAATCACGCACCAAAGTTCCTACATTACTTTTGAAAACTTGTAGCAAAAATGGATGGTTAGAAATGTTGTTTCACATGAATAAGAAAACAATCCTGAAATAAGCTTTGCCCTTGAAAATGCACCCGTGAATAAGCTTTACCCTTGATTAACAAATGACCTACCGGCATTATTTGCTAGAAAACGAATGCAGTTAGTGGTCGGGATCAACTAAATGTAACACAAACCCAACAAATTTGATCGGTGTGCAGTGAAAATTTTGATGAATCCAAAAATATTAAGTATACCTGAGATGTAGAGACGGTGAAATCGGTGGTCGGGATCAACTCAGGCTGTGGTTGGGACGTTGAAATCGGTGACGGTGAGGGGTTCGGTGGTTGGATGGGGTCGCAGTTGAGTAGCGTCAGGGTTGGTGCTGGTGTTCGCCGATCGAAACAGGGAGGAGGTCGGGGCTTTGGTCTGTCTATCGATAAGAGCGAAAGGGAGGAGCAGGGGGGGTTTGGCTGGCGAGAGATCTGGTGACGAGATCGAGAACGGGGGTCGCGACTGAAGATGGGGGGCACTGTGTGGTGACAGGAGGGGTCGTCGGCGGGAGGGCGACACTCAAGAGGCGTCGGGGGAGAAGAACAGTAGATGGGAAGAGAGAGAGGGGGCGATAGTGAGAAAGAGCAGGGAGAGAGGGAGGGAGAGAGAGAGAGACGGGGTGGCACTCAAGAGGCGTCGGGAGAGAAGAACAGTAGATAGGAAGAGAGAGAGAGGGCGACAGTGAGAGAGAGCGGGGAGAGAGAGAACGGGAAGAGAGAGGGAGACAGTAAGAGAGAGAGAGAGATATGGGAAGCGGAGAGATGGAGACAGAGAGAAAAAGAGAGAGAGAGAGAGAGAGGATTTTGAAATTACGGGGTTTGAAATTTTAGGCGGGAAAATATATTTTGTGGGAATCAATCTGGGCCATTGATTTTAAGGGAGATTGAAGGAGAGCCACTTGATAGCTTTCTTTGTAATTTATTATATAGATATTGTGTATAGTGTTCTATAGGGCAACGCGTGTTGAGTATTGATTATTGGAACGGATTGAGTGGACATAAAGTCCAGTACCCTAAACCCAGTCTAATCTCTTTAAAAGCTGGTCTAGAGGTAGTGCACTGTGATATTCCAATTGCTGATAAGCAGGGTATAATATCTTAAGCGGTTATGAGATAAACCCTAACCCTAATTACTCCTTATTAGATTTAACATCTCTAATTTGTTTTTCATTTAGCCGCCATAATCTCTAATCTCTTCCAACAAACTGGTATTAAAGTCACGTTTGATCTACCAGAGTTCATCGAAAAGCTCGTCTCCGACATGACAAACATGATCCAGCCACAGATTCCCAAGTTGTTGAAGATAAACTATAACAATTGGAGCATCCAGATGAAAATCTTGCTGTCTAGTTTTAAGTACATATTTGTGGGCTTTTGTAAAAAGGTTCTATGTGGCATATTTGTGAGTTTTTTCAAAAGGAGCCACTTTCTGGAGCATGGAACTCCATACAATATATTTTTGGAGTCTTTTAGAGGAGAAAAAAAAATAAAATATATATTTTCTTAAGTATGTATATTTTTACAGGTTTTTAAAAAGGTTTCATGTGGCGAATTTATGAGATGCTGAACTTCATATAATATGTTTTTTGAACTTCATAGAGAAAAGAAGCATATATCTTTTTAAGTATATACATTTTTGTAATACACTTAGGCCCATCCCCAAGTAGAAGTGAGATTTATTTCAACATCCTAAAGTGTCTTTAAAAATATTTGCTAGTTTTTAGGTGCGACTTTAGTCTTGTACGGAATCGTGAGGAGCGTGATTGTCACTATAGAAGCAATTTGGAGTCCGGATATACAACCCTGATACATATCCTTGCCTACCAGGGTCGGCCCTGAGTTCCCGGGGGCTCGAGACGAAAGGCCCAAATAATTATTTTCGGGAGCCCCTAATAACAATATAAATTTTTACGTGCAAAATACATCCCTATATTTACAAGGAAAATACAAATTTGGAACCCGTAAAATTGTAAAAAAATCTGGGGGCCTAAGGCGACCGCCTCACCGGCCTGAAGGTGGGGGCCGGCCCTGTCCCCTACAATATTTGGAGTCTGGATATACAACCCTGATGCATATCCTCGCCTATAATCCCTCAGTCTATTTATGTTGCTATATCTTTCTACTTGATTTGAAATGAATGAAAATAGCTAAGGTCATTCTAAAACGAAAAAAGAATTTTAAAAATAAAAAAAACCGTAGCCCCCGGGTGTTATAATAAGATTAAGATCCTATTGTTAAAAAATTAGAAGGTATCAATAGGAACTAGGGTCGGCCTCCCAATGGAGGCAGGGAAGGCGGCCACCTCGAGCCCCGATTTTTTTTTCAATTTTCGGGGTCGTAAAAAAAATGTTCTTGTATTTATATATACATATTTTGCGAGTAATATTTTTGAGGAGCCCCTTGAAAATGCACCAGTGAATAAGCTTTACACTTGATTAACAAATGACCTACCAACATTATTTGCTAGAAAACGAATGCAGTCAGTGGTCGGGATCAACTAAATGTAACACAAACCCAACAAATTTGATCGGTGTGCAGTAAAAATTTTGATGAATCCAAAAAAATTAAGTATACCTGAGATGTAGAGACGGTGAAATCGGTGGTCGTGATCAACTCAGGCTGTGGTTGGGATGTTGAAATCAGTGACGGTGAGGGGTTCGGTGGTTGGATGGGGTCGCAGTTGAGTAGCGTCAGGGTTGGTGCTGGTGTTCCCCGATCGAAATAGGGAGGAGGTTGGGGCTGTGGTCTGTCTGTCAATGAGAGCGAAAGGGAGGAGCAGGGGGGTTTGGCTGGCGAGAGATCTGGTGACGAGATCGAGAACGGGGGTCGCGACTGAAGGTGGGGGGGGCACTGTGTGGTGACAGAAGGGGCCGTCGGCGGAAGGCGGCACTCAAGAGGCGTCGGGGGAGAAGAACAGTAGATGGGAAGAGAGAGAGAGGGCGATAGTGAAAGAGAGCAGGGAGAGAGAGGGAGAGAGAGAGAGACGGGGTGGCGCTCAAGAGGCGTCAGGGGAGAAGAACAGTAGATAGGAAGAGAGAGAGGGGGCGACACTGAGAGAGAGCGGGGAGAGAGAGAGAGCGGGAAGAGAGAGGGAGACAGTAAGAGAGAGAGAGAGAGATGGGAAGCGGAGAGAGGGAGACAGAGAGAAAGATAGAGAGAGAGGATTTTGAAATTATGGGGTTTGAAATTTTGGGTGGAAAAATATGTTTTGTGAGAATCAATCTGGGCCATTGATTTTAAGAGAGATTGAAGTATAGCCACTTGATAGCTTTCTTTGTAATTTATTATATAGATATTGTGTATAGTGTTCTATAGGGCAACGCGTGTTGAGTATTGATTATTGGAACGGATTGAGTGGACATAAAGCCCAGTACCCTAAACCAGTCTAATCTCTTTAAAAGCTGGTCTAGAGGTAGTGCACTGTGATATTCCAATTGCTGATAAGCAGGGTATAATATCTTAAGCGGTTATGAGATAAACCCTAACCCTAATTACTCCTTATTAGATTTAACATCTCCAATTTGTTTTTCATTTTGCCCGCCATAATCTCTAATCTCTTCCAACAAACTGGTATTAGAGTCACGTTTGATCTACCAGAGTTCATCGAAAAGCTCGTCTCCGACATGACAAACATGATCCAGCCACATATTCCCAAGTTGTTGAAGATAAACTATAACAATTGGAGCATCCAGATGAAAATCTTGCTGTCTAGTTTTAAGTACATATTTGTGGGCTTTTGTAAAAAGGTTCTATGTGGCATATTTGTGAGTTTTTTCAAAAGGAGCCACTTCCTGGAGCATGGAACTCCATACAATATATTTTTGGAGTCTTTTAGAGGAGAAAAAAATAATAAAATATATATTTTCTTAAGTATGTATATTTTTACAGGTTTTTAAAAAGGGTTCATGTGGCGAATTATGAGATGCTGAACTTCATATAATATGTTTTTTGAACTTCATAGAGAAAAGAAGCATATATCTTTTTTAAGTATATACATTTTTGTAATACACTTAGGCCCATCCCCAAGTAGAAGTGAGATTTATTTCAACTTCCTAAAGTGTCTTTAAAAATATTTGCTAGTTTTTAGGTGCGACTTTAGTCTTGTACGGAATCGTGAGGAGCGTGATTGTCACTATAGAAGCAATTTGGAGTCCGGATATACAACCCTGATACATATCCTTGCCTACCAGGGTCGGCCCTGAGTTCCCGGGGGCTCGAGACGAAAGGCCCAAATAATTATTTTCGGGAGCCCCTAATAACAATATAAATTTTTACGTGCAAAATACGTCCCTATATTTACAAGGAAAATACAATTTTGGGACCCGTAAAATTGTAAAAAAATCTGGAGGCCTAAGGCGACCGCCTCACTGGCCAGAAGGTGGGGGCCGGCCCTGTCCCCTACAATATTTGGAGTCCGGATATACAACTCTGATGCATATCCTCGCCTATGATCCCTCAGTCTATTTATTTTGCTATATCTTTCTACTTGATTTGAAATGAATGAAAATAGCTAAGGTCATTCTAAAACGAAAAAAGAATTTAAAAAAATAAAAAAAACCCGTAGCCCCCGGGTGTTATAATAAGATTAAGATCCTATAGTTAAAAAATTAGAAGGTATCAATAGGAACTAGGGTCGGCCTCCCAATGGAGGCAGGGGAGGCGGCCGCCTCGAGCCCCGATTTTTTTTCAATTTTAGGGGTCCTAAAAAAATGTTCTTGTATTTATATATACATATTTTGCGCGTAATATTTTTTGAGGAGCCACCAAATTTTATTTTTTTGGGTTTTGTTTTTAAAATTTAGTACTTGGGCCGGCTTATTTTAGTTTTGCTTGGATTTGTATGATTTTTGTCACAATTCCCTAAAATTTCATCAATTTCTTTATATACTAGATTTTCCTGTGGGCACGTGCCTACGATACATATTCGGAACGATACAGCATATGAAAGTCTTGTAAACAGTAAAACAACAATTATGTAGCTCAAGTTTGAATAGTAAAACAATAATTAGTTGTAAATAAAAGTCCATATTTTCATTAGTATATGTTAAAAAATAATTATAAATGGGGGTGTAAAATCCAACTTCTTAGAACTTTGAATGTGGAAAATGATGAAATTTAACTATTGATGAGATATTTGTTATTTTCAAAGTACCATGAGCAATAAAAAAATGTATAAAAAATCTGAAAATTTACAAACTTGAAATCTGAAAATATAAATTTCTGAGTAAATAGAGAGAATGAGAGAGAGAGATAAATAAATAAATAAATAAAAGAGTTGTTTTTTGGGGATTTAAATTTGAGTTTTGGGGGGGGGGGGGGGGGGGGGGGGGGAACTTTTGAGCAGGAAAATATGTTTTGTGAGGTTAGATTTGGACCATTGATTTCAACCATATTGAATGAGAGCCACTTGATAGTTTTCTTCGTGTTTTATTATATAAATATCACTTTTTAAGAATTGTAGCAAAAAAATTCAAAAAAAAAATTATCATTTTTAAAAAAAATGTATTGGAGCCCTATTTCGGGAGTATGCCTTGGGCCCCCCCGTAAACTCAGGGCCTGATAGGAACTAACAAAATTTATAGAGCTAAGACAGATGAGTGATGATAATTTTGTTGCAAGTACAGGAACCATTGTCATTGGATAATATCTCTAATATCTAATCTAATCTAATAATATTATAATGGGAGAGTTAGGGTTGTCATTTGTAGACAACATGTAATTTGTAGGCATTCAACCATCTAATATCAACCATTCATTTTTAATTGGGAGTTATATTAACCATTCATTTACTAAATTGTTGTTAGTTACCATATATAATACACTCAAAGTTTAAATTTATTTACGACATAATTATTTATAAAATTGTCACTCATATAAAATAAAAGTTTGTGCCATTAGAGATAATTTGTAAAGAGTATATGATGAGTAAAGGAGGTGTCAGGTTCGAGGCCAGATTACGCCTTATTATTTACTATATAAAAAAATATTTAATTAGAATGTGCATTGCACGTGCAGATTATTAGGTCATTTATTAGGAAGAGAAATAAACAAAGTATTATCCAGTTGTATAATGTATGGTTTGAATGTGATCAAAGATAAGGAATGCAACCTGTCCTCACAATATTTTTGAGCACGTTGGTCGCCTTTACATGGTCCTAGTCTGTCTATAAAAGGGTTCAACGCAATGCCATTGATCCATGCAGATTACTTACGGCAAGTTTCTCAACGAGCAGAGCATGACTAGTGAGAAATCTCTCTCTCTCTCTCTCTCTCTCTCTCTCTCTCTCTCTCATACATACACAAACTAGTAACTAATGTTACATATAATTAAATGTCTAATTATTAATGCAGCTCCGGTGAATTTCCTGTGGCAAGCTACTATAGTAGTACTGTCAGTTGCACTACTAGTCCATCCCATTTCAGCGTCTGATCAAACGGACATAAGCACTAGACAACAAATAGTAGCCACAAAAGCCGCCATTGCCAGTGATGATGGAAGGTGCGCTGACATTGGAAGGGATGTCATGGCTAAGGGTGGAAACGCAGTTGATGCTGCTGTTGCCACTTGCCTATGCTTGGGTGTGGTTGGCCAAGGTTCCAGTGGTATCGGTGGAGGTTCCTTCATGATAGTGAGGATGGCGGATGGGACCGCCAAGGCCTTTGACATGAGAGAAGAAGCTCCAGGATTAGCTAGTGAGGTAATACGTACATTAATTAATTAATTAATTAGTTATATAAGAAACCAAATATAATCAATCAATTTTTGTTGGACTTCCAGAAAGCTCTTTATAGAAAATAGCTAGTAGTAGGCCAGGCTTCCACCTCATTTTTAATAATATAATATAATATAATATAATATACTTGTTAATTAATTAATATATGTATATTAATTGTTTTCAGAACATGTACGATGGTAAGCCTGAAGCAAAAGTTAGTGGGGGTCTCTCCATCGCCATCCCTGGGGAACTCGCAGGTCTTCATAAGGCATGGACCCAGTTCAAAAGTGGCAAGCTTTCATGGGAAACCCTAGTTGAACCAGCCATTAAACTTGCAGGAGATGGGTTTGTAATTTCCAAATACCTCCACACTCAGTTTCTTGTCAACCCTCACGCTATGATCAACCAGACCGGCTTGTGTCAAGTATACACCAGATTGGGTCAACAAAAGTGTGATCAACTCGATGGTAAACCTGTCGATGATAGCTATATACAATACTTGTTAAACCCCGGAGATATCGCCAAAAATCCACAGCTAGCAATTACGCTCACACTTATCGCGAAACATGGGCCGTCGGTATTATACAATGGCTCCATTGGCGCCAGACTAGTCGCGGACATTCGTAAAGCTGGAGGTATCATAACGAGAAATGACTTAGCCGAGTACAAAGTGGTGGAACGGGAACCGCTGACTGCACAAGTACTCCCACCACCTCGTCATTGGTATGACTCGTTGATTCCTCCGCCACGATTGAGTGTCATCACAATGCCTCCTCCTTCGTCGGGTGGATCTTGCTTCATACTCGTAAGAAAACATACATACATATACATACATACATACATAGATACATATAAATAAATACGAGCTTTGATTGATTAATTAATTAATTTTTGTATATATAACTATATATGATTAATTATATCCAGATGTTAAATATCCTCAAAAATTATGGAATTCCGAAAGGACTTGATGACCCTACCGGAAGCCACCTATTTGTTGAGTCGTTGAAGCACGTGTTTGGAATAAGAGAAAATCTAGCCGATCCCGATTTTAAACCGGATGTTAAAGATGTAGTTGGGGAGATGCTCTCTCAAGAGTTCGCTGAGGCTATATATAGAAACATATCCACTACTCACACATCTAACCGCGCACGTCTATATGGTTCCTCGTAAGTAAAATTAATTAAGTACTGGATCGATCTATTGATCTCTAAATTGTAGTAGCTAGTAGGCATGCATTTACTTACTATGGAAAAATGATTGATTGATTGATTAATTAATTAATGACTAATTAACTTTTAATTAATCTGCAGGTGGGCTCCAATTCCCGATGGCGGAACTAGCCACTTTAGCATTATTGACGAACAACAAAATGCAGTTGCTATGACTACTTCTGTAAACTATCATTTCGGGTCACTTATTTTATCGCCGAGTACTGGAATACTACTTAACAATGTCATGGACGACTTCTCCTATCACAATAGTTCTGATAATATACCACCAGCTCCTTCCAATTTTATCCAACCCAAGAAAAGGCCATTGTCCTCTATGACACCAACAATTGTTCTCCAGGTACGTACTCAATATATATATATATATATATTTATCTTAAATAAATTTTTTAAGGAAAATAATAATAATAATAATAATACTTGTGATTTATAATCTTTAGGATGGAAAATTGAAGGCCGTGATTGGTGCAAGTGGGGGACCCTTCATCATCCCAGCTGTTACTCGAGTGTTTTTGAACCATTTTGGTATGGGAATGAAACCACTAGATTCTGTCCTCTTTCCAAGAGTTTATCATAAGGTTGAATATTGTACTAAACTCTCTCTCTCTCTCTCTCTCTCTCTCTCTCTCTCTCTCGCTATTTTCATCTATGTATGTGCAATGTTCTTAACTCTGATTCTTTTTTTCTTTTTTTTTTTTGTTGGTATTTTCTTGCAGCTGTACCCTAATACAGTTTTCTACGAAAATTACACGACAGTTACAAGTGATCGTATTGAGGTTCCGGATAAGGTGCTTAATTACCTAAAAACTAGAGGTCATGACTTAGAGCCCTGGACAGGTGAAGGGGCGATTTGCCAGTTTGTGGTTCAAGGAAATGGATTTTTTGGATTCTGGCGAACACTTACTGCAGTAAGTGACCCAAGAAAAGGTGGTCGTCCAGCTGGGATTGGGTTTAATTAATTGAGATGTGCTTCCATCATTGCATGCAAAATCCGTACAAGTGTGTTCGACCAGTAAAATTTCTGGTTGTTAATTCAATGTGTTTTTAAATGTATTTCATGTACAAGATTATGTGCCAGACAGTATATACAATGTTTGGATGAATAATTTTGGCTGTAATAAAATGTTTGGAAGAATAAGTTTGGCTGTAATAAAATGTTTTTTCCCACTAATCCGTTGTTTTCTTATTTTGTGTTCTTTGATAAGAGCTTGCTAGTGTTACCCTGTGCAAATTGCACAGTCTAAAATAGTTTTGAGGAACTCATATAATTATATAAAGCTCCAAAAAAAATGTGAAAGAATTTGGAGAAACTTATTAATATCATCCCTACTGTAATTACTGAAATGTTCATTATCATCCTCATATAAGTGTTGACTCTTAGTTTGGTTGTGCCAAAACGTGCTTACAAATACTAATAAGTTTAAATTAAGATGTTCAGCTTTTCAGGAATAAATAAATCAATAAGAGAGTCAAAAAGATTCAAAAATAAGCAAAAGAAAGAAAGCAATAAAGAAGAATTACAAAATCAAGCCAAAGAAGACATTATTCAAAAAAAGCATATGTTGATTAGAGTCCAAGAAAACCAGCAAGATCAATTTCTGTACTTCCATATATGTGAGATTTTATATGTAATTGATTGATTATTGATTGATTAGTATATGGTAAGAATATAAAGTGGATTCGTCAGAATCAGCACGGTTACGGTCGACCGTACCATATTGTCGGTCGATCGCTCATCACAGTTAAAATGATGAGACAGTCGACCATTCATCTTTCGAATTTTCGATTAAAAAATGAACGGTCGACTGTCCCTATTTGCGGTCGACCGTACCTCTTGTAGATTTCTCTTTTGGAATGTATCGTTTCTATTTTTGAAAGATACACTTCCTAGTCTATATATTTGGACGAACCCACTGTGTATTCTTCACATATTCCTCTAAGAAAAATCTTCTTAACTAATCAATTCAACAATCAATCCGAGCGTGTGATATTTATTTGTTTTCTTCAGTCAGGATCATTAAAGATCTTGAGTTTATCTTTTCTTTCACTTCGGTGAGATTTACGGGGCTTGTCTTAGAAATTCTGTGGGTGTAATAGGTCTCTTAGCCTCAATCCGAGAATCACTGTACAAAGATTTGACTATAGCGGAGCGCTTGTGGTGGAGAATTGTTATAAGTAGGTGGTGTAGACGTAGATCTAGGAGTCGAACCACGTTATATCGCTGTGTCACTTGTGCTTGCTGTGTTTGCTTTCTCAATCTCTTCTCATTTACTTTGCAACTTAATTTTAATTTTTTATTTCTGCACAATCACCCTATTTACCCCCTAGGGTGATTTACAGTGGTATCAGAGTAAGGTGCTTACTAAGGAGCTTAAAAGCTTAAGCAAAGGTTCAATGGCGGAAATCCCTCCTCCAGAAAATTTGTACTCATCGGAGCCATTCATCTCCAGTGGGACCAGTCTAACATGTTCACCATATTTTGATGGAAAATGCTATGATTGGAAAGTTCGTATGTCTCACTTTTTGCAGATGCTAGGGGAAGAAGTTTGGAACATGTGCATAAACAAAACTGAGAATTCTGTCAGCGATGGAAAGAGGGCTTTCCCAAAAGCTGAACTATTATTGAAAATTGCAAATTCCATGGCTATGACAACACTCTGTGCAAGTTTGAATAATGAATAGTTGATGCGATGTGGACAAAATTGCAAAACGGCCTATGAAATTTGGAACAACATGCTAAAACGTCATGAAGGAACATCTGAGGTAAATGCAAAAATTAATTTATGCTTTTATAAGTTTGATATTTTTCGTATGTTGTCAAGAGAAGACATAGATCAGATGCTTGCCCGCTTCGGCATTATCGCACATGAGCTTGAGAGCTTAGCAAAGGGGTTAGATGATGACCGAAAGGTCAGAAAAATCATAAGCAATCTCACGCCTGAATGGGACTTTAAAGCTGTAGCAATGAGGGAGACACTAGAAGAAAAAAGATTCGAGTACTACATTTTTCAAGGAAAATTGAAGACGTATGAGATGAAGATGGCCGCTTGTAGTGCACGATACAAGTACATGGGAAAAACTAACTAATAACACGGAATGTGCATGATACAAAATAAAATACTAGTATGGCTAGATGAATAAGTACAAGTAGCATGTATCAAGTGTCAAGTGAACAAGTATCAAGTATCATGTATAAGTAACAAGTGTCAAGTGTCAAGTAACAAGTATTATGTATCAAGTATCCCATATCAAGTATCAAGTAATCCCGTATCATGTTCAAGTGTCATGGGCAAGTCTTGTGTTATTACTATCTAGGTAGCACTTCATGCGCCCTAGCTTTTTATCATATGGTTGCTACATTCAAACAAATTACGTTTAGATTTCGTAGAGAATTTTATAGGGCCGTGTACTCAGGGACAAGTAATCCAAATCATATACCAAATTCCAAATTAACCAAATCATGTACCAAATTCCAATTAACCAAATTATATACCAAATTCCAAATAATCCAAATCATATGCCAAATTCTAAATGTGGGATACACGAGCCCCCTTCCGAGTACACTTTTCTATATGGTCCACTACTAGATTTTTTCCTTAACCCTGGCTTGATTATTTATTATTTCCAAGTACACATGATCAAGAGATAACGAGAACAAAATCAGGACAGGACAAGGATGTATCAAGAGCTCATAAGATGCAAGGAACATGTTCTAAATCAAAAAATACATGAAACAACATGCAAGTATTCAAACATGGCAAAATATCAATTCGGGACAGCAAGACATTGTTGTACCAAAACTGAGATTCTTGCTACCACAGGAATGCAAATCTGGATCCGCCAGAAGATCTAGAAAACAGACTCCCGACCGAATCCAGCAAACATATATAAGTCATATGGTATTTCACAACAACAAGTCTCAAAACTAGTTTGAATCCAGAAAACGTATTCAGCCATAAATCCGAAGATCGTATTCAAAGTCAGGAAAAAAGCATGAAAACTCATTAATTAAATCCACGAAAAATCTCGAGTATTCCTCTATAAGTGTAGTAACAGAAAATCAAGTTTAATAAATTTTCAAAAAAAATAGAGTAGTCAAGTGAAATCAGAAAACAACAAGGCACGACAGTTTTGCAAATCTGAAATCATAAACATTGTAGTACGAAAACAGCAATATCTCACAAATCATAAATCCAAATCCAAATCCGTTAAAAGGAAAATAAAATAGATACAGCAGGCTAACTTTAATATTCAGAAATATTTTAGAAACAGCAAGTAGAAATAGGTCGAAAATCAGGTCCATTTCTGAATAGTAGTGAAATTCTGCATGTAAAATCTTTGTTTGTAAGCATAAAAATGTTTGTAAAACTCTTCAAATAAATTCATAAAAATTCTGGGTTAATCCCAATCAGGTCTATAAGTACTGAGCAAAATTTCAGATCAAAATAATAATTTTAACACCAGAATAAAAATATATTACTCTTCAGAATTCATCGAAAACGCAGTCTGGAAATCTTTCTATACCTCAATAGTAAAATAGGCAACTTACAAACCGTAAATCGAAATTGAGATCCATCAAAAGGATTGGAAAATAGATAGAATTCTCTAAAAATCATGTTCACAAAATATTTTCAAATACTGACCTTAATATGGTCTAAAATACTGATCAAAATGAGAAAACTAACAAAACTGAAAATATCATCCATGCACAAAATCAACTAGTTTATCCGAAACTCATCTAAAACACAACCAAACATGAAATAGAGTATACTGGATATCCAAGTAACACGGTATAGGGTATTTCACAAGTCCACAAACAAGTATAACATGAATAACACAAACGAGCACAAAATAACATATGAATAACACGCATATATGCAACAAGATGTGGTCAATTCTAGGTTATATCATGTCATGTATGTCGTGAGGCAACTATGATCAAATCATCACTATAGAGACAATAACAACAAGGAGTTTCACACACAAATTGTCTCTAGAACCCAACTACACTACAGGCGGTATTTAGTATTTGTATTTGGAAAGGAATTTAATACAAGTTACTTTCCTTGGAGACGACGATGGGAATGAAGATGCAAAAAGAATAACGAGAACGGATTCTCAGGGCACAAACGGATCACGAACACAATCCAACAAACAGATCGAACACGAACCACGAACACGATAATGAGCACATGAACACGATAACGAGCACACGAACACACAACAACCGAACACAACCCACGATCACACGATCAACGAACAACGAACGAACAACCAACACACATACACAAGCAGGGCTTGCTAGTGTTGTGGTGGCTGCAGTCGGCTGAAAACAGGGAAGGGACAGCCTGGGAGGACGGCAATGGCAGCGAAGTTGCTGTCATTGTTCGCCGCAGGTGTTGTGGGCCGCCGCAGTCGGGAGAGGAGCACAGGGCCACGAGCTGTAGGGTGCCGAGGTGCAGGGGGGTCAACAGCGATGTGAGGTGTTGTCGCGGCTGACACTACATCATCGTGAGGTCGGAGCTCGGCTGCAGATTGAGGGACAGGGAGGTAGAAGATGGAGAAGGTCAGGATGAGGGCTGAACGGGCTGGAGTCAGGGCTGTCGAGGCAGTGGGAAGCGGCTATGCGACAGGGGGAAGCACAGGAAGCGGGAGTAGGGAAAAGCGGCTGATGGGTTTGCTTGGTGATGAAGGATAACAGGTTCAAAATATAAATAGGTAGGGGATTAGGTTTAGGGGCATAACATTGCGAGTATATGGGTATATGGGCTGAAGGGGTTTTAATAGGGGTATTGGAATTTTAAATGGTTTTAATTTAGGGTTTAATAAAATCCAATAGGGAAATAGGGTTTTTAAAAACTAATAGAGAATAAAATATTCAATAAAATGTAGGTTTATATAACCAAATATAATTTTTACAACAATATGAAAATTATTTTAAATAACTACAAATACAATTGGTAAATAAAAGTGGATTTTTAATAACCAGTCAAAAATATCAATAATAACAATAATACTAATAACAATAATAATAATAAGAAAATCATAAAATAATAATGGTAATCATAATAACAGTAATAATAATAATAAGAGTAATAATAACAAAAATAAGAATTGTATTTCAATATATAAATCAAAGAAAATATTTACAAATAAAATTATTGATCAAAAACAGATTTTAATAGGAGATCTAATACTATAATTTGACAAAAGAAATTGAAAGCGGTAAAAATAATTTACGAAAATTGTAAATACAGAAAATACACAAAAATTCATTTTTTGGGAAAAACAGGGGTTACATGGACGGTCGACTGTTCACTTGTAAAGGTGTACAGTCGACTGGGCGGTCGACTGGTTCGCTATCGGGTTTTTGTTTAGTCACAAGACTTGTTTTTAGTGGATTTGCGGTCGACCGTGCGGTCGACCGGTTTGCTCACTGTTTGCTTGGCTGGATTTTAAAATTCTTCACAGTCGACCATGCGAACCACCGGTTTCATTTCCCCCGTTTCATCACCCCCCCCCCCCCCCCCCCCCCAAAATTGCTTATTTTCATGCATGTTCTTCATACTAGTTTTGATCTTTACAATGTGCTATACTATTTAACATTTTCCATGCATGTATTTAGGGGCTGTAATTCAATCTTTTCAAATACATCTTGTTCCAAATTGTCGTATTTAAGGGGAGTAATTCAATCTTTTTAAATACATCTTATTCCGAATTGTCCCCTCTTGGTGTGTTCCAAAAGGGGGGAGAACTTTATCTTGAATGTTTAAAGCTTGAATGATTTAAACTTAAAAACTTTCTTTTGCTTTCCCTACGATTCTTCATCTATATTTAGGGGGAGTACTAAATTTAGGAGGAGTATGTTATACACCTTGTTTATACATCATTTATCATTTCTAGTCCCTTCTTGGTGTGTTCCAAAAAGGGGGAGAATCTTTTTGAATGTTTTAACTAAAGCTTACGGAAAATAAATACTAAAAATCTCTCTTGAATATTTTAGTCTACATCTATAATATATATTTCTTTTTGAATGTTTTAACTAAAATTTACTGAAAATAAATACTGAAAATCTCTCTTGAATGTTTTAGTCTACATCTGTACTATACATTTCTTATAAATTTTTTTGATACGGGGAGTATTGGATTAAGGGGGAGTATTTATTTTCTTTATTTTCAACATTCAAAGGCATGTTTTGTTCACACCAAAAGGGGGAGATTGTTGACTCTTAGCTCTATGTGCACAAAACGTGCTTAAAATTACTAATAAGTTACAACTGAGTTGTTCAGGTTTTCAGGAATAAATAAATCAATAAGAGAGTCAAAAAGATTCAAAAATAAGAAAAAGAAGGAAAGTAATAAAGAAGGATTACAAAATCAAGCAAAAGAAGACATTATTCAAAAAGAGCACATGTTGATTAGAGCCCAAGAAAGCCAGCAAGATCAATTTCTGTACTTCCACATATGTGAGATTTTATATGTAATTGATTGATTATTGATTGATTATTATATGGTAAGAATATAAAGTGGATTCGTCAGAATCAGCACGATTGCGGTCGACCATACCATATTGTCGGTCGACCGTACCATATTGTCGGTCGACCGCACCACTGTCGACCGCCCATCCCAGTTAAAATGATGAGACAGTCGACCATTTATTTTTCAGACTTTCGATTAAAAGATGAATGGACGACTGTCCCTATTTGCAGTCGACTGTACCTCGTGCAGATTTCTGTTTTGGAATGTATCATTTCTATTTTTGAGAGATACACTTCCTAGTCTATATATTTGGACGAACCCGGCCACTTTGTATTCTTCACCTATTCCTCTAAGAAAAATCTTCTTAACTAATCAATTCAACAATCAATCCGAGTGTGTGATATTTATTTGTTTTCTTCAGTTAGGATCATTAAAGATCTTGAGTTTGTCTTTTCTTCCACTTCGGTGAGATTGACGGGGCTTGTCTTAGAAGTCCTGTGTGTGTAATAGGTCTCTTGGCATGAATCCGAGAATCAATGTACAAGGGTTTAGGTATAGTGGAACGCTTATAGCGGAGAATTGCTACAAGTAGGTGGTGTGGACATAGACCTGGGGGTCGAACCACGTTATATCGCTGTGTCGCTTGTGCTTGCTGTGTTTGCTTTCTCTATCTCTTCTCATTTATTTTGCAACTTAATTTTAATTTTTTATTTCCGCACAATCACCCTATTCACCCCCCCCCAGGGTGATTTATACAATAAGCATAACACTTCCAAACCATAATGTTATTCAATTGAATATTATTAAAGTTAAAAAATGCATGCAATGAAAAGTTGTCAACTTATTTATGTTAACATGTATATTATAACATCGTTAACATTCAGTAAATATGTTATATACATTATAAAGCATACATTATAGGTTAAGGTAAAGATGATATACTAAGAAAATCATATAAAAATAATTTTTCGAATCGTGTTTGCTTAAAAATGTAATTTTAAGTTAGGGGATGTGGGTGGGTTTGGGAAGAGACGTGAGATTTTGTGTGATTTGAGAAAGTGGAAGAGGAAGAGACTGTGTTTGAGGGTTGTGATTTTTTTTTTTTTTTTGGTTTTTAATAGAATCGTGCGTAGTGCATGCGTTAGTTAAATAGGAATCCCTTTTTTTTTCTCATTTCTCTATTTCAATATAGAGAAAGGAGAGATGGGGTAAACTCTCTTTCCTATTAGTATAAGATGTAGATATAATTATTTTTTTACAAGTTGTGATTGACGGAAGTGAATTTCTATGCCTAACTAGGCTTATGGCAATTCATCTATTGCGACATTAATATTCATATCTTCACTTTGAAAAATTGTGCTCACAGAGTTAATTGCAAATAATAAACTTTGCCAAATAATCATGCCAAATAAAAATTCAAATTTCTCTATTTTATTTTGGCTAATGACGTAGCTTCACTAATTACTTTAGGATCATAATTAGAATTGGCTACATCAATTAAAGCATCTCTTACTTGTAAAGGTTGATATCTTATAGCCTTAACACTTTCAATAAGGCTTTCCCAACGTGGTTGTGATAATCGTTTAAGTGTTAGGCCTTTCACATTATCTTCAAAAATTTTCCAATGCTTTGTAGAAGCTGAAAACAAACAATATATGCATTGTATAGTTCCAAGAAAAGAAATTGCTTTAGCACAAGAGTTAGCCATATCTCAAAGAGCAAGATTCAGACTATGACAACTGCATGGAGTGTAAAAGGCTCTAGAATTGATTTCAGGTAATCTTTTTTGTCATATTCTTATCCTCTTATATCATCAATATTAAGTGGATGGGTCTTTAATTCACTTTCAAGCTCCTTAAAAAGTGTAAGACCCATGTATCATGCACTTTCAAAAATCCAAACAAAAACTCTTCTACTTTGATTGGATTTGAAGAAACATCCACACATCTTACAACTAGTGACATTTGTACTTCATGGCTTATATCCGGAGTACAATCAACTATAACTGAAAAATACTTTGCTTCCTTAATTTTCTTCAAAATAACATTTTTAATCTCATTCTTCAACATTTGAATCAATTCATTTTGAACTTTAGGACCAAGATAATGATAATGGATTTCACTTTTATCAATGAACCTAAGGTGTTCTTGCATTACTGGATCAAACTCACCAATCATTTATTCGATAAAATTTTTAATGTGTCCACAAAATTCCATTTATTCAATAACTACAGCATGCTTTTGGAGGTAGCACATGATATAAGATTGTTCCATGCATACTAGTTATTCATGACAATTTTAAATAGGAGGTCTTCTTTGTTAGTTAAAAACTTGAATCTCAAAGATCATGCACCAACCATAGTATGTGTATGTTAGTTTATAATACAAAATACACAAAAGTATTATATATATTTTTTTAAAGCACAGCTTCGCTGTATCGTCAGGTACTGGATTGTTTTTTGATGAACCGGATAGAGTCTTGCGACTCCGGCCAAACAGTCAATAATATATATGAAAAGAAGTACAGACAAAGTTTTACAAGTTGTAAAACCAAACAATACAGGTGAATAAAAAATAATCACCCGAGTGCAGCACAAAAACAAAACCTCCAAAAACACTAATTACAACTACACAGACGGAAGAAACCCAACTAGATAACAGACTGGTCAGCAAAACTGGATGGCACCCGCAAGAACAAAGTCGCCCTCCGATCCCCAAGACAAGGAGGGGACGAGGTGGATTATGCGCTCGAGCAAGGCTGCGAAAGGAGAGCGCTGGGAGAGGCACACGCCAAGTAGGCTGAACGCGGTGGATCAAAAAACCAATCGAACACCGATAGGTGCCATGTCCCAGGCCTTAACAGCAGACTACCTCCGCAGGGAAAAGAAGAGCCGATCCAGGGCGAAGCAAACTGGTGAAATCCAGCTACACCCCTTAAGGGACTCAACCGCGGCCTACAATCCGCAATGAACAAACCGAAGCCATAAAAGGGCAAAAACAACGAAGCTAAAACGCGCTCATAACAAGTTAAGACGGAGGAATCAAGCACATACTACCAAAGTCCAACAAAATGAAGAGAGGAAGCAAATTCCTCTAAGACAACTCAGAAAATGAACACATAATCGAGTCAATATAGGCTCATTACAGAAAATGCTTAGCACACATCATAGCAGGAGACAAGTACAAGGCCGCTCCTTCGAGCGCACCAAAGCGCCAATCCAACATAATAGCCCAATACCCAAAACAGACCTGGTATCCATCCAAGAAGAGACAAAATAACAACATCCAGAGAAATATCACCAGCAACAAAAAATAAGTAGCAAACAAAGCAGCTTAGAGCCAATAGAAGCTCACAAAAGCTAAACAGAAATAAGATTAAGAACAAAGGAGTACAAAAGAAAATAGCAACTACTGCGCTATAAGCGCGGACAAAATCAAAATCCGAGCAAAAGTACACATCTGCGCAGACGCAAAAAGAGAAGATTCCAAACATCTTCAAGCCTGCGAACAAGAAAATAGGTAAACAAGAATAGAGTTAATCAAAGGAGAGAAACAAAAGCAGTACTGTAAAAGAGAAAAGATCATAAAGCATTAAGGGTACGGAGACATAGTAAGGTGTCATCTAGCCTATGACCGAAAAGAGAGTCTCTAGCTTCGATAGTAAGCGTCGAAGACCAGAATTTAAAGAAGAAAAAAAATTTGCTATTATGAGTTGGATAGAGGAAGCACAGTGTTTGAATAACCTCTTATTTCTTTCCATCCAAATGGTCCAAATAATAATTTGAACAGATAGATTCCATGATCTGTGGTACTTATTAATCGAGGGGAGAGTAGACCAGCATGAGTGTAAATTGGAAGGAATAGAAGGGAATTCCCATGCTAGGGAACTAATTTTCCACAACGGGCGCGTGAAAACACAACCAACAAACAGGTGATCTGCGTCCTCTAAGAAATTAGAGCAAAGGGGACACAACTGACCCCATGCTAAATTCCTTTTGTTGAGAATTTCAACAGTAAGCAGCTTGTTGTTGAGAGTGAGCCAGGTAACAATTTTAACTTTGAGGGGAGCGCAAGATTGCCAAATGAAATGAGCGAAAGGGGAGAGGACGCCTCTAAAGTTAAGAAAGTGGTAAAAAGATTTAACTGAGTAAATCCCCGCTGGGTTCCAACGCCAAGAGATATCTTCTTTTGGCCGCCACTCAAAATTGTTAAGAGATCTCAGGAGTTCATTAAAGTCAGAAGTTAAGTGAGTCGGAAGACTGTCCGAGAAAGGGATAAGCCATTGTCTTTGCGAGTCAATTAGGGTAAAGGAGTCTGCTATTGTGGCTAGAGGATTGGATGCTAGGCGGAAGAGAGCAGGTAAAGAAGAGGCAAGTTTGGAATTTTCAATCCAAAAATCAGACCAGAACATTGTCATAGAACCATCGAAGCAATCATGGATGATGCTGCATTGGAATGTATCGGCCGCTTTCCAAATCCCCTTCCAGAATGGGGAGGCATTGCGATGGATAGTGGTGGAGAAATCCCACCGCCGTCGGTTGGAATAGCAGTTGGCCTTAATGCTGTGGATCCAAGGTAAATGATCACATTTAAAAAACCTCCAGATCATTTACCCAACAAGGCCAAATTATGGTGTCTGAGGTTCAAAACCCCTAATCCCCCAGCCTCTTTGGAGGAGCAAACCAGTTTCCAATTGCTAAGGTGAGAACCTGGTTTGTGATTGGAAGAACCTGACCAGAAAAAATTACTTCTGATTTGGTCTAACCTCTTGATAACCCAAGAGGGAACATAATAGAAAGACATTATGTAGAGAGGGATAGCTGAAAGGACCGAGTTAAGAAGGATAAGTCTACCTCCACGGGAGAGGAGTTTCCCAGTCCAAACATTTAACCTGGATTCTACCTTGTCAACCATCGGCGAACAGTCGGCTTTATGCAGTTTCCCCCATCTCAAGGGGATATCCAAATACGTAATGGGAAAAGAAGCAATAGGGCAGTTGAAGAAGTTGGAGATTTCGGTCTGGCAGTTGGGAGAACCTCCCAACCAGTGAACCGAGGATTTTTGAAAATTGATCGAAAGACCCGAAGCCAGTTCGAAACAGTAAAGAAGGAGTTTAAGGTTGCGGAGAGAGTGAAGGTTTGGTTTACCGAAAATGATTGTATCATCCACGTATTGCAGGTTAAGAACACCGTGAAAAAGACGCGAGTCACCCAGACCCTCAATGACCTGAGCTTCCCATGCATTGCACAGAAGTTTGCTAAAAACATCTGCCACTAGGGAGAATAAGAGGGAGGAGAGAGGGTCACTTTGGCGGAGGCCACATTTAATTTTAAATTTGTGAGCTTCAGAGCCATTAATAACGATGGAAGAGGTGCCTGAGAAGAGACTGGATTTAATCCAAGCGATCCATTTGGGACAAAATCCCCTGTTAATGAGGATGTCAAACAGGAAGTCCCAGCTGACATTGTCGTAAGCTTTTTGGAAATCTAGTTTGAGAAGAATACCTTCTGAGTGAGAGTTGTGACAATGAGAAATAATTTCTTGGGCCGATGCCACACTATCAAGGATAAAACGATCCTTGATAAAACCCAATTGGGCGGAATCAATTAAGGGAGGAATTACCTCACTGAGATGCGCAGAAAGGACTTTCATGATGATTTTGAAAGTGGTGTTAATAAGGCTAATAGGTCTAAAGTTCGACACAGAGTGTGCTCCCAACATTTTAGGGATGAGCACGATGTGAGCATAATCGATACGATCGAAGGAAAAAGATCCCTGATGAAGATCCGTAAACATGAGGAGATTATTTTTAAAATAGTGCCAGAACCTTTGGAAAAAGAAAGCAGGAAATCCGTCCGGTCCTGGCGCTGAATCGCTTTTTTAAAGCGAAAACAGCCAATTTAATATCCTCCAAAGAAAAAGGGGCTTCAAAGGAAGAAAGGTCCTAAGACGGAGTACCGTAAAGTTGGTGCCAATCGAGGCTAATGGATCGCTGTTTATAAGAACCAATAAAATTTTTATAGAAGGAGAGGAAAGTCCGATGGATCTCCTCGTCGGAATTAAGGTCGACAACATTGTCTAAGAACGAAGAGATACGATTACAAAGTTGCCTGTGGGATGCAAAATTGTGGAAGAAAGCGGTGTTGCCGTCACCTTCCTTTAACCATTTAACTCTGGCTCTTTGAGCCCATTTGATGTGGTCCTGATAAAGAAGGTCGGCGAAATCTCACTTACAAGAAAGCCTCACGGCTCGAGCTGAGTCAGAGAGAGGACTCTGCTCCTCCATCTTATCAAAAGACTCGATGGAAGCTAGAAGAAACTTTTTTAGAAAATTGGTGTTATTCTGTCTATCATTGCGCCAAATCTTGTAGCCAAATTTGATAGCATGAAGTTTGAGGAGGATGCTACCCAGACCAGAAGATCCGGTAACTGCGGATAAGCATTCCGTTATAAGGTTGACGAAGAGTTGGTCTTGTAACCAAAATTTTTTCAAGCAGGAATTTATGAAGATGAGGGAAGGAGAAGTTCGAGTAAAGGGCGATTGGAACATGGTCAGAGGAGGGGTTGGGTAAGGCCTTGGCAAAGGAGTTGTGAAACTGGTTAATCCAGCTAAGAGAAATGAGAAACCTGTCAAGTTTGGCCATCGACGGAGACTGACGAAGGTTGGACCAGGTAAACGGTCTACCGTTAAGCGGGAGATCGGTCAATTGCAGATCACGAATGCAATCATTGAAAAGGGTAGATTGAAAATCATAGGGGGATAGGGTTGACCTTTCGGAGGAGAATCTGGTGATATTAAAGTCCCAACAACGAAAACAAATATCAGTCATGAAATTGTGGAGAGATTGGAATTCATTCCAAAAGAGAAGACGCTTGTCAGAAGTGGAGGGACCATAAACCGAAATCACCGTAAGGGAACAATTGAGAGCCATCCAGTGCAGTTGGACGATAAGGAAAAAGTTAAGATGATGGACCGAGATTAGAGAGAAGACCGACTCTTTGAATCCCAAGAGGATGCCTCCTCTAGATCCTATCGCGTCAAGAGAGATCCACCTGGGGATGATGGATCCTCCGATGGTGCGAAAGATAGAAGGGGAAGGAGAATCGATCTTCGATTCTTGAATAGAAATAAGGTCACAGCGAGAAGAGTTAATAAGATGAAAAATAGCCCTTTGTTTAACAGGGCAATTGAGACCCCAGATATTCCAAGAAATACTAATTATGGAGAATGAGATGCTCCCGAACTCTGTTACGTTCTTTCTGCCTAATGGAGAAGATAAAAGATGAGTTATCTGAGTCTACAATAAAACTCATATCATTGGTGCAATTAGTCAATTGTAGATTGGACAAATGGTCAAATTGCGAATGGAATATAGACCCCATTAAATTTTGATACTGTTGGGAAGGGGGGAGGGAAGGTTTTGTGCCGGGATTATCTAAAGCTAGTGGAATAATTCTGGGAGAAAGAGTAGTAAAAGCTTTCGCTGTTTTTTTAGCTAGGATCCAGGTGCTAGATCGAATGAGACGGTGCGGTTGCCTATCATCCGACGAAAGCTTAAAACCGGAGCCTCCTTTCTCCTTAATAGGAGTCCGAGAAGGAGGAATGTCAAGGTTTTCTATATAAGATAAAGTGGATATAGTAGGAGAGGCTTTAGAAAGGAGAGATTTCGCAATATCGGCCCTAGACCGAGAGCAAGGAAGGAGAAGATCAGAGGAGCAGACGGTGGGTGATAAAATGCCTAGTATCACCTCCCCCACTGCCCTCAGTTCGGGAGTAACCCAAGGGAAAAACGAAGAAGAGATAACAGGGTGGAAAAGAGCCCGGAAAGGGCGATAAGAAAATGCGCTAAAACACCACAAAAGCTCCAATAGCCGAGCAGGATCATTAAAAACAAACTGAAAGAAAATAATGGAATTAGACACAGGTGATACCTATTTGAGAGAATGCTCACGCTCCAGCTCCGTTTCCTCAACTTGAAGCAAGTCATCTTGATCAATCCAAACCTCATCTTTAGAGGATGTCAACTTTTTGACCTTAATGGGGGAAGAGTCGGAACAGAGGCAGTGATGCATGGGAAATGCACTTGCCTTTGAAAAATATCCCAATCGGAAGCATAATGAGGATTTACTTCCCAAGCTTGCCACTGAGAGACGATAGATTACAACTTGGAAGTGGGAGGAGAAGAGGAGGGAGGCAGCGCAGGGGAGGTCCTCTCCAGGGAAGCTGGCTTAATTGGAGCGGTGGGAGGAGGATGAGGAGGAAGGGCTGACGTAGAAGAAGGAAAGGAAGTCAGCACCTTTGTAGCCTGATTAGAAGAGATATCGGGGTTGATCCAAACCAAATTTGGTGCTTTGGAAGGAGAGATCATGTTGCTGCTAGACAGAGGATACCTTTTCCTGGAGGTGAACTTTTGAGTCCCTTTCCACTCCATTTTGGAAGAAGAGGATGAGCCAAGGTGGAAGGGAGTGAAGGACATAGATGGTTTAGAGGCTGGCTTTGGGGGTCCAAGGGATGGCAGAGGAAGAGAAGCACTAGGGTTCACCGCGTCATGATATTGCACGAAGACCGTGAATGAGACTAAATCGTCATTCAGGGAATAAGCCTCGATACAATCTTGATGCGAAGGCACTCGAAAGGTAGCTTCCACTTGAAGACACCCCGAAGCCAACTTAGCCGAGGAGGAGATGCTAATGATCTCTCCATTGCATTTGGACATTTCACCAACCAGGCGCAAGGATTCACAGAAAGGGGGAAGGCCTAGGAGCGTGACCTTGGTAGCAGAGGTGCCGATAGGTTGCATCGGAGGACCAAATTGAACCCATTTCCGAATAGAAAGGGTGATGGTTCCAATTGCCAGGGAGGAGTTATCAATCAGTTCTTCTAGAATTTTGGGGGAAGGACAGCGGATAACTACATCGCCGTTAGAACAAGAGCTAAGTACCCGATCCCACTCTTTAACGTTGCAGGAAATGTAGAGGAAAGAGTTTAAAGTGAACAAGGGTATCGAACCTCCACTGAAAGAAATAGCACCATAGGTGTGAAAGAATTTCAACCTATCGGATAATTCCATGAGAGGAATAAAGACTTGAGTCACGGTAGGCTTGGGAGTGAGAACTGGTGAAATAGTCAGTGAGGGAGGAGGAGGGAGAGTGCTGTCGGAGAGTCGACTAGCGATCGGAGGAGTGGGAAGAAGGGGGACTTAGAAGAAACTTTCTGCTTCCTGGCTTTGGATTGATCGTCTGCTAGCTTGCGCTGCAGCGATGTAAAGTCGAGAGCTGCCAGGACCTGCTCCGATATTGGAACTTCCAAAGTGAGACCCAACAGTTTCTGAAGAGCGAAACAACGAGCGCGCACATGGCCGGACTTGAGACAAAAAAGAAATTTCATTTTGAACGTACAGAATTTCTTTACGTGTCCAGTCTGAAAGCACTAATAGCAGCGAGGAGGAGAATGGAGAGATTGAGAGAGAGGGGAGAAAGAAGATGAAGAGTTAGGAGTAGAGAAGTGGCGGGAAAAGGGGTTCTTGGAACCCCCAGGAAGTTTCTCGAGTTTGGGCTTTGGAGGCCCAGATGAAAAATACTCAGGTGGCGAGCCGTAGCTCAATCTTTTGCCGTTAAAAATCTTTTTTTTATTATTTTTTTTGACAACTTCTACCCATGAAAGGTTCATGGGCCCAAAAAAGCAAAACGCTCAGGGAAAAGGCCCAACAGTAGTGAGCTCCGAAACTGGCAATGGGGATGGTGGGGCTATGCATGATGCCAGGAGCCTCACAGAATACCGACGGAGGGAAAGCGGAGGAGCGAGAGGAGGGGAAAAGGGGAAAAGGGGAAGGAATCCCCAGTAGGAAAGAAGAGAATAAGCGTAATAGATAATAACCTGCTCCGACCAATGGTCAGATCGACCACTCAAAAACAATCAACTCCGCCGAGATGGAGTGAAACCAGAATCACAGACGCTGAATTGAAAATGGTAGTCTACAAAAAATCATACAATGATGGGTTTGGGATAAGAAATGGCAACAGAGAAACCTCCCTCTGAAGGAGGATCACTGGAGCGGCCACGGTTGGAGTATAGGGGGGCTCCGAGAGCTAGAGCGCGCCGAGGGAGGAACTGATGGATCTACGCTGTAGGCAACACCGCGCAGCGGGCGAAACCTGCCTAAAAAGACGCCGGCGGACTGGGGGAGCTCCACCAGCAGACGCCGCTAAGGGGAAGAACCGGAGGGGACGGGAAAATGGGGGGTGCGAAAACGATGATGCGAGGCTAAGATATGAAAAGGGTATGGAGAGCTTGGAGAGAAGGGGAACTTTAAGGAAGGGAGAGGTAGGAGAAAGAGGGTAGGAGCGCCGGAGAAAGAGGGTAGGAGCGCAGGTACAGGATTGTTAAAAAGAAAAAAAGAAAAACAAAAGATGCAAAAACTTTTTCATTATAATAATAAAAAGCTTTGTCAGCAATGACATCAATAATCAAAATGGGAAAGATGGCTGATCAACCCTTTTATAAACCGCAACTATAACATGTATGGCAAACTGACTCTAAAATCAGTTAATCTGGACATCATATATAAATGCCATCTCTAGGGTAGAAGGTACATCATACATAAATGCCATCTAAAATCTGTTCAACCTTACATTTTAATTAGAAATCCCATACTGAAATCTGCCTTCTAACTCCAGACATAACATAACCCAACCACAAATCATGTTTTATAATATTCAGTATGACAGTAATAGTCATTAATTTGAATTAGCTAAGTCTAAGCAGCCAACATTGTCATATAACTTAATTATTCTATTGTATGTTGGCATATTATTGGTATCAAACAAATGATTAAGATAATCAAGGTTAGAAAGCCTTATCCCATTAATGATTCCTTTTCCAACCAGAACAAGTTTCTGATTAAGTAGTCAAAGGGAAGAAATGTAATTCACAAACTGGGTCATCAAAAATATGTATCACATTGAGCATTAGTCCAATACATGTTCATAAGTACCTACCAATAGTGGACGGTGTTTGAAATAGGGAGTTTGGATAACTGTAGTAAGAGCCGTGTGTGTCATTTGGAATTCGAATAAAATGTTATTTACTTATAGGGTCATGAAAAATGTGTATCACATTGAGAGTTAATCAAGATAGTGTTTGTGGTAGGGAGTTTGAATTAGGAACTGTAGTAAGAGTGTGAGTGGTTGTGAGAAACAACTCAATAATTATTTCTTGTTGTTGTAATATTTTATTAGAAAATTTAATACATGTCCCATCTCTTGTTGGATGCATAGGTATATATTCTCAATAATATAGAATAACTAGGTTTTGCGAGTATGTATCTTTCCGTTATGCTTTCATGCTTTACACTGTGCTAGATGTGGGACTTGGAGGTCAGGGATTTATGTAAATAGTACTACCTTGTTTCTTTAATATCCTATTAATGAACCGATGACTTGGTCATCTTTTATCCAAAAAAAAAAAAAAAACTAGGTTTTGTCCATGGATACGTGCTTACGTCACGTTTTCTGAAAAGCCATGTAAGCATAAAATATATGCACAGGTTTGTTAAGGATAATTTATATAGATGCGTATTTGACAGTAGACATTGATGTACTGTGAAGTATGATTAAGTTGCTTATTAGTTTATATATATTGCAGGATCATTTGTCTGCAGCTCGGGATTAAAAAAGAGTATTGTAAATCTACAATAACAGTGGATCGAAAATTACATCAGCTCGGGATTTGGAGTCTGCCATAAGTAGCAATTCATTTGCTAATGCAGTTATCGCCTCAAACTGCATGAGTTAATTCCCGATTGTGATATTTTCATGTAGTTAACCATGTATGATTTTAAAAGAGGTAAAAAAGAGAGAGAGAAAGTTTGTTGTGATGTACATGTGAAGACTTTTGTTAAATGTGATCAAGCACAATTACATCTCCATATTAATAAATCTACATCCATATACTGGATAACATACTACAAATTTTATCTGAAATAGGCTTGTTGACCCCAATTTTTGATATATTTCAGTGTATGAGATATTTTAAATTCTTGACAGAGTAATTAACAGAGACGACAATTTTTGATATATTGAAAAAAAAAGATATACGTGCCGATAAAACTAATAATAGAGACGACAACATTAGTCCCAACTTGCCAAAATAATTTCAGAGTAATTAACACAAAACACATAAGCCCAACTATCAGGGATTTCATCAGTAAAATAGACCGTAACATAAAGAGAAAAAGAAAGCATAGCAAACATTCTAAGAACATGAAGATTGCAGATGGATAGACGACTAAACATGCCATAATGAACAGTCCTGAAAAATAACGATCAAGAATGAAAAAATCATTTTAATAAAAAAGGAATCAATCAAGTCAAAACCGATGAGAATTAAAAAAAAAACACTAATAGTTTGTAAGAAAATTTATTTTCAAACCAATACTTTTCAAAATGACTGATGTACAAAAAAAAATTCTTTCAAACTGGACGGTTTGAACAAAAAATGCTCTTCATCACCCCAACGTATCTGCATAATAAAGCTTACTATTAGCTTACTATTACCATGTATGATTTTTTTTCATTTTTTTCTACACCTACTCATTTAAATCCTTATTTCGTCAAATACATTAAGACCCCTACAATATTTGGAGTCCGGATATACAACCCTGATGCATATCCTCGCCTATAATCCCTCAGTCTATTTATGTTGCTATATCTTTCTACTTGATTTGAAATGAATGAAAATAGCTAAGGTCATTCTAAAACGAAAAAAGAATTAAAAAAAAAAAAAAAAACCGTAGCCCCTGGGTGTTATAATAAGATTAAGATCCTATTGTTAAAAAATTAGAAGGTATCAATAGGAACTAGGGTCGGCCTCCCAATATTTGACAGTAGTCTATTTTCATTAGTATATGTTAAAAAATAATTATAAATGGGGGTGTAAAATCCAACTTCTTAGAACTTTGAATGTGGAAAATGATGAAATTTAACTGTTGATGAGATATTTGTTATTTTCAAAGTACCATGAGCAATAAAAAAATGCATAAAAAATCTGAAAATTTACAAACTTGAAATCTGAAAATATAAATTTCTGAGTAAATAGAGAGAGAATGAGAGAGAGAGAAAAATAAATAAATAAATAAAAGAGTTGTTTTTTGGGGATTTAAATTTGAGTTTTGGGGGGGAACTTTTGAGCAGGAAAATATGTTTTGCGAGGTTAGATTTGGACCATTGATTTCAACCATATTGAATGAGAGCCACTTGATAGTTTTCTTCGTGTTTTATTATATAAATATCACTTTTTAAGAATTATAGCAAAAAAATTCAAAAAAAAAATTAACAATGTCATGGACGACTTCTCCTATCACAATAGTTCTCTTAATATACCACCAGCTCCTTCCAATTTTATCCAACCCAAGAAAAGGCCATTGTCCTCTATGACACCAACAATTGTTCTCCAGGTACGTACTCAATATATATATATTTATCTTAAATAAATTTTTTAAGGAAAATAATAATAATAATAACACTTGTGATTTATAATCTTTAGGATGGAAAATTGAAGGCCGTGATTGGTGCAAGTGGGGGACCCTTCATCATCCCAGCTGTTACTCGAGTGTTTTTGAACCATTTTGGTATGGGAATGAAACCACTAGATTCTGTCCTCTTTCCAAGAGTTTATCATAAGGTTGAATATTGTACTAAACTCTCTCTCTCTCTCTCTCTCTCTTGCTATTTTCATCTATGTATGTACAATGTTCTTAACTCTGATTCTTTTTTTCTTTTTTTTTTTTGTTGGTATTTTCTTGCAGCTGTACCCTAATACAGTTTACTACGAAAATTACACGACAGTTACAAGTGATCGTATTGAGGTTCCGGATAAGGTGCTTAATTACCTAAAAACTAGAGGTCATGACTTAGAGCCCTGGACAGGTGAAGGGGCGATTTGCCAGTTTGTGGTTCAAGGAAATGGATTTTTTGGATTCTGGCGAACACTTATTGCAGTAAGTGACCCAAGAAAAGGTGGTCGTTCAGCTGGGATTGGGTTTAATTAATTGAGATGTGCTTCCATCATTGCATGCAAAATCCGTACAAGTGTGTTCGACCAGTAAAATTTCTGGTTGTTATGTGTTTTTAAGTGTATTTCATGTACAAGATTATGTGCGAGACAGTATATAAAATGTTTGGATGAATAATTTTGGCTGTAATAAAATGTTTGGAAGAATAAGTTTGGCTGTAATAAAATGTTTTTTCCCACTAATCCGATGTTTTCTTATTTTGTGTTCTTTGATGAGAGCTTGCTAGTGTTACCCTGTGCAAATTGCACAGCCTAAAATAGTTTTGAGGAACTCATATAATTATATAAAACTCCAATAAAAATGTGAGAGAATTTGGAGAAACTTATTAATATCATCCCTACTGTAATTACTGAAATGTTCATTATCATCCTCATATAAGTGTTGACTCTTAGTTTGGTGTGCCAAAACGTGCTTACAAATACTAATAAGTTTAAATTAAGATGTTCAGCTTTTCAGGAATAAATAAATCAATAAGAGAGTCAAAAAGATTCAAAAATAAGCAAAAGAAAGAAAGCAATAAAGAAGAATTACAAAATCAAGCCAAAGAAGATATTATTCAAAAAGAGCATATGTTGATTAGAGTCCAAGAAAACCAGCAAGATCAATTTCTGTACTTCCATATATGTGAGATTTTATATGTAATTGATTGATTATTGATTGATTAGTATATGGTAAGATTATAAAGTGGATTCGTCAGAATCAGCACGGTTGCGGTCGACCGTACCATATTGTCGGTCAACCGCTCATCATAGTTAAAATGATGAGACAGTTGACCATTCATCTTTCGACTTTTCGATTAAAAGATGAACGGTCGACTGTCCCTATTTGCGGTCGACCGCACCTCTTGCAGATTTCTCTTTTGGAATGTATCGTTTCTATTTTTGAGAGATATACTTCCTAGTCTATATATTTGGACGAACCCACTGTGTATTCTTCACATATTCCTCTAAGAAAAATCTTCTTAACTGTAATACCCTGATTTTTCAATTAATGAAAAATTATTTTATTTTGCACGTTGATGCGGTTTATTTCTGGGAGATGTGTGGATGCACCAGGTGTGAGTTCGGACTCAATTTGTAGTTGAAGGAGAAAGCTGCTCGTCTGACGACCCTAGGCTGACCGGGCGGAACCTGTGGCGACCTCGGGGTGGTTCGAAGATCTGGGCTCGGATCAGAGGATTCGGATTCGAGGTCTTGTGTACCTGCAGACGGTCCTGAAACACCGGGGTTTGTCCCGGTGGCGGACCCTCCGACGATCTAGTCAGTCTCTGTGAGAGAGTAGCAATAACTAGGTGAATTTAAGTGGCAAAAGATTGATTACATGAAAAGGTGGGTGAGGGTCTAGTATTTATAGAGAATCCCAACCAGGTTTGGATCCGCTTGGGGGCCGGGTCTGAACCCGAAAGCCCATGGGCCTGTCGTGGCAGAAGGCCCAGGGGGTTTAGGGCTGACGTGGCAATACCAGGAGTGGTATAGGGCTGACGTGGCAAAACCCTGAGTGGTATAGAGCTGACATGGCTGATCGTGGGTCTTCGGTGCTTCTGGGAGAATCGGAGGGCCTAGGCTGTGCCAGGTCATCCCCCTGCTTCGCCAGAGAGGGGGGGACGGCTCATGGGGCTGTCACGGGTCGGAGACCGAGGACCACTGAGGCTCATCGGATACGAGGAGGCCGGCTCTGGGGGGGGTGCACTTGAGGTTCGGCGCCGACCCTGTAATGGTTCGAGGCCGAGCTAGATTGCTATTTTTACCTTTCTTGAGTGAGAGTTGTATTGGGCCCTGGTTGGGCCCGCAGGCCATTTTTACCCTACCACACAAGCCCCCCACTCCTGCGGGGGTGCGGGAGCTAGCCGGGGAGGAGTGTTCATGGTCGTGGAAATGGGATGGCAAATCGTTGAATCTTCCGGAGGAGAGTACCCTGGTGCCCGGCCCAACCTCGATATGACGAGGGATTATGTGTTTGACAAGGGCGATGCGAGACGTTGTTTCTTCCTGAGAAGAAGGCCCTGGTGCTCGACCGAACCTCGAGATGACGAGGGTTTATGTGTCGGCAAGGGTGATGGCGAGCCGTTGCTTCTTCCTGAGAAGAGTACCCTGGTGCCAGACCGAACCTCGAGATGAGGAGAGATTATGGGTCGGTAAGGGTGATGGCGAGCTGGTGGATCTTCCGAAGAAGAGTACCCAGGTGCCAGACCGGATCTCGCGCTGGCGAGGGATTATGAGTCGGTGAGGGTGATGGCGAGCCGTTATTTCTTCCTGAGAAGAGTACCCTGGTGCCGGACCGAACCTCGAGTTGAGGAGGGATTACGGGTCGGTAAGGGTGATGGCGAGCCGGTGGATCTTCCGAAGAAGAGTACCCAGGTGCCAGACCGGACCTCGAGCTAGCGAGGGATTATGGGTTGGTAAGGGTGATGGCGAGCCGTTGAGCCTTCCTGAGAAGACTACCCTGGTACCGGAACCTGACCTCGAGCTTGGCGAGGGATTACGGGTCGGCAAGGGCGATGGCGAGCCGTGGAGCCTTCCTGAGAAGACTACCCTGGTGCCTAACCTGACCTCGAGCTTGGCGAGGGATTACGGGTTGGCAAGGGTGATGGCGAGCCGTGGAGCCTTCCTGAGAAGACTATTCTGGTGCTAGGAACTGGCCTCGAGCTGGCGAGGGGTCTAGGGGCCGGTCAGATTGTGGGCGAACCATTGTGTCTTGGGAATGTTGAGCAGGGTGGTCTGCTGTCTTTGCGGAGCATTGGGGGTGCCTTGGGATCTGTGTGAGGTTCCAATTCCCCAGGTGTTTTAATGGTGCCGCCTAATAAATGTATGGCGCATGGTCTTCCGTCGTTTGGTTTCCCCCATGTCATAAAGGCTGACCCCTGGGGGAGGCTATAAGTACCCCCCCCTTTTTCGTAGTGGGTCAGATCAAAAGCAAGGGTGGTCTATTGGCCCTTAAAAGGTGTCTGCTCCGGCGGACGCCTGTCTCTGGCCAATTTTTACCCCCGGTTGTGTCGGAGAGGTGGTTTCTCTGCCGCCCGGATCTTCTCTTGGATCTAATGGCCCTGATACGGCTGCCAGGTCCAAGGGGGATCAGGGCGAGAGGGGTGACGACCGAACTCCGAGGGGTGAGCTGTTTGCAACTGTGAAGGGTCTGTCCTTCCGGAAGAGATGAAGGGCGTTCTGGGCCAGTTGTTTGCAACTGTGAAGGTTCCGTTGCCTTTGCAGGCCGAACCTTTGCAGTTGCATCAACTGGCTCGGAATGTTGCACTTCTCTCGATCTCTGAGTGTTGATCTGCTTTCGACCGGGGTGCTCGCCGAGGGCGGCGTCTTAAAGCTTTGAGCCTCGGATAGACGAGTCGTTCTCCGATTGGAGGTTGACTACTCTGCATTCCAATAGGGATCCAGGTGATGGCGGTTTCTGTCTCACCCTTGAACAGTTCGGGTCTTCGGCCGACGAGGCTGTAAGCCCCGAGCTGCTCACGGGTGAAAGGGGAACCGACCCCGCCTCGGAGCCCGGGGCGTCTGTCTGAGGACGGCGCCTTAAATCTTAAGTAAAAATGTTCCCTCCCCAGAATATTTCTTCCGAGCTGACCTCCTCGTCTGGCTGCCAGTCTGTCATTGGATGATGTCAGCAGCGCACGTTTTGAGGACGTGGCGCGAATTCCCAGGCGGCAGTTGCATGTCAAATAGGTGAACAGTATTTCGTAGAAATCGAGGAGTCGCTTCTATCTCCTATAAATATTCCCCCCTCTCCCCCATCAGTCCACTCCTTTCTTGCTGCTTTTTTTTCAAAAATTTCACAACCCTTCCGCGCTCATCTTTGCAACTTGCGGTACTAGGCTCGCTCTTCCAAAGTAACCCCAGGTGAGTTGGTAAGTCTGCTTAGTTTAGGCATAGATGGATAGGGCTCAGTCTGGCTCGTCAGCGTCGACGTCTAGGGGGGAAGTGAAGCCTATCTCCGAATCGACGTCCTGGGAGGAGCTCGTACTCGAGGAGGAGTCAGTACATGTTGATGAGTCTTCTGATACGGTTTCGTGGGAGGAACCAGTAGGTGAGGAGGAGGTATATGGTGCGAGGTTGTTGCGCTCTCGTCGTCCCTTCGTGGTGGAGAGCAGCGAGTCGGAGGAAGCGAATGATGGTTCGGACGGCATCCGTGTTTTGGAGCTGACTTCCAAGGGAGAGGGAGGCGAGGGTGGTACCGTAAGGAGATCCACAGTTCAGGGTGCAGGTTCGAGTTCCATGCTGACTGGTCGGGGGCCCGTATTCATTCCCTCGCCGGAGCGGACCAAGAAGAGGAAGAAGGCTCCGAGGAAGGCAGGATCGAGGACTGGTGGTTCGAGCCAGGGGTCTGTCTTCCGCAACTTGTGGACAGGTTCACCCGTGCAGCCGAAGCATTTCCGTCAATATCCTGACGACCTATCTGACAAGGAGCTCTTTGGTGTGCATGCCTCTTCACCGAGTCAGAAGAGGGTGTTGATGGCCGCGATTCTGACCGTCTTGGATGGCGGGGACTTGGAGGTTTTGCAGCTGGCGTACCACATAGGTCCTAGCTACGAATTGATGCTACCGAGCCCTACTCTGGGCCCAACCGATCCCCTATCTGCTTGGTATTGTGTCTTCCCAGTGGACGCGTTCATTTCTGGACTGAGGCTGCCAGTCCACCCGTTTGTTCGGGAAGTGCTGAACTGGGCCTCCTTGGCGCCGATGCAGTATGGGCCGAACTCTTGGAAGCAGATAATCTGTTTTGTACTGATGTGCGAGGAACAACAGGTGCCCCTGCGGTTGAACGTGTTCCGAGCGACGCTGATGATTAGTTCGGCGGCTGAGGGTGTCTACTATATCTCCCCCCGGAGTAGGAGGAAGGTTGTTCACAGCCATTCGGACTCCATCAAGGATTGGAAGAAAAAATATCTGGTGATCCGGAGTGAAGAGCCCTGGGACATTCCGACTCGATGGAACTACTCCAAGCCGAGCCATCCTGCCCCGGGGCCGGGGGATCTGACGGCCGAGGAGTGGGGGTTTGTCGAGCGCCTCCGTTTGTCCCCTAGTATTGATTGGACGAAGGTGACGGAGGTCCACCTGGCGAGCGTTGGACTGAGCCCAGCCGTTCTGCGTATGTAGTTGTTTCTTTTTTCTCGATCCTTTCGTACTTTCTTGCTCATTGTTCTTAATGGTTCTTTCTGTAGATATGGATGAGGCATCGATTAAAGCAAGGAGGCTCGCCATGAAGAAGGAGAATGCCGAGAAGAAGAAGGGGGAGGCGGCGAAGAGGCCGAGGGAGCCGCCCCTTGTTATTTCGGAGGTACCGCTCAAGCCGAGGGTTAAGAGGACTTGTTCGGAGACGAGCAAGGGGGCTGCCCCTTCGAGGGATAAGGGCCCAGCGAGGGCATCCGATCTCGACAAGGGGAAAGGTCCCTTGGTAGAGGTTGAGGAGGAGGACCCGGTGGTGGAGATGTTGCGGCAACGGTGGGCGCCGGACTGGTCGGTTCGGATGGGTGACTGTCTGACCGAGGAAGCCCAGGCCGTGGAGGTGGTGGAGAAGCTGGCGACGCCTCGCGACCGCCAGATGATGGAGAGCGAGCCCGTAGAGGTGGCATTTACGCGCTTGGCGCAGGCCACCGTGTTGGTAAGCTTGTCGACCTCCTCCTTTCTGTTAGTCTTGCTTCAGGTTTTTTCTTCTTATCTGTGCCTTTTGGTCGCAGGCTTGTATGCAGGGAGCTAATGTAAAGAACCTCTACGAAGCGTCCCTATCGCAAGAACGTGCTCGGGCGGACAAGAGCGAGCGAGAGATGAAGGAGATGCGGATCGAGCTCGAGGGTTCGCATCAGAGGGAGCAGCAGATGAAGCTGGAGCTCGAGGCCAAGGACACCGAATGGGGGAAGAGGGTGGCCTCCTTGAAGAGGAAGTTGGCGAAGGAGAAGGGGGAGTTGACAGCTGCGCTCGCCAAGGAGAGGAAAGAGCTGACGGATGCGGGTCAGCGGATGGTGATCACCGCCCAGGATGAGTGCTACGCAAAGGCCCTCAGTCATGTGAGGCACTTCTATCCGAACGTCGACCTGTCCAATTTTGAGTACGACATGGAGATCGATGGGGCCCCGAAGACTCCTGCCGAAGAGGGGCCCGTTGTCAACCCGGTCGTCGACCCTCCGGCGAACCCGATCGATGACGAGGAGGGAAATCGAGTTGTATAGTTTTGCCTTTCTTTCTTTTTCCCCCCTTTTCATTGTATTTGCCTCCCGCGGACTGGCCACCGCCTTTTTGTAAGAAGCAGCAAAATTTATAAAAAAGTATCTTTGACTTGTCAAGTGTTTTGGCACCGGACATTTCCGAATCTCCTTGCTTATGTGTTTCGAGTTGGTTCTCTTTGTAGGTTGTGGCTTTCCTTCCCGAGGTGGACCCCCGTCGTTCCGTCGTGGCGTGGCTCCGGAGCAAGGTGGAGGCAGTGGAGGCCACTTTGGCTTGGTACCGTGAGAGGACCTGCACCGCCGAGGCGGCCTTTAGCTTTTACAGGAACATGTCCGGAGCCCTTGGTGAAGAGGCAAGTCGTCTGGGGAGGGTGATGTTGGATCGGGAACTCGTGGGTGTCGGACCTGGATATGCTCCGTCGAGTTCCTTGGTGCAGAGGCCCTCCTCTGAGAAGCGACTTCGCGATGTGCTAGTGGAGAAGGAGGTGGAGATACACCTCTACCGGTCGATGCTGGGCGTCTCGAGAACTTCCTCGGGTGGTCAGTGAGCAAGGGGGGTACCTTTTGCGGTGTTGCTAACGGAACGTATGCGGCCCACCGATGCCCAGAGTTTCGTGGTCGGTATATCAATCGTGGCCGAACCAAAGGACCCTTATGCCAAGGGGAGAGTTCCCAGTTGTTCGTTCGGAGTGATCCCGCCATTCGTCGGACCAGAGGGGCCTTGAGAGGGCGGCCTCCTGCTGTTCGAGATGAGGGGAGTATTTCTGTAATGGTCTTTGTTTGCTTCCTCTTAACCTAATAAAGGAACATGAATAAGGAATTCATTTCACCCTTTGCTTCGGTACGAGATGATGAAGGGGATGTGGTTCGGCCTTATCGTTTTGTGAGGAATCGGAGTGGGGTGAGGTGAAGTCTTCGGTGTCGATCTCCTAACCTGGTATTAGGTCGGATCTGCCGAGGCGTTCGGAGTATGATACAATGAGATTTCCTTCGTATAAGATAGGGGGGGCCGCTAAAACGGCCCTTTACAAAGGAAAGCTTTACAAAAGGTTCATTCCTTAGCTAAGCTAAAACCTATGCTCGTTCTTCGCAGGAGTTCACTGGGTGCTTGGTGTCAAGGGGGAACCTCTCTTGCTCGATGGTAGGTCCGGGGGTAGGGCGGTCCTTCTCTGGTTCGAATTTGACGGCGTCGAGGGGGAACACTCCTCCCCCGACGGTGGTCATGTAGCACGATCGCGCTGCTTCTTGGCTGCCTCGGACGACGCCGACTCCTTGTGGGGTGAGAAATTTGAGCTTCAGATGGTAGGCCGAAGGCACTGCTTGGAGGGAGCATAACCCGGGTCGGCCGAGTATGGCGTTGTAAGCCGCCTTGACGTTGACCACCATGAAGTCCATAGACTCGGTCCTCTTGACGGGAGCCGATCCTGCGGTAACGTCGAGGGTGACAATCCCCTCTATCACGACAGGGACGCCGGAGAACCCATGCAAGGTGTATCCGGCCGGCTTGAGCTTGCCCCTAGGTAACTTTAGATTCTCGAAGGCTTCAAGGAAAAGAATGTTCACCGAGCTGCCGTTGTCGACGAGGATTCGGCGAACTTCTCAATTAGCCATGTGGAGGCTAATGACGAGGGCATCGCAGTGGGGGAGGCGAACGCCTTCGAGGTCCTCCCCTGAGAATGAGACTGGCATGGGTTGTAGCTTGGGAGAGGGGTTGCCTTGGACAGCATTTACCTCTCGGATGAAGGCTTTTCGGGAAGTATTCGATTCCCCTCCCATTGGCCCTCCATGGACACAGTGCAAGATAAATGGCGTGTCCGCGGCTCCCTCGGACTCGGGATCTCGATCCTGGACGCGGTTCGGAGTAGGGTTCGGGGGCGAGTGTCTCCGGTTCCTAGTATCTCGTCGATCCCGTGGGACTTCTCGGGTGAATTCTCGGAGGTACCCCCTGGAGATGAGTTCCTCAATCTCGTCTTTCAGGGTCCGGCATTGATCGGTGTCGTGCCCATGGTCTCTATGGAAGCGGCAGTAGAAGCGCTGATCTCGGTTCTTGCCGTTGTTAGGTCGGGGAGGTAGTCGAACAATCCCTTTGTCTTCGATTTCTAAGAGGATGGCGGATACGTTATGCGTCAAGGGAGTGTATCTCTCGAAGCGGGGGATCGGCGGGACCTTTTTTACGGCCCTTGCGTCCCTCGGAGCTTTCTTTGATGGTTCGACTTCTTCGGCCTTCCGTTTTCCCTTCGAGTTGGCCTCCCTGGCATCTTCGGGGCTAAGGGCCTCTTCTGCTATAATGTATTTCTCGACCCTGTTGAGGAGGTCGGGAAAGTCGATGGGGGGTCTCTTCGCCAGAGAAGCTTTCAGCTGTCCATGACGGACGTTGTGCCGAAAGGCCGCAGAGGCGACGCCTGGATCAAGGGAGGAGACCGCCCTTGCTTCCGTGGTAAACCTCCGGACGAATACTCTGAGGGACTCTCCGTCTATCTATCTGAGCCGAAGTAAAGAGGCGCTGGTCCTTTCCGCCTTCCGGCTGGTGATGAAGTGAGCCAGAAAATTGCCTTCTAGTTGGTCGAAGGAGTAAATGGAGCCGGGGGTGAGCTTCGAGTACCATTCACGAGCCGGACCTTGGAGTGTGGCGGGGAAGGCTCTGCATAGCAGGGGATCCGAGGCGCTGTGAATCATCATGAGGGTTTTGAAACCCTCCATGTGATCAGCGGGATCTCCCTCGCCGTCGTAAGTCTCGAATTAAGGTGGTCGGAAATTCCTGGGTATTTCTGCTTGAAGGATGGGGGCGGAGAAGGGAGGACGGATAGGTCTGTACCCCTGAGCCACTCGTCGGTCGCCGTCCCCTATGTGATCGAGGCGGTCCTCCATTTCTTGGAGGCGCCTCAGGAGTACGCCGTCGTCTTCTGGCTGGATAGTTGACGTGTGTAACATGCTGGCCTCGGTATCCGACCTAGTTTGGGAGTCGAGGGTTTCCTCCCTGGGGGCCCGTCGGAGGGCCCCGAGAATTTCTCTCTGAAAGTCTCGGAACTCCTTGTGAGTGACGGGGGCTCCCTCGACCCTGTTCGGACGGTCCGAGGGCTGCCTTCCGATGCGGCTGAGTGCTGACCTCCGTCCCTCGGGCGGCGGTCTTGGATGGTTCGGGGCCGGGTTGGAAGCGGCCCTTCCCCTGTTGCGGTTAACCTGTCGGTTGATGATGACTCCTCGGAGGTCGGGCTGGACTTGGCGGGCGACGCTCCTTTGGGATCCCTGATGGGGAGCCCTGTGTTTTGAAGTATGTGGACCGGCATTAGCGATTGGTGGGGGCGAGTCCCGTCGGTTGACGGAGGAGTAGCCCCCTTGCCCTTTGAGGCCATGAGAGTTCGGCTGTCGAGGTAGCTCGATAGTCGGGCTCGGGTCGGCTTCTGAAGCAGTGTTTCCCACAGACGGTGCCAACCTGATGCGGTTTATTTCTGGGAGACGTGTGGATGCATCAGGTGTGAGTTCGGACTCAATTTGTAGTTGAAGGAGAAAGCTGCTCGTCTGACGACCCTAGGCTGACTGGGCGGAACCTGTGGCGACCTCGGGGTGGTTCGAAGATCTGGGCTCGGATCAGAGGATTCGGATCCGAGGTCTTGTGTACCTGCAGACGGTCCTGAAACACCGGGGTTTGTCCCGGTGGCGGACCCTCCGACGATCTAGTCAGTCTCTGTGAGAGAGTAGCAATAACTAGGTGAATTTAAGTGGCAAAAGATTGATTACCTGAAAAGGTGGGTGAGGGTCTAGTATTAATAGAGAATCCCAACCAGGTTTGGATCCGCTTGGGGGCCGGGTCTGAACCCGAAAGCCCATGGGCCTGTCGTGGCAGAAGGCCCAGGGGGTTTAGGGCTGACGTGGCAATACCAGGAGTGGTATAGGGCTGACGTGGCAAAACCCTGAGTGGTATAGAGCTGACATGGCTGATCGTGGGTCTTCGGTGCTTCTGGGAGAATCGGAGGGCCTAGGCTGTGCCAGGTCTTCCCCCTGCTTCGCCAGAGAGGGGGGGACGGCTCATGGGGCTGTCACGGGTCGGAGACCGAGGACCACTGAGGCTCGTCGGATACGAGGAGGCCGGCTCTGGGGGGGTGCACTTGAGGTTCGGTGCCGACCCTGTAATGGTTCGAGGCCGAGCTAGATTGCTATTTTTACCTTTCTTGAGTGAGAGTTGTATTGGGCCCTGGTTGGGCCCGCAGGCCATTTTTACCCTACCACACACGTGGTGTGCACGTGCAATATTTTTGATTGAATTGAATCTTATGATTATTTTATTATGATGTGTATAAATATTTAAACATGTGTTTTCAAATTATTTCATACAAAAGCCTATTTCTTTAAATAAATAGAAAGCCATATTTTAAAGCCTCTTTCTTAAAGCCCAAAATGTATTTTTTATTTTCACTATTTTGGCCCATAAAACTTAGCCCATGGATTAATTTATTTAAAAATTCTATTTTTATTTATCAAATGCACAATTTTGGCCTAGTTGCATGCACGTGCACTATACGTACACGTGCAATGCACACTTCTCCATGTTGGCCGGTTGTGGACTTTTGGAGGGAGATTCAAAAGTTTTATGGAGATCATGGAGGTAGTTATGTAGTTGTGGGTAGTTTTCATAACTTCTACTCTCATCCTAGCCTTCCATCCTACAACCAACCAACTAATCCTAGCCCTTCATTCTACTTGATTTCTAGTATAAATACCCCCTCCCATGGCTATATTCATATGCAATTATATTTTCCCAAATCTATAGCCTAATTAGTAGTAGTTGTGAGATAAAAGATTGAGGGAATTGTGTGGGATTGTATTGCTTTCAACAAGGAGGAGAAGGGTCGGCTATTCAAGGAGGGAAGCTTTCGGTGGTGTTGTGGAGCTTGTGCGCGCATCGTCTAGGAGGAGGTGCATTTCATTCGCAAAGGAATTCGTTGCTATTGTGTTGTTTTCTCTCCATACAAGGTGGGTAAAATTTTCCATATTTCTAAAGTAGAATGCTTGTTTGAATGAATGATAGTGGGTTTGATTTTCCTTATTTCTAAATTAGAAATGATGCTTGAGAATGATGCATGAAAAATATTAATAAAAGTACATTCTTAATTGGAGAATTGACCTATAAATTGATTGGAATGTGAGTATGCAGTTATATGTGATTTGATTAGTAAGAAATCTAAGTTGGTATGGATTAATTATAACCATGAATGTGAACTTGGCTAATAAAAGGATTTGTGGCATTAATTGTTGAGAAATGTTGAAAAGAAATGTTCTGCTAAGTCGACTTAGGACCTTGTCAGTCGACTTATATGCTCATTTAAGTCGACTGGTGCTGTTATAAGTCGACTTCTTGCTGAAATTATTTACTTAAAATCATGGATGTTTTCCCCTGGACAGCCGACCTACTATAGTATAAGTCGACTGGTACTGATGCATTTTTATAAACTCGAATGTTCTACTCTTTTGAAAATACAGGAGACTTTATAAAGATAATTTGGGAATTGTTGCATGGAATAAAATGTGATTTGAGAATAAAAGGTGTAATCAGAACTATGATTTTGATATGTGTATTTTTGGGAAAACATACCTTACAAAAGAACTAGAAATGAAGAAGATTAATATAGTAAAGATTGAAGTGACATCATAAACGTATGAAAATATGAACTATGAATACTCGTTAGTACTTCTCATTTGAGAACAGTGTGATAACCATGAAATGTGAATTACTCTTGTTGAAGAATAGCGTGACAAAATATGATGTGTGATTCCTTAATTTGAGATGTTTAAACTGTTCAGTCGACTTAATGTGTGTAGCAGTCGACTGTATAGAACTTGAGAAATTTCACAATTGAACTATGCAGAACAGGCGACTGTGTTGAACGACAGTCGACTGCCCTGTGGGTGATAATTGAAATTGGAATACTGCGGAACAGCCGACTGCTGTGTGCAGCAGTCGACTCTCCCGAGTAATTTTGAATACTTGAACTGACTGAACAAGTCGACTGGAAGAGATCCAAGTCGACTGTCCAGAGTGTTTAGATATGTCAGAGAACATTATTCTGTCTATTTTGAAGATTGTGAACTTTATGATTGATGTTGATGAACTCTTTTTATCGCTGTATGAATTTATATGAAATGAATCATAGTTTGAATTGAGAAATTTACATGAAATGAGTCATACTTTGAATGAAGAATTACATGAATATGAAAGCTAAGATCATGATTATGAAAAATGAACTCAAGAGCTGGAAGTGCTCAGATTATGTTAGAATTTGTGAATTGGAATTGAAATGAAAGAGTAGCTAAGTCTCCCCCGGCAAGTGAAAAAGAAATTGAAATGAATATTGAAAAGAAAGACCAAGGTTGGTCATGTTGAAATGAATGCATAAGTCCGGTTAGTGGAGAGGCTAACTCTAGAGCTTTGATTTGGTTCATGATTCTAATAAAAACTAAGGATTAGTACATAGTGGAGATGTGATGAAAGTAGGAGAAAAACACGAGTGAGAGCCATCGGATTGCGGCGGAGGGTATTTCACAGGTTCTTCACGATGAGTCGTGACATGACGTGGATACGGCTCCAGGGTGCCGTGGCGGTAGAGAGTATTTCACAGGTTCTTCACGATGCGTCGTGACATGACGTGGATACGGCTCCAGGGTACCGTCCCTGTGGTGACACTTGTGGGATGTTTGGTGACTGCATGAGGATCGTGTGCCATGAAGGAGGCTGAATTGTCCATAGGTTCTTCACGATGCGTCGTGACATGACGTGGGATTCCCCTCCAGTTTCTGTACACATGCTTGCACTCATAGATCATCTAAGACACTACCGTAGTTACAGTAGTAGATTAAGTCATGGCGAGGGATTGAACCCTATAAAGATGAAGAACGATTAAGAGGCTTGCCCTCGGACCTATGTAGTATGGGATGCATAGACTCCGAACGAGTGTGCATTAGTGTCATGTAACATAAATAAATGCATTAAGGATTAAGTGCACAATCACAACACGACATCAATAGGGTAGTCCCTTTAATTGTAATGTGACAAGTTTGTGTTTGCTAAATATGGAAAATTAAGTTATACTATTTCCGGCATAGAGAGGATGGCCGTGTATAATGATCGTCGGTTGAATAAACTGACGTACCCACAGTCTTATATGCAGGTAAATGGCATGTTAAAGGTTAAAGAGGAATGGATGCTTAACGATTATATCATGTTGTTGTACACTTATTTAATTGTTGTAAATTTTACTTCCGCTGTGCAAATGAAAAGTGTAATATTGATGTAAACTCTGATGTAAAAAGAAAAGTTTGAATTTCCTTGTAAAATTGTACTAAAGAAAGTGAAAAGATCCTGTAGAACATCTCGAATTCAGTGTATTTGGGATTCGGGGCGTTACATTAACTAATCAATTCAACAATCAATCCGAGTGTGTGATATTTATTTGTTTTCTTCAGTCAGGATCATTAAAGATCTTGAGTTTATCTTTTCTTCCACTTCGGTGAGATTTACGGAGCTTGTCTTAGAAATTCTGTGGCTGTAATAGGTCTCTTAGCCTCAATCTGAGAATCACTGTACAAGGGTTTGACTATAGCGGAGCGCTTGTGGCGGAAAACTGTTACAAGTAGGTGGTGTAGACGTAGATCTAGGGGTTGAACCACGTTATATCGCTGTGTCACTTGTGCTTGCTGTGTTTGCTTTCTCTATCTCTTCTCATTTACTTTGCAACTTAATTTTAATTTTTTATTTCTGCACAATCACCCTATTTACCCCCCCAGGGTGATTTACAGTGGTATCAGAGCAAGGTGCTTACTAAGAGCTTAAAAGCTTAAGCAAAGGTTCAATGGCGGAAATCCCTCCTCCAGAAAATTTGTACTCATCGGAGCCATTCATCTCCAGTGGGACCAGTCTAACATGTTCACCATATTTTGATGGAAAATGCTATGATGTTTGGAAAGTTCGTATGCCTCACTTTTTGCAGATGCTAGGGGAAGAAGTTTGGAACAAGTGCATAAACAAAACTGAGATTTCTATCAGCGATGGAAAGTGGGCTTTCACAAAAGCTGAACTATTATTGAAAACTGCAAATTCCATGGCTATGACAGCACTCTGTGCAAGTTTGAATAATGAATAGTTGATGCGATGTGGACAAAATTGCAAAACGGCCTATGAAATTTGGAACAACATGCTAAAACGTCATGAAGGAACATCTGAGGTAAATGCAAAAATTAATTTATGCTTTTATAAGTTTGATGTTTTTCGTATGCTGTCAGGAGAAGACATAGATCAGATGTTTGCCCGCTTCGGCATTATCGCACATGAGCTTGAGAGCTTAGCAAAGGGGTTAGATGATGACCGAAAGGTCAGAAAAATCATAAGCAATCTCACGCCTGAATGGGACTTTAAATCTGCAGCAATGAGGGAGACACTAGAAGAAAAAAGATTCGAGTACAACACTTTTCAAGGAAAATTGAAGACGTATAAGATGGAGATGGCCGCTTGTAGTGCACGATACAAGTACATGGGAACAACTAACTAATAACATGGAATGTGCATGATACAAAATAAAATACTAGCATGGCAAGATGAACAAGTACAAGTGGCATGTATCAAGTGTCAAGTGAACAAGTATCAAGTGTCAGAATCAAGTGTCAAGTACAAGTAACAAGTGTCAAGTGTCAAGTAACAAGTATCATGTATCAAGTATCAAATATCAAGTATCAAGTAATCACGTATCATGTTCAAGTGTCATGGGCAAGTCTTGTGTTATTACTATCTAGCTAGCACTTCATGCGCCCTAGCTTTTTGTCACATGGTTGCTACATTCAAACAAATTACGTTTAGATTTCGTTGGGAATTCTATAGGGCCGTGTACTCAGGGACAAGTAATCCAAATCATATCCAAATTCCAAATTAACCAAATCATGTACCAAATTCCAAATTAACCAAATCATATACCAAATTCCAAATAATCCAAATCATATGCCAAATTCTAAATGTGGGAAACACGAGCCCCCTTCCGAGTACACTTTTCTATATTGTCCACTACTAGATTTTTTCCTTAACCCTGCCTTGGTTATTTATTATTTCCAAGTACACATGATCAAGAGATAACGAGAACAAAATCAGGACAGAATAAGGATGTATCAAGTGCTCATAAAATGCAAGGAACATGTTCTAAATAAAAAAATACATGAAACAACATGCAAGTATTCAAACATGGCAAAATATCAATTCGGGACAGCAAGACATTGTTGTACCAAAACTGAGATTCTTGCTACCACAGGAATGCAAATCTGGATCCGCCAGAAGATCTATAAAATAGACTCACGACCGAATCCAGCAAACATATATAAGTCATATGGTATTTCACAACAACAAGTCTCAAAACTGGTTTGAATCCAGAAAACGTATTCAGCCATAAATCAGAAGATCGTATTCAAAGTCAGGAAAAAAGCATGAAAACTCATTAATTAAATCCACGAAAAATCTGGAGTATTCCCCTATAAGTGTAGTAACAGAAAATCAAGTTTCATAAATTTCCAACAAAAATAGAGTAGTCAAGTGAAATCAGAAAATAACAAGGCACGACAGTTTTGCAAATCTGAAATCATAAACACTGTAGTACGAAAACAGCAATATCTCACAAATCATAAATCGAAATCCAAATCCGTTAAAAGGAAAATAAAATAGATACAGTAGGCTAACTTTAATATTCAGAAATATTTTAGAAACAGCAAGTAGAAATAGGTCGAAAATCATGTTCTTTTCTGAACAGTAGTAAAATTTTGCATGTAAAATCTTTGTTTGTAAGCATAAAAATGTTTGTAAAACTCTTCAAATAAATTCATAAAAATTCTGGGTTAATCCCAATCAGGTCTATAAGTACTGAGCAAAATTTCATATCAAAATAATAATTTTAACACCAGAATAAAAATATATTACTCTTCAGAATTCATAGAAAACGCAGTCTGGAAATCTTTCTACACCTCAGTAGTAAAATAGGCAACTTACAAACCGTAAATCGAAATTGAGGTCCATCAAAAGGATTGGAAAATAGTTAGAATTCTCTAAAAATCATGTTCACAAAATATTTTCAAATACAGACCTTAATATGGTCTAAAATACTTATCAAAATGAGAAAACCAACAAAACTGAAAATATTATCCATGCACAAAATCAACTAGTTTATCTGAAACTCGTCCAAAACACAACCAAACATAAAATAGAGTATACTGGATGTCCAAGTAACACGGTATATGGTATTTCACAAGTCCACAACAAGTATAGCATGAATAACACAAACGAGCACAAGATAACATATGAATAACACGCATATATACAACAAGATGTGGTCAATTCTAGGTTATATCATGTCATGTATGTCGTGAGGCAACTATGATCAAATCATCACTATAGAGACAATAACAACAAGGAGTTTCACACACAAATTGTCTCTAGAACCTAACTACACTACAGGTGGTATTTAGTACTTGTATTTGGAAAGGAATTTAATACAAGTTACTTTCCTGAGAGACGACGACGGGAATGACGATGCAAAAAGAATAACGGGAACGGATTCTCAGGGCATGAACGGATCACGAACACAATCCAACGAACGGATCGAACACGAACCACGAACACGATAACGAGCACATGAACATGATAACGAGCACACGAACACACAACAACCGAACACAGCCCATGATCACACGATCAACGAACAACGAACGAACAACCAACACACATACACAAGCAGGGCTTGCTAATGTTGTGGTGGCTGCAGTCGGTCGAAAACAGGGAAGGGACAGCCTGGGAGGATGGCGATGGCAGCGAAGTTGCTGTCGCTGTTCACCGCAGGTGCTGTGGGCTGCCACGGTCGGGAGAGGAGCACATGGCCACGAGCTGTAGGGTGCCGAGGTGCAGGGGGGTCAACAGCGACGTGAGGTGTTGTCGCGGCCGGCACTGCATCATCGTGAGGTCGGAGCTCGGCTGCAGATTGAGGGACAGGGCGGTAGAAGATGGAGAAGGTCGGGATGAGGGCTGAACGGGCTGGAGTCAGGGCTGTCGAGGCAGCGAGAAGCGGCTATGCGACAGGGGGAAGCACAGGAAGCAGAAGTAGGGAAAAGCGGCTGATGGGTTTGCTTGGTGATGAAGGATAACAGGCTCAAAATATAAATAGGTAGGGGATTAGGTTTGGGGGCATAACGTTGCGGGTATATGGGTATATGGGCTGAAGAGGTTTTAATAGGGGTATTGGAATTTTAAATGGTTTCAATTTAGGGTTTAATAAAATCCAATAGGGTAATAGGGTTTTTAAAAACTAATAGAGAATAAAATAATCAATAAAATGTAGGTTTATATAACCAAATATAATTTGTACAACAATATGAAAATTATTTTAAATAACTACAAATACAATTGGTAAATAAAAGTGGATTTTTAATAACCAGTCAAAAATATCAATAATAACAATAATACTAATAACAATAATAATAAGAAGAAAATCATATAATAATAATGGTAATCATAATAACAGTAATAATAATAATAAGAGTAATAATAACAAAAATAAGAATTGTATTTCAATATATAAATCAAAGAAAATATTTACAAATAAAATTATTGATCGAAAACAGATTTTAATAGGAGATCCAATACTATAATTTGACAAAAGAAATTGAAAGCGGTAAAAATAATTTACGAAAATTGTAAATACAGAAAATACACAAAAATTCATTTTTTGGGAAAAACAGGGGTTACATGGATGGTCGAATGTTCACTTGTAAAGGTGTACAGTCGACTGGGCGGTCAACTGGTTCGCTATCAGGTTTTTGTTTAGTCACAAGACTTGTTTTTAGTGGATTTGCGGTCGACCGGTTTGCTCATTGTTTGGTTGGCTGGATTTTAAAATTCTTCATAGTCGACCATGCGAACGACCGGTTTCATTTCCCCCGTTTCATCCCCCCCCCCCCCCAAATTGCTTATTCTCATGCATGTTCTTCATACTAGTTTTGATCTTTACAATGTGCTATACTATTTAACATTTTCCATGCATGTATTTAGGGGGTGTAATTCAATCTTTTCAAATACATCTTGTTCAAAATTGTCGTATTTAGGGGGAGTAATTCAATCTTTTCAAATACATCTTATTCCGAATTGTCCCCTCTTGGTGTGTTCCAAAAGGGGGGAGAACTTTCTCTTGAATGTTTTAAGCTTGAATGATTTAAACTTAAAAACTTTCTTTTGCTTTCCCTACGATTCTTCATCTATATTTAGGGGGAGTACTAATTTTAGGAGGAGTATGTTATACACCTTGTTTATACATCATTTATCATTTCTAGTCCCCTCTTGGTGTATTCCAAAAAGGGGGAGAATCTTTTTTAATGTTTTAACTAAAGCTTACGGAAAATAAATACTGAAAATCTCTCTTGAATATTTTAGTCTACATCTATAATATATATTTCTTTTTGAATGTTTTAACTAAAATTTACTGAAAATAAATACTGAAAATCTCTTTTGAATGTTTTAGTCTACATATGTACTATACATTTCTTATGAAATTTTTTGATACGGGGAGTATTGGATTAAGGGGGAGTATTTATTTTCTTTATTTTCAACATTCAAAGGCATGTTTTGTTCACTCCAAAAGGGGGAGATTGTTGACTCTTAGTTCTGTGTGCACAAAACGTGCTTAAAAATACTAATAAGTTACAATTGAGTTGTTTAGGTTTTCAGGAATAAATAAATCAATAAGAGAGTCAAAAAGATTCAAAAATAAGAAAAAGAAGGAAAGCAATAAAGAAGGATTACAAAATCATGCAAAAGAAGACATTATTCAAAAAGAGCACATGTTGATTAGAGCCCAAGAAAGCCAGCAAGATCAATTTCGGTACTTCCACATATGTGAGATTTTGTATGTAATTGATTGATTATTGATTGATTATTATATGGTAAGAATATAAAGTAGATTCGTCAGAATCAGCACGATTGCGGTCGACCGTACCATATTGTCGGTGGACCGCACCACAGTCGACCGCTCATCCCAGTTAAAATGATGAGACAGTCGACCTTTTTTTTTCGGATTTTCAATTAAAAGATGAATGGTCGACTGTCCCTATTTGCAGTCGACCGTACCTCGTGCAGATTTCTTTTTTGGAATGTATCATTTCTATTTTTGAGAGGTACACTTCCTAGTCTATATATTTGGACGAACCCAGCCACAGTGTATTCTTCACCTATTCCTCTAAGAAAAATCTTCTTAACTAATCAATTCAACAATCAATCCGAGTGTGTGATATTTATTTGTTTTCTTCAGTCAGGATCATCAAAGATCTTGAGTTTGTCTTTTCTTCCACTTCGGTGAGATTGACGGGGCTTGTCTTAAAAGTCATGTGGGTGTAATAGGTCTCTTGGCATGAATCCGAGAATCAATGTACAAGGGTTTAAGTATAGTGGAACGCTTATAGCGAAGAATTGCTACAAGTAGGTGGTGTGGACATAGACCTGGGGGTCGAACCACGTTATATCGCTGTGTCGCTTGTGCTTGCTGTGTTTGCTTTCTCTATCTCTTCTCATTTACTTTGCAACTTAATTTTAATTTTTTATTTCCGCACAATCACCCTATTCACCCCCCCTAGGGTGATTTATACAATAAGCATAACACTTCCAAACCATAATGTTATTCAATTGAATATTATTAAAGTTAAAAAATGCATGCAATGAAAAGTTGTCAACTTATTTATGTTAACATGTATATTATAACATCATTAACATTCAGTAAATAGGTTATATACATTATAAAGCATACATTATAGCATAGGTTAAGGTAAAGATGATATACTAAGAAAATCATATAAAAATAATTTTTTGAATTGTGTTTGCTTAAAAATGTAATTTTAAGTTAGGGGATGTGGGTAGGTTTGGGAAGAGACGTAAGATTTTGTGTGATTTGAGAAAGTGGAAGAGGAAGAGACTGTGTTTGAGGGTTGTGATTTTTTTTTTTTTTTTTTTTTTGGTTTTTAATAGAATCGTGCGTAGTGCATGCGTTAGTTAAATAGGAATCCCTTTTTTTTCCTCATTTCTCTATTTCAATATAGAGAAAGGAGAGATGGGGTAGACTCTCTCTCCTATTAGTATAAGATGTAGATATAATTTTTTTTTTACAAGTTGTGATTGACAGAAGTGAATTTCTATGCCTAACTGGGCTTATGGCAATTCATCTATTGCGACATTAATATTCATATCTTCACTTTGAAAAATTGTGCTCACAGAGTTAATTGCAAATAATAAATTTTGCCAAATAATCATGCCAAATAAAAATTCAAATTTCTCTATTTTATTTTGGCTAATGACGTAGCTTCACTAATTACTTTAGGATCATAATTAGAATTGGCTACATCAATTAAAGTATCTCTTACTTGTAAAGGTTGATATCTTATAGCCTTAACACTTTCAATACGGCTCTCCCAACGTGGTTGTGATAATTGTTTAAGTGTTAGGCCTTTCATATTATCTTCAAAAATTTTCCAATGCTTTGTAGAAGCTCAAAACAAACAATATATGCATTGTATAGTTCCAAGAAAAGAAATTGCTTTAGCACAAGAGTTAGCCATATCTCAAAGAGCAAGATTCAGACTATGACAACTGCATGGAGTGTAAAAAGCTATAGAATAGATTTCAGGTAATCGTTTTTGTCATATTCTTATCCTCTATATCATCAATATTAAGTGGATGAGTCTTTAATTCACTTTCAAGCTCCTTAAAAAGTGTAAGACCCATGTATCATGCACTTTCAAAAATCTAAACAAAAACTCTTCTACTTTGATTGGATTTGAAGAGCCACACATCTTACAACTAGTGACATTTGTACTTCATGGCTTATATCTGGAGTACAATCAAGTATAACTGAAAAATACTTTGCTTCCTTAATTTTCTTCAAAATAACATTTTTAATCTCATTCTTCAACATTTGAATCAATTCATTTTGAACTTTAGGGCCAAGATAATGATAATGGATTTCACTTTTATCAATGAACCTAAGGTGTTCTTGCATTACTGGATCAAACTCACCAATCATTTATTTGATAAAATTTTTAATGTGTCCACAAAATTCCATTTATTCAATAACTACAGCATGCTTTTGGAGGTAGCACATGATATAAGATTGTTCCATGCATACTAGTTATTCATGACAATTTTAAATAGCAGGTCTTCTTTGTTAGTTAAAAACTTGAATCTCAAAGATCATGCACCAACCATAGTATGTGTATGTTAGTTTATAATACAAAATACACAGAAGTACTGTATATATTTTTTTAATGCACAGCTTCGCTGTATCATCAGGTAATGGATTATTTTTTGATGAACCGGATAGAGTCTTGCGACTCCAGCCAAACAGTCAATAATATATATGAAAAGAAGTACAGACAAAGTTTTACAAGTCGTAAAACCAAACAATACAGGTGAATAAAAAATAATCACCCGAGTGCAGCACAAAAACAAAACCTCCAAAAACACTAATTACAACTACACAGACGGAAGAAACCCAACTAGATAACAGACTGGTCAGCAGAACTGGATGGCACCCGCAAGAACAAAGTCGCCCTCCGATCCCCAAGACAAGGAGGGGACGAGGTGGATTATGCGCTCGAGCAAGGCTGCGAAAGGAGAGCGCTGGGAGAGGCACACGCCAAGCAGGCTGAACGCGGAGGATCAAAAAACCAATTGAACAACGATAGGTGCCATGTCCCGGGCCTCAACAGCAGACTACCTCCGCGGGGAAAAGAAGAGCCGATCCAGGGCGAAGCAAACTGGTGAAATCCAGCTACACCCCTTAAGGGACTCAACCGCGGCCTACAATCCGCAATGAACAAACCGAAGCCATAAAAGGGCAAAAACAATGAAGCTAAAATGCGCTCATAACAAGTTAAGACGGAGGAATCAAGCACGTACTACCAAAGTCCAACAAAAAGAAAAGAGGAAGCAAATTCCTCTAAGACAACTCAGAAAACGAACACATAACCGAGTCAATAGAGGCTCATTACAGAAAACGCTTAGCACACATCATAGTAGGAGACAAGTAGAAGGCCGCTCCTTCGAGCGCACCAAAGCGCCAATCCAACATAATAGCCCAATACCCAAAATAGACCTGGATCCGTCCAAGAAGAGACAAAATAACAACATCCAGAGAAATATCACCAGCAATAAAAAATAAGGAGCAAACAAACCAGCTTAGAGCCAATAGAAGCTCACAAAAGCTAAACAGAAATAAGATTAAGAACAAAGGAGTACAGAAGAAAATAGCAACTACTGCTCTACAAGCGCGGACAAAACCAAAATCCGAGCAAAAATGCACATCTACGCAGACGCAAAAAGAGAAGATCCCAAACATCTTCAAGCCTGCGAACAAGAGAATAGGTAAACAAGAATAAAGTTAATCAGAGGAGAGAAACCAAAGCAGTACTGTAAAAGAGAAAAGATCATAAAGCATTAAGGGTAAGGCGTCATCTAGCCTACGACCGAAAAGAGAGTCTCTAGCTTCGATAGTTAGAGTCGAAGACCAGAATTTAAAGAAGAAAAAAAAATCTGCTATTATGAGTTGGATAGAGGAAGCACAGTGTTTGAATAACCTCTTATTTCTTTCCATCCAAATGGTCCAAATAATAATTTGAACCGATAGATTCCATGATCTGTGGTACTTAATAATCGAGGGGAGAGTAGACTAGCATGAGTGTAAATTGGAAGGAATAGAAGGGAATTCCCATGCTAGGGAACTAATTTTCCACAACGGGTGCGTGAAAACACAACCAACAAACAGGTTATCTGCGTCCTCTAAACAATTAGAGCAAAGGGGACACCACTGACCCCACGCTAAATTCCTTTTGTTGAGAATTTCAACAGTAAGCAGCTTGTTGTTGAGAGCGAGCTAGGTAACAATTTTAACTTTGAGGGGAGCGCAAGATTGCCAAATGAAATGAGCGAAAGGGGAGAGGATGCCTCTAAAGTTAAGAAAGTGGCAAAAAGATTTAACTGAGTAAATCCCCGTCGGGTTCCAACGCCAAGAGATATCTTCTTTTGGTCGCCACTCAAAATTGTTAAGAGATCTCAGGAGTTCATTAAAGTCAGAAGTTAAGTGAGTCGGAAGACTTTCTGAGAAAGGGATAAGCCATTGTCTTTGCTAGTCAATTAGGGTAAAGGAGTCTGCTACTGTGGCTAGGGGATTGGATGCTAGGCGGAAGAGAGCAGGAAAAGAAGAGGCAAGTTTGGAATTTCCAATCCAAAAATCAGACCAGAACATTGTCATAGAACCATCGAAGCAATCATGGATGATGCTGCATTGGAATGCATCGGCCGCTTTCCAAATCCCCTTCCTGAATGGGGAGGCATTGCGATGGATAGTGGTGGAGAAATCCCACCACCGTCGGTTGGAATAGCAGTTGGCCTTAATACTGTGGATCCAAGGTAAATGATCACATTTAAAAAACCTCCAGATCATTTACCCAACAAGGCCAAATTATGGTGTCTGAGGTTCAAAACCCCTAATCCCCCAGCCTATTTGGAGGAGCAAACCAGTTTCCAATTGCTAAGGTGAGAACCTGGTTTGTGATTGGAAGAACCTGACCAGAAAAAATTACTTCTGATTTGGTCTAACCTCTTGATAACCCAAGAGGGAACATAATAGAAAGACATCATGTAGAGAGGGATAGCTGAAAAGACCGAGTTAAGAAGGATAAGTCTACCTCCACGGGAGAGGAGTTTCCCAGTCCAAACATTTAACCTGGATTCTACCTTGTCAACCATTGACGAACAGTCGGCTTTATGCAGTTTCCCCCATCTCAAGGGGATACCCAAATACGTAATGGGGAAAGAAGCAATAGGGCAGTTGAAGAAGTTAGAGATTTCGGTCTGGCAGTTGGGAGAACCTCCTAACCAGAGAACCGAGGATTTTTGAAAATTGATCGAAAGACCCGAAGCCAGTTCGAAACAGTAAAGAAGGAGTTTAAGGTTGCGGAGAGAGTGAAGGTTTGGTTTAGCAAAAATGATTGTATCATCCACGTATTGCAGGTTAAGAACACCGTGAAAAAGATGCGAGTCACCCAGACCCTCAATGACCTGAGCTTCCCATGCATTGCGCAGAAGTTTGCTAAAAACATCTGCCACTAGGGAGAATAAGAGGGAGGAGAGAGGGTCACTTTGGCGGAGGCCACATTTAATTTTAAATTTGTGAGCTTCAGAGCCATTAATAACGATGGAAGAGGTGCCTGAGAAGAGACTGGATTTAATCCAAGCGATCCATTTGGGACCAAATCCTTTGTTAATGAGGATGTCAAACAGGAAGTCCCAGCTGACATTGTCGTAAGCTTTTTGGAAATCTAGTTTGAGAAGAATACCTTCTGAGTGAGAGTTGTGACAATGAGAAATAATTTCTTGGGCCGATGCCACACTATCAAGGATAAAACGATCCCTGATAAAACCCGACTGGACAGAATCAATTAGGGGAGGAATTACCTCACTGAGATGCGCGGAAAGGACTTTCATGATGATTTTGAAAGTGGTGTTAATAAGACTAATAGGCCTAAAGTTCGACATAGAGTTTGCTCCCAACATTTTAGGGATGAGCACGATGTGAGCATAATTGATACGATCGAAGGAAAAAGATCCCTGATGAAGATCCGTAAACATACGGAGGAGATTATTTTTAAAATAGTGCCAGAACCTTTGGAAAAAGAAAGCAGGGAATCCGTCCGGTCCTGGCGCTGAATTGCTTTTTAAAGCGAAAACAGACAATTTAATATCCTCCAAAGAAAAGGGGGCTTCAAGGGAAGAAAGGTCCTGAGACGGAGTACCGTAAAGTTGGTGCCAATCGAGGCTAATGGATCGCTGTTTATAAGAACCAATAAGATTTTTATAGAAGGAGAGGAAAGTCCGATGGATCTCCTCGTCGGAATTAAGGTCGACACCATTGTCTAAGATCGAAGAGATACGATTACAAAGTTTCCTGTGGGACGTAAAATTGTGGAAGAAAGCGGTGTTGCCGTCACCTTCCTTTAACCATTTAACTCTGGCTCTTCGAGCCCATTTGATGTGGTCCTGATAAAGAAGGTCGGCAAAATCTCGCTTACAAGAAAGCCTCACGGCTCGAGCTGAGTCAGAGAGAGGACTCTGCTCCTCCATCTTATCAAAAGACTCGATAGAAGCTAGAAGAAAGTTTTTTAGAAAATTGGTGTTATTCTGTCATTGCGCCAAATCTTGCAGCCAAATTTGATAGCATGAAGTTTGAGGAGGATGCTACCCAGACCAGAAGATCCGGTAACTGCGGATAAGCATTCCGCTATAAGGTTGACGAAGTGTTGGTCTTGTAACCAAAATTTTTTGAAGCGGAATTTATGAAGATGAGGGAAGGTGAAGTTCGAGTAAAGGGCGATTGGAACATGGTCAGAGGAGGGGTTGGGTAAGGCCTTGGCGAAGGAGTTGTGAAACTGGTTAATCCAGCTAAGAGAAACGAGAAACCTGTCAAGTTTGGCCATCGACGGAGACTGACGAAGGTTGGACCAGGTAAACGATCTACCATTAAGCGAGAGATCGGTCAATTGCATATCACGAATGCAATCATTGAAAAGGGTAGATTGAAAATCATAGGGGGACAGGGTTGACCTTTCGGAGGAGAATCTGGTGATATTAAAGTCCCCACAACGAAAACAAAGATCAGTCGTGAAATTGTGGAGAGATTGGAATTCATTCCAAAAGAGAGGACGCTTGTCAGAAGTGGAGGGACCATAAACCGAAATCACCGTGAGGGAACAATTGAGAGCCGTCCAGTGCAGTTGGACGGTAAGGAAAAAGTTAAGACGATGGACCGAGATTAGAGAGAAGACCGACTCTTTGAATCCCAAGAGGATGCCTCCCCTAGATCCTATCGCGTCAAGAGAGATCCACCTGGGGATGATGGATCCTCCGATGGTGCGAAAGAAGGGGAGGGAGAATCGATCTTCGATTCTTGAATAGAAATAAGGTCACAGCGAGAAGAGTTAATAAGATGAAAAATAGCCCTTTGTTTAACAGGGCAATTGAGGCCCCGGATATTCCAAGAAATACTAATTATGGAGAATAAGATGCTCCCGAACTCTGTTATGTTCTTTCTGCCTAATGGAGAAGATCAAAGACGAGTTATCCGAGTCTACAAAACTCATATCCTTGGCGCAATTAGTCAATTGTAGATTGGACAAATGGTCAAATTGCGAATGGAATATAGACCCCATTAAATTTTGATACGGTTGGGAAGGGGGGAGGGACGGTTTTGTGCCGGGATTATCTAAAGCTAGCGGAATAATTCTGGGAGAAAGAGTAGTAAAAGCTTTCGCTATTTTTTTAGCTAGGATCCGGGTGCTAGATCGAATGAGACAGTGTAGTTGCCTATCATCAGACAAAAGCTTAAAACCGGAGCCTCCTTTCTCCTTAATAGGAGTCCGAGAAGGAGGAATGTCAAGGTTTTCTATATAAGATAAAGTGGATATAGTTGGAGAGGCTTTAGAAAGGAGTGATTTCGCAATATCGGCCCTAGACAAAGAGCAAGGAAGGAGAAGATCAGAGGAGCAGACGGTGGATGATAAAATGCCTAGTATCACCTCCCCCACTGCCCTCAGTTCGGGAGTAACCCAAGGGAAAAACGAAGAAGAGAAAACAGGGTGGAAAAGAGCCCGGAAAGGGCAATAAGAAAATGCGCTAAAACACCACGAAAGCTCCAATAGCCGAGCAGGATCATTAAAAACAAACTGAAAGAAAATAATGCAATTAGACACAGGTGATACCTATTTGAGAGAACGCTCATGCTCCAGCTCCGCTTCCTCAACTTGAAGCAAGTCATCTTGATCAATCCAAACCTCATCTTTAGAGGAAGGGGGGAAGAGTCGGAACAGAAGCAGTGATGCATGGGAAATGCGCTTGCCTTTGAAAAATATCCCAATCGAAAGCATAATGAGGATTTACTTCCCAATCTGGCCACTGAGAGGCGACAGATTACGACTTGGAAGGGGGAGGAGAAGAGGAGGGAGGCAGCGCAGGGAAGGTCCTCTCTAGGGAAGCTGGCTTAATTGGAGCGGTGGGAGGAGGATGAGGAGGAAGGGCTGACGTAGAAGAAGGAAAGGAAGTTGGCACCTTCGCAGCCTGATTAGAAGAGATATCGGGGTTGATCCAAACCAAATTTGGTGGTTTGGAGGGAGAGATCTTGTTGCTGCTAGACAGAGGATACCTTTTCCTGGAGGTGAACTTTTGAGTCCCTTTCCACTCCATTTTGGAAGAAGAGGATGAGCCAGGGTGGAAGGGAGCGGAGGACATAGATGGTTTAGAGGCTGGCTTCGGGGGTCCAAGGGATGGCAGAGGAAGAGAAGCACTAGGGTTCACCATGTCATGATATTGCATGGAGACCGTGAATGAGACCAAATTGTCATTCAGGGAATAAGCCTCGATACGATCTTGACGCGAAGGCACTCGAAAGGTAGCTTCCACTTGAAGACACCCCGAAGCCAACTTAGCCGAGGAGGAGATGCTAATGATCTCTCCAATGCATTTGGACATTTCACCAACCAGGCACAAGAATTCACAGAAAGGGGGGAGGCCTAGGAGCGTGACCTTGGTAGCAGAGGTGCAGATAGGTTGCGTCGGAGGACCAAATTGAACCCATTTCCGAATAGAAAGGGTGATGGTTCCAATTGCCAGGGAGGAGTTATTAATCAGTTCTTCTAGAATTTTGGGGGAAGGACAGCGGATAACTACATCGGCGTTAGAACAAGAGCTAAGTACCCAATCCTACTCTTTAACGTTGCAGGAAATGTTGAGGAAAGAGTTTAAAGTGAACAAGGGTATCGAACCTCCACTGAAAGAAATAGCACTATAGGTGTGAAAGAATTTCAACCTATCGGATGATTCCATGAGAGGAATAAAGACCTGAGTCACGTTAGGCTTGGGAGTGAGAACTGGTGAAATAGTCAGTGAGGGAGGAGGAGGGAGAGTGCTGTCGGAGAGTCGACTAGCGATCGGAGGAGTGGGAAGAAGGGGGGACTTAGAAGAAACTTTCTGCTTCCTGGCTTTGGATGGATCGTCTGCTAGCTTGCGCTGCAGCGATGGAAAGTCGAGAGCTGCCAGGACCTGCTCCGATATTGGAGCTCCCAAAGTGAGACCCAACAGTTTTTGAAGAGCGAAACAACGAGCGCGCACATGGCCGGACTTGAGACAAAAAAGACATTTCATTTTGAACGTACAGAATTTCTTTACGTGTCCAGTCTGAAAGCACTAATAGCAGCGAGGAGGAGAATGGAGAGATTGAGAGAGAGGGGAGAAAGAAGATGAAGAGTTAGGAGTAGAGAAGTGGCGGGAAAAGGGGTTCTTGGAACCCCCAGGAAGTTTCTCGAGTTTGGGCTTTGGAGGCCCAGATGAAAAATACTCAGGTGGCGAGCCGTAGCTCAATCTTTTGCCGTTAAAAATCTTTTTTTTATTATTTTTTTTAACAAATTCTACCCATGAAAGGTTCATGGGCCCAAAAGAGCAAAACGCTCAGGGAAAAGGCTCAACAGTAGTGAGCTCCGAAACTGGCAATGGGGATGGTGGGGCTATGCCTGATGCCAGGAGCCTCACAGAATACCGACGGAGGGAAAACGGAGGAGCGAGAGGAGGGGAAAAGGGGAAAGGGGGAAGGAATCCCCAGTAGGAGAGAAGAGAATAAGCGTAATAGATAATAACCTGCTCCCACCAATGGTCAGATCGACCACTCAAAAACAATCAACTCCGCCGAGATGGAGTGAAACCAGAATCACAGACGCTGAATTGAAAATGGTAGTCTAAAAAAACTTACAATGATGGGTTTGGGATAAGAAATGGCAACAGAGAAACCTCCCTCTGAAGGAGGATCACTGGAGCGGCCGCGGTTGGAGTACAGGGGGGCTCCGAGAGCTAGAGCGCGCCGAGGGAGGAACTGATGGATCTACGCTGTAGGCAACACCGCGCAGCGGGCGAAACCTGCCTAAAAAGACGCCGGCGGACTAGGGGAGCTCCACCAGCAGACGCTGCTAAGGGGAAGAACTGGAGGGGACGGGAAAAGAGGGGGGGGCGAAAACGATGATGCGAGGCTAAGATATGAAAAGGGTATGGAGAGCTTGGAGAGAAGGGGAACTTTAAGGAAGGGAGAGGTAGGAGAAAGAGGGTAGGAGCGCCGGAGAAAGAGGGTAGGAGCGCAGGTACTGGATTGTAAAAAAGAAAAAAAGAAAAACAAAAGATGCAAAAACTTTTTCATTATAAGAATAAAAAGCTTCGTCAGCAATGACATCAATAATCAAAATGGGAAAGATGGCTTATCAACCCTTTTATAAACCGCAACTATAACATGTATGGCAAACTGTCTCTAAAATCAGTTAATCTGGACATCATATATAAATGCCATCTCTAGGATAGAAGGTATATCATAGATAAAGGCCATCTAAAATCTGTTCAACCTTACATTTTAATTAGAAATCCCATACTGAAATCTGCCTTCTAACTCCAGACATAACATAACCCAACAACAAATCATGTTTTATAATATTCAGTATGACAGTAATAGTCATTAATTTGAATTAGCTATGTCTAAGCAGCCAACATTGTCACAATAACTTAATTATTCTATTGTATGTTGGCATATTATTGGTATCAAACAAATGATTAAGATAATCAAGGTTAGAAAGTCTTATCCCATTAATGATTCCTTTTCCAACCAGAACAAGTTTCTGATCAAAGGGAAGAAATGTAATTCACAAACTGGGTCATCAAAAATATGTATCACATTGAGCATTAGTCCAATACATGTTCATAAGTACCTACCAATAGTGGATGGTGTTTGAAGTAGGGAGTTTGGATAACTGTAGTAAGAGCGTGTGTGATTTGGAATTCGAATAAAATGTTAATTACATATAGGGTCATGAAAAATGTGTATCACATTGAGAGTTAATCAAGATAGTGTTTGTGATAGGGAGTTTGAATTAGGAACTGTAGTAAAAGTGTGAGTGGTTGTGAGAAACAACTCAATAATTATTTCTTGTTGTTGTAATATTTTAGTAGAAAATTTAATACATGTCCCATCTCTTGTTGGATGCATAGGTATATATTCTCAATAATATAGAATAACTAGGTTTTGTTCGTGGATACGTGCTTACGTCACGTTTTCTGAAAAGCCATGTAAGCATAAAATATATGCACAGGTTTGTGAAGGATAATTTATATAGATGCGTATTTGACAGTAGACATTGATGTACTCTGAAGTATGATTAAGTTGCTTATTAGTTTATATATATTGCAGGATCATTTGTCTGCAGCTCGGGATTAAAAAAGAGTATTGTAAATCTACAATAACAGTGGATCGAAATTACATCAGCTCGGGATTTGGAGTCTGCCATAAGTAGCAATTCATTTGCTAATGCAGTTATTGCCTCAAACTGCATGAGTTAATTCCCGATTGTGATATTTTCATGTAGTTAACCATGTATGATTTTAAAAGAGGCAAAAAAGAGAGAGAGAAAGTTTGTTGTGATGTACATGTGAAGACTTTTGTTAAATGTGATCAAGCACAATTACATCTCCATATATTAATAAATCTACATCCATATACTGGATAACATACTACAAATTTTATCTGAAATAGGCTTGTTGAGCCCGATTTTTGATATATTTCAGTGTATGAGATATTTTAAATTTTTGACAGAGTAATTAACAGAGACGACAATTTTTTATAGATTAAAAAAAAAAGATATACGTGCCGATAAAACTAATAACAGAGACGACAACATTAGTCCCAACTTGCCAAAATAATTACAGAGTGATTAACACAAAACACATAAGCCCAACTATCAGGGATTTCATCAGTAAAATAGACCGTAACATAAAGAGAAAAAGAAAGCATAACAAACATTCTAAGAACATGAAGATTGCAGATGGATAGACGACTAAACCTGCCATAATGAACAGTCCTGAAAAATAACGATCAAGAATGAAAAAATCATTTTAATAAAAAAGGAATCAATCAAGTCAAAACCAATGAGAATTAAAAAAAAAAAACACTAATAGTTTGTAGGAAAATTTATTTTCAAACCAATACCTTTCAAAATGACTGATGTACAAAAAACAATTCTTTCAAACTGGACGGTTTGAACAAAAAATGCTCTTCATCACCCCAACATATCTGCATAATAAAGCTTACTATTAGCTTACTATTACCATGTATGATTTTTTTTTTCATTTTTTTCTACACCTACTCAATTAAATCCTTATTTCTATTCTAGAATACTAATAGAATTTTAGTAAAAAAAATCGGCAGAGTATCCCCTAAAATATTAGCCCTTTTACAGCACTTCCTTACGGAATTCTGTTAACAATTAAAATATCGCATCACAGGTAGTTAATATCAATCCTCCCCGGGCCAATCCAAGCAACATCACACAGGCATCATATATATAGGGCACTGGGGGCAAAAGTCTTCATATGATGCAAGATACAAAATAAAAACCAAGATTTCATTGGAAAACATAATTGATTTTTAAAAAAACATTTGAAAAACCACACACAGAACCCAATACTCCACAACATTGCTGGTACGGGTTTTAACATACTAAAAAAAACATAACTTTTTTAATGTAAGACAGAAAAGTTCGAACAGATTATTAGAATACAAAAAAATTTAAACATAACAAATTCCTTAAAGTAGAGTAGCTAGTGAAAGCAACTACTATTTGTTTTAGGAATATTACTTATTTTACTACACTATTCAAGTTTTTCAAAATGACAGCAACCGAGTGAGGTTTAATTCTTATTGTGATATTCTACATGTACTATGACAAAGGATGAAAATAACAACAACCGAGTGAGGTTTTAGAAACAAAATTCCGGATCTCAGAATAGGAGAGTCAAGCAACGCAAAGATATAATTGCACAATCACTAGTGAACTGAATTTACAAATTATTTAATGGACTTTTTTGTCAACTTATTAAGCTTTTGCTGAATTTGATTCAATTATGCAAGGCCATCTTCGGCATGTGGTAGATAAAGAAATATTTTTGCAGTTTCTACATTGATTTTTATTTTAAATCAGAAAATATTTTTTTCATAAATTGCTTTCCATGATTTAGTATACATTTGGTGCTTTCCATGGCTTTGCGTAAATTTATTTTATTTGCATTTACTTTTATTTTTTGTTGTTAGTATTAAAAAAATTTATTAAAGGGGCAACAAACACAAGTTTGGCTAGGGCAACCCGGATCTCTGGGCCAGCCCTGACTCTAGACATAACATAACCCAACAACAAATCATGTTTTATAATAGGGAAAAAGGGGTATGAGCAACTTGCTCATTTAGTAAATGAGCAATTGATGATGTGGCATGCATGTGATTGGAAAAGCCTTAAAGGGTTAGTTGTCCAATGTATCACATGCATGCCATATAATCAATTGCTCATTTACTAAATGAGCAAGTTGCTCATATCCCTTTTACCCATATATATATTACCTTGATGTGACAAACATGGTCGGAAAAGTTCACTAGAGCAAGGAAAAATTTGCCGGAGCTTTCACAAGTGAAAATCTCATCGGAAAGAAATTTTTTGAGAATGAGAGAATAATGAAGGACTAGAGTAGGGGAGTTTTATAAAAGAGTGGAGGAGATGGTTGGGTTCCCGAGGCTATTGGGCCCCCAACCAGTGGGGAAGCCCAACAGTCGGGATGGCCAAATCACTTACCAGTCAATGGTCAAACGGTCAATGGGACATGGGTCAATATGTTGAAGCATTGAGCTAGTTCAGAGTTCTGCACCGAGCAAGCATGTTTCTGAAATAATAATGGCGCAAAATCATTGACCAGTCAACGTTCAGCGGTCAAAGCGCCACGCATCAGCACGTCGAAGCATCGTAGTAGTTTGGAACCCTTGATTGATTCCTTTTTTATTAAAATGATTTTTTCATTCTTGATCGTTATTTTTCAGGACTGTTCATTATGGCAGGTTTAGTCGTCTATCCATCTGCAATCTTCATGTTCTTAGAATGTTTGTTATGCTTTCTGTTTCTCTTTATGTAACGGTCTATTTTACTGATGAAATCCCTGATAGTTGGGCTTATGTGTTTTGTGTTAATCACTCTGTAATTATTTTGGCAAGTTGGGGCTAATGTTGTCGTCTCTGTTATTAGTTTTATCCGCACGTATATCTTTTTTTTTAATATATCAAAAATTATCGTCTCTGTTAATTACTCTGTCAAGAATTTAAAATATCTCATACACTTAAATATATCAAAAATTGGGGTCAACAAGCCTGTTTCAGATAAAATTTGCAGTATGTTCTCCAGTATATGGATGTAGATTTATTAATATATGGAGATGTAATTGTGCTTGATCACATTTAACAAAAGTCTTCACATTTACATCACAACAAACTTTCTCTCTCTCTTTTTTACCTCTTTTAAAATTATACATGGTTAACTACATGAAAATATCACAATCAGGAATTAACTCATGCAGTTTGAGGCGATAACTACATTAGCAAATGAATTGCTACTTATGGCAGACTCCAAATCCCGAGCCGATGTAATTTCGATCCACTGTTATTGTAGATTTACAATACTCTTTTTTAATCCCGAGCTGCTAACAAATGATCCTGTAATATATATAAACTAATAAGAAACCTAATCATACTTGAGAGTACATTAATGTTTACTGTCAAATACGCATATATATAAATCATCCTTCACAAACCTGTGCATATATTTTATGCTTACATGACTTTTCAAAAAACATGTCGTAGGCACGTATCAACGGGCAAACCTTGTTATTCTATATTATTGAGAATATATACCTATGCATCCAACAAGAGATGGGACATGTATTAAATTTTCTAATAAAATATTACAACAACAAGAAATAATTATTGAGTTGTTTCTCACAACCACTCACACTCTTACTACAGTTCCTAATTCAAACTCCCTACCACAATCACTATCTTGATTAACTCTCAATGTGATACACAATTTTCATGACCCTATAAGTAAATAACATTTTATTCGAATTCCAAATCACACACGGCTCTTACTACAGTTATCCAAACTCCCTATTTCAAACACCATCCACTATTGGTAGGTACTTATGAACATGTATTGGACTAATGCTCAATGTGATACATATTTTTGATGGCCCGGTATGTGAATTACATTTTATTCAAGTATGAAACCACTCACTATCCACTATTGGCAGGTAGCAACAGACTAACTCTCAATGACAATGTGATACATATTTTTCCCTGTTTGTGAATGACATTTTATTCAAGTTCCAAACCGATTGTCCGATATTGATAGAATCGACATGGCTATTACTGTGATAAATAGATTACTGTGAATTACTGTGAATTATGAAAGCTTTAAATATTGTGAACTACATAATTACTGTGAGTCTGTAACTACATAATTACTGCGAGTCTGTGAATTATGTAGTTCTTTCAATTTAATACAGGGAATTTAGATGTTCTTTTAATAATTACTGTGAGTGTGAATTATGTAGTTCTTTCAATAATCACTGTGAGTATGTGAGTCTGTGAATTATGCAGGACCCTGATTTAAATGAAGGACTTGCAATCGAATAGCTAGAATACCTAACTCACTTCCTACTTAGTTTCAATCAAATCATATGATGTCAATAATCATTTTGCTTTGGCTCTGTACACCATCTTAACAATCTTATACATCTCTGATTTGATGAACATCCCATCTTTGTTAACTAGTTTCAAACAAATGGATTTTATGAATCCATTTGTTTAACACTCCAAAATTTCAAGCCCAAATCTTATCAACCGGTAGCTAAATGTAAAAATATATTTGTTCCCACAAACTCCAACGCAAATTTACCTCGATGTAAGGCAGTTATTGATGTATGAGGAATGTTGTGGTAAACCATGGTGATTTTTTTCCCCAACTGTCCCACTTTTTGAAAGTTTTTTCCAAACCGTCCTACTTTTTTTTTAATTTCCAAACCATTCCACTCGGTCTTTGAAAGACCGAGTGTAGTTATAATACGCACAGTATGGGTTTTAACATACTATATCCCATCACTATATATCATCATCCCATACAGTACTTACAAAATATCCCAAAATACAAAATATTAAAAAGATTTTCTCAACTACCCTCATTCTACATAACTGAAGTTAACTACCCAAAAAAAATAAAATTACCAAAAAAAGATTTCACAACACTTATACCGCAGTACACATTTCATTTCCTTTCTCTTTTCTTTGCTAGAATAATTTGTTGTTTCCTTTCTCTACATTGGTTGGTTAAAAAGAAGTAGGAATTAAGAAAATATCAATAATGAGCATCTAATACACATATGGGGTTAAGCTTACCTTGCGAAGGGATATGAGATTAAGCTCGTATTCATCTCGAATGGTAACCCCTACATTTCTTTGTCGTAGGAATTGCAACTGTAATGAAAAAAACAATTTTGAATGTAAGTGGACAATTAATTAATTTGATAAAAGACACAATGAAAAGCTTCACTTACTGTTTTTTCCAAGTCAACATCAACATGTAAGGTATGAAGGTATACATTATAATGTGAAGAACATAAAATACAGAATTTTTTTATCTAATATGAAAGAGTTGTAGATGTCTTACAAAAAAAAAGAAACTTACATGGCCATATATAGTGATGTTATCCATTGCTATTGTTTAATTCTGATGAAGGACTTGCTCTGTATATAAAGAAGGGGAAACCAATCAATTACTTAACTTTGACGTTATAATTACTTTAACAAACTAATCAATTACATAAATTAGCTATAATTTTACACAAAATTTGGATAGCCAGTAGATGACCCAGTTATAAACTAAATCAATCAATTATTCATGTTAAAATTCCAGCATCACTTAAATTGCACTGTATTCTTTTGGATTCTGATACAAATTAAAATCAATTTCAATGATTCAGCTAAAATGAAAAAAAGTTGATTCACAGTAAAATGGAGACATCACTGCAAGTACGGGTTTACAGATTATGGACACATGAGAATTCACACAATCAAACAGGTCGGTACCAAATTCGGGATTCAAATTTACCGCTCAAGTATATTTACTTATTTCTTTATATTCTCATATAGATTAAGTATATATATAAACAAACACACAAAAACTGCCTTATCTGATTTGCCTTCCTACCTGTATCATCATTTTTCTAGAAACATTTAATGCAATGTTGATAAAAAGGGGTGGAGTTCCACGCAATAATTTTTTTAATTCATAAAAACATAAGAAAGTGCTTTATAAATACAGACCAATGAATCACACCTCTTCTCCGATTATATAGTATAGTACTGTAATAGAAAGTGTCACGTCCCGCTTCCCAGAATACGGGAACACAGGCATGTAACTGAGGCCCAGCGAATGATATGAGTATGCCAACTCATATCATCCATAAGTTGTACCTGTCTTAACTCAACAACATGACAAAGAAATAATCACAATCACGCATAAATACATAATCACATAAACGAGAATGAAATTCAATAATCAAATCTGGAATATAAGAACTTACCAAATAGCTCGAGAGGCTCCTGCTCCAATCGTAGAAGAATTGCTCATTAATGCCTTCTGGAAATTCTCTCTGTGCTCCTGTACTTGTTCATCTAAAAAGAAAGAATAATTTGTCCTTAGAGCAAGTACGGACAGCAAATAGTGAAAAGCAGAGAGTAAGGAATGAGGTACATGAAGGAATATGAATCAAGATCAAAGTTACAAGAGCAATAACGGTATTAATAAACAATGGTCATAATCAAGTATATACGTGTCAACTAGGTCTATTAGCATGTTGTTTTTTCTATCTAGTGCACGTACTACTGCATCGCATACCACAGGTTCGGTGCATGCAAAACAGTGTACGTTTTAGACTTCATGGTGGGATCTACAGAGCGTGTACTCGGTGTATCACGATAACAAGATAACAAGTCACGACTCCATAAGTAATTCTCCACCTTCCATGTCAAGATTCCATGTAACAAGAGAGCCCTACCGAGTACATTTTCTGAGACTATCCACTACTAAGTCAACCCTTATTAACTCCTGCTTATTTAGTATTTTATTATTAAGTCATTCATGTTCATGCAAGTGTATATAAGAATGTCAAGGGGACGATAAGAATGCAGCAACATGATGCATTGCACAGTAATACATGAAGTAGCAAATCTGAAAACAGCCGACACAGTAACACTAAAACAGCGATAACTCATAGACTACAGTTCAGAATTCAAAGTTCCAGGATGGTATCAACAACTAGACACTTAAGGATACAATTCATCTTTATATTGTTTTAACTGATTTCTATTATAACTGGGTCGAAACCTCAGTACAAGACAGACAAGGCGGCAGAAATTATAAAATGTCATCACATATATGTTCATCAAAGTGAATAATCAATATGCTATAGTATCATGAAATGCATTACACTAATGTAAAGCAATTAGAATGGATTTTATAGTGTACAAGTCAATTTACCATGTCATTATTCAAGTCACAAGATCTCAATCAATCATTGTATTCGATCTCAATACATTTTCCTCATATGCAATTTCTAGTCATTTTGTTCATGTTAAGTGTGTATATATATGCTTGGGTTTGAGTCAATGGATAATAATACGATGTCAAGAGTACGTCGGGTTAGCTCGTGTAAACCCTCGATACTCCCAACGGAAAGGACACACGAAAATTTTGAGATAATTGAAAAGAAACTACTTGCAGGAGGTCAATAAGCTTGAACTAGAAAATTAAAAGAGTTCAAGTGGACTTTCCTTTTTGTAGACGATTCAAATACGAATAAGGAATAACGGGATCATAATCTCGGGGAGCAATCCCAAAAGCACGTGCGCTCTACTTGCGAAGAACCAAACAGTGAAGCCCCAAAACAACAACTCACGATCTCTACTCCACAACACAGCACACACAGAACACTGGGTCAACAAGCACACACAGATCCCAAGGCAAAACAGAAACCCCAACTTCCTTCACACAAATTGCATACATCGATCTTGGATCGCCTACACTAAAACACCGAACAGCGAACACACCAAATGATTTTCCCAAAATCTAAACAGCAAACAGGCAGGAAAATCTCACTGTTCCTCTTCCACTTCAATTGCAACAGGGAAAGAGATAGTGATGGCAGGAGAGAACAGCGACCAGGCATGGGCGGCGCGACAGGAGGTCGCGACTAGTTTGCGGTGGCTAGCTGGCGGCGATAGGGCGGCGTGGCGCTCAGGAGGAGGATGGCAGGCGAGGAGTCGATTTCAATGGGGTGCTCTGTTTCCGAAATAGGGGAGGACAAGAATGGCGAAGCTTCGGGCTCTTGACGGTGACGACGAAAGGGCGATGGACCTTCGGGGGTTGTGGGGGACAGCGGAGAGGCAAAGATGGCGAGGTGTTCGAGTATGGAAGTCGCGATGAGAGCAGCGGCGAAGGGAGAGGTGATGGCGATGGAGGACTGGGACTATGGTTCGGCGATGGACTCGAGTGACAAAGGGAGGTCGCTGAGGTGGTTATGACGGCGGAACGGCGGTGCAGGCGGTGACTAAGGAGCATTCATGGCATCGACGGTAGTTGCAGAAGAACAGGGAGAGGCAATGGCGGTTGGTGGCCATCAGATTTGGATGCGGTGAAGATGAAGAGCTCAACGATGCAGGAGGTTGAGGGCGTCGACTGGGTGAAGGAGGAGTCGACTTTGGTGGTCTGGTTGGTTGCGCATGCAAGAACTTGGGAGGAGCAGCAATGGCGGGGCTGGCGCTCGAGGGCGGCGACGAGGATGGGTCGCGAGGTTGAAGACAAAGAGTCGGGTTCTCTGTATTTCGGTGTTGGAGAAAAGGAGGAGGAAGAAGACAGAGGGGTAGGGGTTCTGTTGGTTTTGGAGACAGAGGAGGGGGAATGTGGAGAAATTTGTATACGGGTGAGTGTATGGGTTTGTGGGTTTGGATTGGGGTTAGAGTCCAATAGGAGATGGGCTTGGGTTTGGGCCTCAATTAGATATAATAAATTTAAGGATAATTGTTGGGCTTCTCATGAATTCAAAATAATCAATAAAATGATAGTATGGATCAACTTGGGCTTCAAAGTAAATAAATAAAAAGAAGAGAGACAAGATTCTAGTTTGGAATATAAATTTGGGTTTCAATGGGAGATTCAAAAGAATTTAAATGCATTGGAAAGAATCTATACGGAAATTGAAATACAAGAATACATGAAGAAAGTAAAAGAAATGAAAATCTGTTTAATCGGAAACAGGGGTTACAGAAAGGGTAAAATGTGGAGCTACCTTAATGGTCCCATGAACATTTCGTACAAGCGAAGGGAATCTGAACCATACTCAGAAACAATGTCATCAGGATTGATGACATTTCCTCTACCTCTACTCATTTTGTAGGCTCGAGCAATCAAACGAATATTTGGATCATCTTTGAGGACATGAAAGTCGCCAACTTTTGTGACCTATACAATAATGTTGAGAGATCATAAAAGTGATGTCTAAAGGTTTTTTGTTTTAATTTGCTTGAATTAAGTATAACTGCTGTTAGATCCCTCCAAAACTTCTAAATCCCAGTAGGTCCCCAGTTTATATAGTCCACCTAGTTCGGAAATTGGAGTTACCTAGTTCAAATTCTGGTAGTTTTAAATTAAGAATTTTGTCTTAGACCCTTATCCTTTTTCATCCCGAAGCTGTTAGCTCCAACCAGAATATGAGATAAAGAATCTCAGAACTCATTAAACAGAAAAAATTATTTTAATTGATAGCAGCAAAACAGGGTGACATACTAACAATTAACAAATTTGAAATGAACATAATTTAAGAGACCAATAGATTAAAATAAAGAATATGTTGATTTTTGTCGCTACAATGTGCATTGACTTAAAAGGAGAAGGTCACCAACTTACCTTTTCAACAGGTACAATGTGCATTGACTTAAAAGGAGAAGGTCACCAACATACCTTTTCAACAGGTACCTTCTCCTGTAGACACTCACTATGATTACCAACTGAGTCAGCAGAAATTAATGTGCCTTCTTGATCTCTGCAAGCCGTATACTCAACCTGTTACTACAGAAATTAGAAATATATGATAACAAATTATGCAACTTATGATACTCAAAAGCAACAATACTTACTTCACCAAGTATTAAGCCTTGATTAATAAGACATTTGAAAGGCTCCTTGGTAGAAACAACACCTATATCATAGGGGACCTGACAGTTGACAGCTTTTAGAGTCAAAAAGAAAATCCAGAAAGAGGAGAAAGAGCATAAGCATATATGTGTTGTAAATACTACACTTTAATGTAACCTGCAATATTTACTATGAATTCTTCTAAAACGGAAATGGACTGAAGTAATCTAAGAAGCATTGATATGGACACAAATAGAAATGGACTGAAGTAATCTACAATGGACAATATTTTTTCAATATGATTTGGCAATTTTTAGTTCTTCATATATAAGGATAGAAACCAAATAGAAATCACATTTCCCAGTCAAAAGTTTAAAGAAAACGTGACCTGTCAAAAGTTTTATGATATTTAGCACTTTTCTATCGAAGAATACCCCCACTTACACTATGATATTTAGCACTTTTGTACCAGATTTTTCTTCATAGATGATTTGACTGGCTTTGAAATCACATACCTCTTGGAGAGTGTTGTTCCTTTCTGTTAAAGTCGTCACTGAGAGTAATAAAGTTTTATCATATTTTACTTTCCTCCAAGTAGTTTGCTTATTTCTTAGCATTGTCAGAAAAGTAAGTACATTGTATATGAGCCCTTTTTTTTGGTTTTGTTTTGTAGAAAGTATATGCAGCGAAGTCTCCATAATCTGTAAATTCTATACTGTAAATAATGAGATAAAATAATTGACCAAATAAAAGTATATATTGTAAACAGTATACTAAAAAAGAACCATACTTCACCATAGAAATAATTAACCATACATAATTTTTTTTGATAATTCGTCAAATTTCTCGCCTATGCTTAATACATTAAGACTCTTTTGTATAGTTTCTTGATATTTCGTCAAATGTGGAGTAAGCAAATAGAAACTGCATAAACATATATACATGAAGACCACGATAATAAACGCACACAAATCAGCTGAAGATCAGACTCAAGTAAAATATTGTCCAGTATTGAGCATTAACTTGAAATAAATATTCTTACCTGTTTTCTTGCAAATTTAGTCTTCATCAAAACCCCCTCCATCTTCCATACCAAAGTCCTGTTCCTGGGGAGGTTCAGTTTCCATATTGCCCAGTTCCGTCTCAATTTCCTTTAGTTTCTGCACCACTTTAACCTCTCGCTTTACTCTTAGAGACTTCAGATTTGAGACGCTGAAAAACAACTCATGCGGCTTTGGGACCTGCAGAGAAGTAATTAAACTACAGTCTAAAAGCCAGACAAATTTAGATATAGAAGCAAAGAAGGGATTTTTTTTTCAACCTGGAATTAACAACCACGGTCTTTAGCACTATTTACTAAGTTGCTCCAATGCTCATCCTGCATTAATGTTGTAGCAGAACCCACCACCTGAAGTTTTTTAAAAAAAGACAGGAATTGCATCTGTAAAAAAAAATTAGATAATTTCACCATACTTCACCATAGAAAAAGAACTATACTTCCGAGTATTAGTTAATTGAAAACATAAAAGTTCAATGTCCTATTCCTTAGAGCATTAAACTTTTAAGTTATTGAATAACAATGAGATCAAATGACACATAATTTACAATGAGATCAAATAACAATTTTCAGTGTAAACAATGTTATTACAATGAAATCAAATAATTTTTTTCCACTAATTAACCAAATAACATTGTAAACAATTACTAAATTCTATACACTAACATTGTAAACAGTATTGTAATACCCTGAATTTTCATTTATGAAAATCATTATTGTGTAATAGTATTTTGTACATATTGTGCACGTGTAATTTTGCAGTATAAAATTTTATAATTATTTTCATTTCATAGACAAATGAGTGTATATATATATATATATATGTCACTACAAGGAATTTGCCATATACCAACGGACACCTATAGTGACGGATCACTAAAACCGTGGGTATAGCCATCATATACCTACAGACGCGTAGTAAACTGTGGGTATAGAAGAGATAGAAAACTTTTAATTCCCACCAAAATCCCAATTTCTAATTTCATTCTCCCCCCACCCTGTCTCTCTCAAAACCCCAAATCGGAAACCCCTCACCCACTTCCCTCTCTCTTTTTCTCTTCACGCGCTTCTCTGAAACCCTATTTCCCTCTTCTCTTTCCTCCTCGCCCTCAACCTCTCCGAAACCCAATTTCCAATTTTCCTTAATCCTCAATCTGCCACAATCCCCAATTTCCTTCTCTCTTTCCCTCTTCGTGCTCAAGCCGGCCATTCGCTCTCCCCTCGCCGTCGTCGTTCGCTCTCCCATCCGCCGTTGCCGTTCCCTACCCTTTCCCGTCGTCGCACAGTTTCCTTTCTCTCACTCCAAACCACCCCCGTCGCCCCATCTCTCTCTCCTTTGGCGTCCTCCCCCATCTCGTCGAAACCCTAGGTATTGTCAAAATTCTAATACTGTGATTTTCCTATGTTCATAATTTATTTCGTTTTTCGTCCTCCTCCATCTATCGAAATAAGTTATAATGAAATACCTTGAAGTCTTACTTTGAGCAGTTTGGTGAATTTCTAGAGGCTGTGGTCATCACTGACAAGGCTACTCGAAGATCCAAAGGCTATGGATTTGTGATACTTTAATTAATTTTATTCTATTTATAGTTTTTGTATTTCAAATTAGTACTCGTATGATCACGTTTTTTTTTCCTTTTATACATTTTATGTGCAAATTTGTTATCTCTTTCATTAATAGGTTTAGTTTGATACTTACCTGTACCATGAGATCCAAGAATATCCAGTTTGGTACAGATGCTCGAAGGGATGAAATTAAGAAACATTCTCTTTTCTGAAAATTGACTAAAACATTCTTTTTCCTGGAAATTGACCAATTAACAAATAGAAAGGTTAGAGAAGTCAAATTTACATTATCCAGTTTGGTTACTTGAAGGAGAATTTCCATCTAGAACTTCCATCTAGGAGGAAGTCATCTCCATCTTTGGCTATTTTGAAGAACTTTGTACGTTCTTGTATCAGAAATGCATTTCTACATGCTCGCAAACAATCCACACGCTGAAAGGTTTTTATCTCTCTGTTTCACCCTTAAACAGTAAAACTAGCTCTTTTTTGCGATCTAAAATTGATTAATGTTTTATTCTTATGTATACTTAGTGTATTACATGATTAATGGTTTCCTGTGTGGTGATGCTGCAGTGATCCTAAGCAGCGGCACATAACCTGGCTACATGCATCCGACAACGTAAGTACTTTAATTCTAGTGCTCTTAACATGCTTTCTATATTTACTCTTAATGCATGTTGCAACACCCCCCCCCCCCCCCTTCTCTTTCATTTTCACTTCTATAGGAAGTAACTTTGCTTTTTTAATATATGGAGATTCAATTTATAGTGGAAATGTGCTTAAGCAAGACGGTAAACTATCATCCTATATTGGTGATGTAGACATCAATGAAAAACTTGATTGTATTTTATTTATTGTAGGTTAACTAATGTTAATGAAGAAGGGCATATTTATGGGGTTTCTGGAAGCTCAGGAGATTATGCTGAAACGGTTTTCCACCACGTTGCCAAAACCATCTTTAATACATTAGAAGTAAGTTTATTTTTAAGAGTTTATACTTACTTTCATTAGTGATTTATTTCCTGATATGTTACATGGTTTTCTTTTTCGTAGATTGATGGTAAAATAGTTTTGAGATTTGCCCTGTGCCGAACAAGTTTTCTTTATTACCCTTCGCTGAATGTGCCTAATAACTATTCCTTTAAATTTTTGATGGTACAGGAACTTGCTGAGATGATTTTCCAGTCAACATTGTAGATCAGAGTTATTTATTGACGGTTGTAGACGTACACTATTTATTGGCTATGGAAGCTAATTTTCTGTTGATGGAGCAAACCTCGAAATTAAGTGGATGAGATTGTTATAAGACTTTATATGCTTATTATATGTCAGTATGGTACTCTTAGGTTGACATTTTAACTATTTTGTAATTTGAATTTGACATGTTTGCAATACTTCATTAATTTTTAATATGATTGAAGTTTAATTTAATTTAATTTTGTTTCATAAACACATTTATTTATTTCATTGTGTATTTAGTTTATAATTGAATTAATATTATAAAATAAAATATTAAATTATAATAAGCGTAATTAAAGAAAAAATTGTGTATACAGCGATGTGTATATATTCAAATAATTGGATGCGAAAACCATCGCTAAAACCTATAGCAATGGAGCTTCAACCGTGGGTATAAGAAAGCAAAATGTGTCTTTAAAACCTATACCAACGGATCCGAAACCGTGGGTATAACACCAAGGTTTTGTCCAACGGGTGAAAAAACCGTCGCTATAGGCTATAGTGACGGCATTTTGCCGTGGGTATAGCAAATTGAAAACGACGGAAAAACATGTCCGTTGGTATAGGTTTTATGGGCTATACCTACGGTTTTTCGCCTTTTACCCACGGATTTTTGCTGTCACTATATGTCAAATTCCTTGTAGTGTGTCTTTTCCATTTGTTTTTATTAAAGCCCATTTTTCTTTAATAAACATAAGTTTCTTTTATAGCCCAATTTAATTTATTTTTGTAAACTAATTTGGCCCATTAAATAAAGGCCCATGAATTTATTTTCTCTTTTAAATACAACTTGTAATGTAGACAATTTTTTAGATTATTTTTATAAAGAATAAAATGTACAACTTTTAAAATGGGGAACTATTGAATACACGTGCATTGCACGTACACGTGTATTGTGCACTTCATTTTGGCCGGATTTGAATGGGAGGGAAAGGAAAAAGAGAAGTGGATTTTGTGGGAGGTAGTTTTGGGATCATGGTTGGTTACTACAACTTCCCCTTAAATCCTAGCCTTTGGTCCTTAAAACCTAGATTAATCCTAGCCCTTTATTTATCTCAAAATTTAGTATAAATACCCCCCATAGCCTAGTTATTCTTGCACTCTTCATTCTCCAAACCTATAGTAAGAAAATACAATTATTAGCAGTACATTATTAGTAGGAAGTGAGAATAAAAGATTGAGAGATAGGGTTTTGTGTGTGCTTGCATCAAGGAGGCCGGCTATTGGAAGGCTCGGGTTGCACATCAAGGAGGAGGAGGAGCACTCGTTTGGCAAGCTCGAGAAGGACTCTTTCGTTTAGGAGGTGTTGTGAATCTTTCTCTCCAAATAAGGTGGGTTGTTTTTCTATATTTCTAACTAGATACCATGTTAGGGGTGATTGAAATGATAATGCATGAAAGAAACTAATAAGAATACACTTAATTGGAAAAAGAACTTGCTAGTTGATTAAATTGATTGCTTGATAGATTGCATGTTATCTTGTCATGAATCTTAAGTTGTGTACGAATCGTTTTGTAGTTATGGAATATATGAATTAGAATTGTTGTTAATGTCAAAACTAAGTACAAAATGCTAGTAGATGAAATTGTTTCTTTATGTACTTAGATGGACTTTCGTGATATTTCTTAGAATGAATAAATTATAATATGCTTTTGGGTTTATGAAAGAGGGAAAAACAGGAAAATGATGTAGGAAATTTTAATACTTAGTTGTGTGAGAAATGTCAAAATGATTTATGAAAATAGTAGTATGCAATCTAAATTAATTGTATGAGAAATGTGCGTTTAATTACTGAAAAAAATAATTTTAAAATACTGAAGTGTTAAATTATGTTAGAATATACATTCTGGAGATTTACAGGAATTTTAGTGAAATCAAAACTAAAATAAGAGCTTTTGAACATCGAAATGTTCTAAGGAATAAAGAGTTGAATTAAATAAAATGCGAGTTGTAGTTATGACAACTTGATTCGGAGAGCCCTTCGGCGCTGCAGTGGCGCGGGTGTCTGTGTTATGAGGTCGCTGGTTCGATACTTATGGCCACCATTCTTTTATGTGCGTTTAAAATTAAACTAGTTTTCGGACAGAGAGTATATAACTCTTCGTCTTCTCTTTATATCGTTGAGCGCAAGTGGCCAGATGGCTAGCACGTGTGGCTATTTTCTCTTGGGTCGTGGTTTCGATTCTGGGTGTGCCCAGAATGTTATTTTAAAAAAAATGATTTTTCGGTTTTCTTGAAGTGTAAAAATTTTGAAAAAAAATACTATTATTATTCTAAAATCATGTGTGACTTATGAAAATTTATTGGGAGTTATTAGAATGAAATAAAGTGCATTTTTGAAAGTAAAAGTGTGAATTGGAACTATAGTTTTTACACTCGTATAATTTCACAAAAATGTGTTTTTACGAAGAAATTGAGATAAGTGTTAGAAAAGAAAAATTGAAAGAAATAAAGAATAAATGTGAAGTTTTATATGAGTTATTCTTATTTAAAAATAGTGTGACAATAGTGAGTTTGTGAATATTCACTTTGACTAGATATTTTGTGATATGATTTTAATGTGGAAATACATGTTAGTTATGAAATGCATGATGGATAATTGAACTCCATGTATGATTATTGACTCGTGAAAAGATTAGAAATCATGTGATTGAAAAAGAGAAATGTTCTTGAGTTTGACAACTCAGATTGTGAATTTGTGAATTGAAATTGAAAATTAGGGTGTAGCCAAAACTCACACCGGCAAGTGAAAAGTGATGAGATATGATTATTGAAATTGAAAAGACCAAGTTTGGGTCAATGTGAAATGAAAGAAAATAAGACCGGTATTAGTGAGAGGGCTAACTCTAAGAGATTATTTTTGTTCATGATTTCATTAAATTAAGAATTAGTACATAGTGAAGAGGCGATGAAAGTAAGAGAAAAACACAAGTATGAGGGCCTCGAGTCTACGATGTGGGTGTGATTCACAGTTTGTCTTCACGATGCGTCGTGACATGACGTGGGCACTACTTCGGAATTATCGGGATCTTGGCGACGCTTATGGGGTGTTTGGTGACTGCGAGAGGATCGTGTGCCATGAAGGAGGCTGAATTGTCCATAGATAGTTTTCACGATGCATCGTGACATGACGTGGGATTTCCCTCCAGTTTTTCTGTATAGAGAGCTTCGTGAAGCCAAGAGGAACCATAGGAGTTAGAACATTGTATCGTCTACTGCTTTCATTTTGATGTCAAAAATATTTTAAATTCGAATGTATAAAGTTTGAAATTCAATGAAATGGAAATATTGACTTAAAAGTTCATGTTTCACACTTCGAATTTAATGGATCTTTTGCATCAGAACATAGCTGGACGACGAGCAAGAAATGGTGAAGGTTTGGACTTGAAAACAGAATTAGCGAGGGTCTATCAGACACTCAATGCCGTTTCCATGAATCAGAATCAGGGAAGGGTGCTTGTAAATCCGGTGCCCGAAGCAATCAAACTTGTGGAATCATTTAAATGGATGAAACCACCGGTGTTTGAAGGGAAGTCAGACCTTGACACGGCTGACAACTGGATTTGGCAGGTAGAGACTATCTTCGAAGTTTTGGAGACTCCGGAGGGCAGCAAGGTGAAGTTGGCGGCTCTGCAATTCGAGAAGGATGCGGCTGTGTGGTGGTAGTCGATGAAGCGGACGATGGGAGGCTTGGTTCTTGGCTGGAAGGAATTTTTGGAGGAATTCCGCAGTCATTACTTTTCTTCAGATGTCCAGGAGAAGAAGGCCATGGAGTTTCTGTCGCTGCAGCAAGGTGGCATGTCAGTTAGGGAGTATGAGACCAAATTTACTCAACTCTCAAGGTATGCTCCTGAATTGGTGATGGATGAGGCGAAGAAGGCTCGTAAGTTCGAGCATGGATTGAGACTGAGTTTGAGATCCAGGATGATATCCCTCGGTATCCGGAGGTTTGACAAGCTGGTCAAACGAGCGGCAGCCACGGAAGCAGACATGGAGCATTTTCATGTTGTTCAGAATCGGAGAAAAAACTGGCTGTCTGGAAAGAGGCCCGCAAATTCCAGAAATTTCAAGGGACAACCATCGGCACAAATGTTCAAACCGACAGGGGCGAACGCTATCAGTGTGGTTGGAGGAACCGGAAATAATTTTGTGAGACCTCCTGCGGTGAATTGCTACAACTGTGGTGCGACAGGACATTACCATTCTCAATGCCCCAAACTACGGAATGGTAATCGCAATGTACCAATGCAGCAGACTGGGAAGAAGCCGTACCAACAAGGACGAGTATTTGCCTTGACTGAAGCTGATCCGATGAGGTGGATCATGTCATCACAGGTACGAGGGCGGATGTTTAGAGGTTTATGTTGTTTTTTTTCCCGTTTATTTAGTGAACTGTTACGTAATGAGTGTGTATTATGTAACAGGAGAACTTTATTTGAATGGAATGAAAGCTGTTGTTTTGTTCGATACTGGATCCTCTCATACTTTTGTGTCTCTTAATTTTGCTAAAGTGTTGGGAGTTGAACCGAAGATTTTTTCAGGCAAGATCTTAGCAGTAGCTACTCCATCAGGGGAGACTTTAACCACTGATCGGTACAATGCAGATTGCGAGATTGTGATTGAGGACAGAATCTTCGGAATTGATCTAATCGAGCTGACTATCTTAGGAGTCGATGTTATCATTGGCATTGATTGGATGTCGGTGTACAGTGCAAGCATCGAGTGCAAGACCAAGACAGCAACAGTGAAGGCTCCAGGTAGACCTGAAGTCACTTTCCAAGGGAAGAAGAAGTGTTCCAGGCTGGTGGCAGCTATCCGCAAGAAAGAGATTCCTGTGAAAGTGCAAAGGATTTCTGTGGTTCGGGACTATCCGACTGTGTTCTTGGATGATTTGCCTGGGTTACCCCCGCAATGTGATGTAGAGTTCAGCATCACTATTCAACCGGTAAGTGCGCCCTATTTCTAAGGCACCGTATAGGATGGCTCCTGTGGAACAGGATGAGGTGAAATGGCAGATTGAGAAACTGTTGGAGAAAGGCTTTATTCAACCTAGTGCGTCGCCTAAGGGGAGTACCAGTGCTTTTGGTAAAGAAGAAGGATGGATCGATGAGAATGTGTATCGATTACCGAGAGCTAAATAAAGTCACTGTTCAGAATAAGTATCCTATTCCCCGAATTGATGACTTGTTCGATCGTCTACAAGGAGCTGCTGTTTTCTCCAAAATAGATCTTCGATCAGGATATCATCAAGTTCGAGTAAAAGCTAAAGATGTGCACAAAACTGTATTTAGAACTCGACATGGGCATTACGAATTCTTAGTTATGCCATTTGGAGTGACGAATGCGCCCGCAATCTCCATGGACATGATGAACAGAGTTCTGAGACCATTTATTGATTCTTTCGTCGTGGTGTTTATTGACGATATTCTCGTATACTCCAAGTCAGAAGAGGAGCACACCTGAGCATCTGGTCAGCAGTTTTGAGGAAGCTGGAAGAGCAAGAGTTGTATGCCAAGCTGTCCAAGTGCGATTTCTAGAAATCTGAAGTGGCATTCCTAGGTCACATCCTTTCTAAGGAGGGAGTGGCAACTGATCCTCAGAAGATAGAGGCAGTGAGAGATTGGGCAAGGCCTACTACAGTGAAGGAAGTTAGAAGTTTTCTTGGATTGACTAGATACTACAGGAGATTCATCCAAGGTTATGCTTAGTTAGCCGTGAGGCTCACTGGTTTGACCAAGAAGAATGTGAACTTCAAGTGGACTGAGCAATGTGAGTCAAGCTTTCAGGAGTTGAAAGAGAAGCTGACTACTGCACCTATTTTGGCTTTGCCTAGAGCAGGTGTTGAGTATGATGTTTACAGCAATGCTTCACATCGTGGGTTTGGTTGTATCTTAATACAAGAAGGAAGAGTGATCGCTTATGGGTCTAGGCAACTACGACCACATGAGAAGAATTATCCGACTCATGATCTGGAGTTGGCTGCGATTATCTTTGCCTTGAAGCAATGGAGACACTACGTGTACGGTGAGAAATTGAACATGTACACGGACTACAAGAGTTTGAAGTACATATACCAGCAGAAGGATCTAAATTTGAGGCAGCGGAGATGGTTGGAAATTCTTGAGGACATGCGACCTGAAATCAAGTATCATCCTGGAGAAGCTAATTTTGTTGCTGATGCACTTAGTCGTAAGAGCAGTTTATCCAGTTTGATTATAACTCAGAAGCATCTGGTGGAAGAATTGGATCGAGCCGATATTGAAGTTGTCTTGCAAGGATTGGGAGCATCTTTAGCTCAGTTGAGGCTTCAACCTTCATTGAATGGAAGGATTATTACAAGTCAGGAGGTTGATGCTGATACCTTGGAGATGAAGGAGCAGGTTAGTGCTGGCAGGTTGCCCGGATTTCAAATCAGGGATGGAGTGCTGTGGTTCGGAGATAGAATGTGCATTCCAAATCAGGCAGGACCTGAAAGAGAGTATTCTTCAGGAGGCGCATGTTACTCTTTTGTCGGTACATCCTGGGAGTACGAAGATGTCCAAAGACATCAAACCGCATTTCTGGTGGTCAGGTTTGAAGCGGGATGTGGCTGAATTTGTGGCGAAGTGTGAGGTTTGTCAGAAAGTCAAAGCCGAGAATCAGAGACCCGGAGGTCTATTACAGTCGTTACCTATTCCGGAATGGAAGTGGGATAACATCAGTATGGATTTCATCACGGTATTGCCCAAGAGTCCCAAAGGCAATGATGTGATTTGGGTTATAGTCGATCGACTAACCAAGTCCGCTCACTTTTTGGCGATGAAACCCACTGCTTCGATGGACAACTTAGCTGAATTGTATGTTGGCGAGATCGTCAGGCTCCATGGTGTTCCGTCAACTATTGTGTTTAATCGAGATGTGAGGTTTACTTCGCATTTCTGGAGGAGTCTTCAGACAGCTTTGGGTACCAAGACGGATTTCAGCACTGCTTTTCATCCGCAAACCGATGGCCAAACCGAGAGAGTCAACCGTATTCTTGAGGATATACTTCGGTGTTGTGTACTAGACTTTGGAGTCAGTTAGGAAAGGCATTTACCTTTGGTAGAGTTTGCCTACAACAACAATTTTCAGACTAGCATCGGGATGGCGCCGTACGAAGCTTTGTATGGCAGGAAGTGCAGAACACCTGTTTGTTGGTTTGAAGTTGGGGAGCATCAGTTGTTTAGGCCTGAGCTAGTGCAGCAAACCTCTGAAACGATTAATCTGATCAGGAAGAGGTTGGTAGAGGCTCAGAGCAGGCAGAAGAGCTATGCAGACAACCGGAGAAGGGACATTGAGTTTGAGGAAGGTGATTTCGTCTTTCTGAAAGTATCGCCTAGTAAAGGTGTGATTCGATTTGGCAAAGTCGGAAGTTAGCCCCGAGGTTTATAGGCCCGTATAAGATATTGAAAAGGATCGGAAAAACTGCTTACCGGCTTGAGTTACCGGAAGAGTTATCTCAGGTGCACAATGTCTTTCATGTGTCTATGCTAAGAGGTTATATTCCAGATCCGAGTCATCATTTTCCTGAAGTGCCGGAAGGTTTGTAATTAGATCTCAATTACATCGAGTCTCCTGTCGAGATTGTTGATCGTCAAGAGAAAGTTTTGAGGAATAAGACAATACCGATGGTCAAGGTAGTCTGGAGAAACCATTTAGTTGAAGAGGCTACTTGGGAGTCTGAGGAGAGGATGTTAAGGGATTATCCTGAGCTTTTTGCTTGATTTGTATTTTGTCTTTTTCTTTTGCTTGTTGTGAGTGCTTTGTTTCTCGCTATTGACTGTAGTTCCGGGGACGGAACTATTCTAAGGAGGGAGTGTTGTAAAACCCTGAATTTTTATTTATAAAAATCATTATTGTGTATTAGTATTTTGTACGTTTTGTGCACGTGCAATTTTGCAGTATAAAATTTTATAATTATTTTCATTTCATAGACAAATGAGTATATATATATATATAAATATATGTCTTTTCCATTTGTTTTTATTAAAGACCATTTTTCTTTAATAAACATAAGTTTCTTTTATAGCCCAATTTAATTTATTTTTGTAAACTAATTTGGCCCCTTAAATAAAGGCCCATGAATTTATTTTCTCTTTTAAATACAACTTGTAATGTAGACAATTTTTTAGATTATTTTTATAAAGAATAAAATGTACAACTTTTAAAATGGGGGACTATTGAATACACGTGCATTGCACGTACACGTGTATTGTGCACTTCATTTTGGCCGGATTTGAATGGGAGGGAAAGGAAAAAGAGAAGTGGAGTTTGTGGGAGGTAGTTTTGGGATCATGGTTGGTTACTACAACTTCCCCTTAAATCCTAACCTTTGGTCCTTAAAACCTAGATTAATCCTAGCCCTTTATTTGTCTCAAAATTTAGTATAAATACCCCCCTATAGCCTAGTTATTCTTGCACTCTTCATTCTCCAAACCTATAGTAAGAAAATACAATTATTAGCAGTACATTATTAGTAGGAAGTGAGAATAAAAGATTGAGAGAGAGGGTTTTGTGTGTGCTTGCACCAAGGAGGCCGGCTATTGGAAGGCTCGGGTTGCACTTGGAAGGCTCGGGTTGCACAACAAGGAGGAGGAGGAGCACTCGTTTGGCAAGCTCGAGAAGGACTCTTTCGTTTAGGAGGTGTTGTGAATCTTTCTCTCCAAATAAGGTGGGTTGTTTTTCTATATTTCTAACTAGATACCATGTTAGGGGTGATTGAAATGATAATGCATGAAAGAAACTAATAAGAATACACTTAATTGGAAAAATGACTTGCTAGTTGATTAAATTGATTGCTTGATAGATTGCATGTTATCTTGTCATGAATCTTAAGTTGTATGCGAATCGTTTTGTAGTTATGGAATATATGAATTAGAATTGTTGTTAATGTCAAAACTAAGTACAAAATGCTAGTAGATGAAATTGTTGCTTTATGTACTTAGATGGACTTTCGTGATATTGCTTAGAATGAATAAATTATAATATGCTTTCGGGTTTATGAAAGAGGGAAAAAACAGGGAAATGATGTAGGAAATTTTAATACTAAGTTGTGTGAGAAATGTCAAAATGATTTATGAAAATAGTAGTATGCAATCTAAATTAATTGAATGAGAAATGTGCGTTTAATTACTAAAAAAAAATTATTTTAAATTATTAGAGTGTTAAATTATGTTAGAATATACATTCTGGAGATTTACAGGAATTTTAGTGAAAGCAAAACTAAAATAAGAGCTTTTGAATATCGAAATGTTCTAAGAAACAGAGAGTTGAATTAAATAAAATGCGAGTTGTAGTTATGACAACTTGAGCCTATAGCTCAAGTGGTCGGAGAGCCCTTCGGCGCTGCAGTGGCGCGGGTGTATGCGTTATTAGGTCACTGGTTCGATACTTATGGACACCATTCTTTTATGTGCGTTTTAAAATTAAACCAGTTTTTGGACAGAGAGTATATAACTCTCTGTCTTCTCTTTATATCGTTGAGCGCAAGTGGCCAGATGGCTAGCACGTGCGGCTGTTTTCTCTTGGGTCATGGGTTCGATTCTGGGTGCGTCTAGAATATTTTTATTTTTTTTTAAATGATTTTTGGGTTTTCTTGATGTGTAAAAATTCCGAAAAAAATACTATTATTATTCTAAAATTATGTGTGACTTATGAAAATTTATTGGGAGTTATTAGAATGAAATAAAGTGCTTTTTTTAAAGTAAAAGTGTGAATTAGAACTATAGTTTTTACACTCGTGTAATTTCACAAAAATGTGTTTTTACGAAGAAATTGAGATACGTATTAGAAAAGGAAAATTGAAAGAAATAAAGTATAAATGTGAAGTTTTATATGAGTTATTTTTATTAAAGAATAGTGTGACAATAGTGAGTTTGTGAATATTCACTTTGACTAGATATTTTGTGATATGATTTTAATGTGGAAATACATGTTAGTTATGAAATGCATGATGGATAATTGAACTCCATGTATGATTATTGACTCGTGAAAAGATTAGAAATCATGTGATTGAAAAAGAGAAATGTTCTTGAGTTTGACAACTCAGATTGTGAATTTGTGAATTGAAATTGAAAATTAGGATGTAGCCAAAACTCACACCGGCAAGTAAAAAGTGATGAGATATGATTATTTAAATTGAAAAGACCAAGTTTGGGTCAATGTGAAGTGAAAGAAAATAAGACCGGTATTAGTGAGAGGGCTAACTCTAAGAGATTAATTTTGTTCATGATTTCATAAATTAAGAATTAGTACATAGTGAAGAGGTGATGAAAGTGAGAGAAAAACACAAGTATGAGGGCCTCGAGTCTACGATGTGGGTGTGATTCACAGTTTGTCTTCACGATGCTTCGTGACATGACGTGGGCACTACTTCGGAATTATCGGGATCTTGACGACGCTTGTGGGGTGTTTGGTGACTGCGAGAGGATCGTGTGCCATGAAGGAGGCTGAATTGTCCATAGATAGTCTTCACGATGCGTCGTGACATGACGTGGGATTCCCCTCCAGTTTTTCTGTATATGAGCTCGTACTCATAGGACATCTAGGATACTTACCGTAGTTACAGTTGTAGATTAAGTCATGACGAGGGATTGAACCCTACAAGATGAAGAACGATTAAGAGGCTTGCCCTCGGACCTATGTAGTATGGGATGCATAGATACCGAACAAGTGCGCATTAGTGTCATGTAATATAAATAATTGCATTAAGGACTAAGTGCACAATCACAACACGACATCAATAGGGTATTCCCCTTAGTTTGATATGTGAATAAGTTTGTGTTTGTTAAATATGAAAAATCAATTATACTGTTTCCGGCATAGAGAGGATGGCCGTATATAATATTCGTCGGTTGAATAAACTGACGTACTCACAGTTTTGTATACAAGATAAATGACATAATAACGATTAAAGGAGAACTGATGCTTAGAGATTATTCAAATGTTGTTGTACTTTTATATAAATATTGTAAATTTGCTTCCGCTGTAAAATGTAAAGTGTAAGGATTTCTTGTAACTCTAATGTAAAGTGAAAAGTTTTAAATTTCTTGTAAAATTGTACGGAAGAAGTGTAAAGATCCTGTGGAATCTCGAATTCTGTTGTATTTTGGAATTCAGGGTGTTACAAGTATATACTAAATTCTATATACTGTAAACAATGAGATCAAATAATTGACCAAATAAAACATTATCACATGATACGCAGAAAATAAAATTTAAACAAAAGTCCTCATTACTGAGAATAGACCAATACCATACATGTAAGAAAAATTAACCTAAATTTACTTGTAACAAACTGTTAATAGCTCCAACTATTATTCACTTGAATTAACCTGAATTCACATGTAAGAAAAAACTTTGAAGTGAAAGCAATTCAAATCGTTAATAGCTCCAACAATTTTATCAACACCAGTACCATATGAACTATGAGCAATCCTGATGAAGTAAATGCAACACTCACTACAAAGCCTATCGGAGTATAAAAACAGTACATATTGAACAACTATAACATAATCCCATTGTAAATAATTCCTTTTATTGTTTGTGATGAAAATATGCAGACAGCATGAATGACAAAAATTTACCCTATGCCTTCTTATGCTAAATTCTGATTTTTGGCTTTCCTTGTACCTTCTTATGCTAAAGGACATTAGCAAATTTGTGAGCAATAAATCATTCTCACTATAAGAGTTAGACAACCAACTTCCCAGTATAGATGAAAAGCTTCTTTGACCATTATGTCTTTTCTGATTTGGGTATACAAACTTTTGTGCAAATAGTTTTGAGAAGATACCTTTCCAAAATCCTAAAACAAATCTAATGGTTGCGAGAATGAAATTTCCTTTTCAGGTTAATAACTCTAGATATACTTAAATCTGAATATAGTTTACTTGTACCAAATACTCCGTGTTCTGAACAATAACAAAGTGGATGTATTTTTCATGACACTCACCATGAATGTATCTATCAGAATGCACCATGGGAGTCATGGTCCCTGTTCTAATACCTAACCCCATCATGTATCACTTGGCTAGGCGTCAGGAGAACATAATCAGATTTTAATTTGTTCATTCATGCTGTTGCACAAATATTTAGGCACATTTCGTATATTGAGAGGGTAAAATTGCAATAGAAGACACATGGTCGAACTTCATAGAATCTTTTGAATATATCATGCTTTTGTTCTCTTGTCCATGCAAAGGTCCGGAAGTGGATGGTTTGAAACATTATTAAACAACCATCCTAACACCAATTTAATCAGGAGTAGACCCAATTTATAGATATTTAAAATTAATCAAGCACCAAAGTTCCTACATTACTTTTGAAAACTTGTAGCAAAAATGGATGGTTAGAAATGTTGTTTTACATGAATAAGAAAACAATCCTGAAATAAGCTTTGCCCTTGAAAATGCACCAGTGAATAAGCTTTACCCTTGATTAACAAATGACCTACCGGCATTATTTGCTAGAAAACGAATGCAGTCAGTGGTCGGGATCAACTAAATGTAACACAAACCTAACAAATTTGATCGGTGTGCAGTGAAAATTTTGATGAATCCAAAAAAAATTAAGTATACCTGAGATGTAGAGACGGTGAAATCGGTGGTCGGGATCAACTCAGGCTGCGGTCGGGACGTTGAAATCGGTGACGGTGAGGGGTTCGGTGGTTGGATGGGGTCGCAGTTGAGTAGCGTCAGGGTTGGTGCTGGTGTTCGCCGATCGAAACAGGGAGGAGGTCGGGGCTTTGGTCTGTCTGTCGATGAGAGCGAAAGGGAGGAGCAGGGGGGGTTTGGCTGGCGAGATATCTGGTGACGAGATCGAGAACGGGGGTCGCGACTGAAGGTGGGGGGGCACTGTGTGGTGACAGGAGGGGCTGTTGGCGGGAGGGCGGCGCTCAAGAGGCGTCGGGGGAGAAGAACAGTAGATGGGAAGAGAGAGAGAGAGGGCGATAGTGAGAGAGAGCAGGGAGAGAGAGAGAGAGACGGGGTGGCGCTCAAGAGGCATCAGGGGAGAAGAACAGTAGATAGGAAGAGAGAGAGGGGGCGACAGTGAGAGAGAGCGGGGAGAGAGAGAGCGGGAAGAGAGAGGGAGACAGTAAGAGAGAGAGAGATGGGAAGCGGAGAGAGGGAGACAGAGAGAAAAAGAGAGAGAGAGAGAGGATTTTGAAATTATGGGGTTTGGAATTTTTGGCGGGAAAATATGTTTTGTGAGAATCAATCTGGGCCATTGATTTTAAGGGAGATTGAAGGAGAGCCACTTGATAGATTTCTTTGTAATTTATTATATAGATATTGTGTATTGTGTTCTATAGGGCAACACGTGTTGAGTATTGATTATTGGAACGGATTGAGTGGACATAATGCTCAGTACCCTAAACCCAGTCTAATCTCTTTAAAAGCTGGTCTAGAGATAGTGCACTGTGATATTCCAATTGCTGATAAGCAGGGTATAATATCTTAAGCGGTTATGAGATAAACCCTAACCCTAATTACTCCTTATTAGATTTAACATCTCCAATTTGTTTTTCATTTAGCCCGCCATAATCTCTAATCTCTTCCAACAAACTGGTATTAGAGTCACGTTTGATCTACCAGAGTTCATCGAAAAGCTCGTCTCCGACATGACAAACATGATCTAGCCACAAATTCCGAAGTTGTTGAAGATAAACTATAACAATTGGAGCATCCAGATGAAAATCTTGCTGTCTAGTTTTAAGTACATATTTGTGGGCTTTTGTAAAAAGGTTCTATGTGGCATATTTGTGAGTTTTTTCAAAAGGAGCCACTTTCTGGAGCATGGAACTCCATACAATATATTTTTGGAGTCTTTTAGAGGAGAAAAAAAAATAAAATATATATTTTCTTAAGTATGTATATTTTTACAGGTTTTTAAAAAGGTTTCATGTGGTGAATTTATGAGATGCTGAACTTCATATAATATGTTTTTTGAACTTCATAGAGAAAAGAAGCATATATCTTTTTAAGTATATACACTTTTGTAATACACTTAGGCCCATCCCCAAGTAGAAGTGAGATTTATTTCAACATCCTAAAGTGTCTTTAAAAATATTTGCTAGTTTTTAGGTGCGACTTTAGTCTTGTACGGAATCGTGAGGAGCGTGATTGTCACTATAGAAGCAATTTGGAGTCCGGATATACAACCCTGATACATATCCTTGCCTACCAGGGTCGGTCCTGAGTTCCCGGGGGCTCGAGACGAAAGGCCCAAATAATTATTTTTGGGAGCCCCTAATAACAATATAAATTTTTACGTGCAAAATACGTCCCTATATTTACAAGGAAAATACAAATTTGGGACCCGTAAAATTGTAAAAAAATCTGGGGGCCTAAGGCGACCGCCTCACCGGCCTAAAGGTGGGGGCCGGCCCTGTCCCCTACAATATTTGGAGTCCGGATATACAACCCTGATGCATATCCTCGCCTATAATCCCTCAGTCTATTTATGTTGCTATATCTTTCTACTTGATTTGAAATGAATGAAAATAGCTAAGGTCATTCTAAAACGAAAAAAGAATTTAAAAAAAAAAAAAAAAAACCGTAGCCCCTGGGTGTTATAATAAGATTAAGATCCTATTGTTAAAAAATTAGAAGGTATCAATAGGAACTAGGGTCGGCCTCCCAATGGAGGCAGGGGAGGCGGCCACCTCGAGCCCCGATTTTTTTTTCAATTTTAGGGGTCCTAAAAAAAATGTTCTTGTATTTATAGATACATATTTTGCGCGTAATATTTTTTGAGGAGCCACCAAATTTAATTTTTTTGGTTTTTGTTTTTAAAATTTAGTACTTGGGCCGGCTTATTTTAGTTTTGCTTGGATTTGTATGATTTTTTTTCACAATTCCCTAAAATTTCATCAATTTCTTTATATACTAGATTTTCCTGTGGGCACGTGCCTACGATACATATTCGGAACGATACAGCATATGAAAGTCTTGCAAATAGTAAAACAACAATTATGTAGCTCAAGTTTGAATAGTAAAACAATAATTAGTTGTAAATAAAAGTCCATATTTTCATTAGTATATGTTAAAAAATAATTATAAATGGGGGTGTAAAATCCAACTTCTTAGAACTTTGAATGTGGAAAATGATGAAATTTAACTATTGATGAGATATTTGTTATTTTCAAAGTACCATGAGCAATAAAAAAATGTATAAAAAATCTGAAAATTTACAAACTTGAAATCTGAAAATATAAATTTCTGAGTAAATAGAGAGAGAATGAGAGAGAGTGAGAGAAATAAATAAATTAATAAATAAATAAATAAATAAAGGAGTTGTTTTTTGGGGATTTAAATTTGAGTTTTGGGGGAGAACTTTTGAGCAGGAAAATATGTTTTGCGAGGTTAGATTTGGACCATTGATTTCAACCATATTGAATGAGAGCCACTTGATAGTTTTCTTTGTGTTTTATTATATAAATATCACTTTTTAAGAATTGTAGCAAAAAAATTCAAAAAAAAATTATAATTTTTTTTTTAAAAATGTATTGGAGCCCTATTTCAAGAGTATGCCTTGCCCCCCCCCCCCCCCCGTGTAAACTCAAGGCCTGATAGGAACTAACAAAATTTATAGAGCTAGACGGATGAGTGATGATAATTTTGTTGCAAGTACACGAACCATTGTCATGGGATAATATCTCTAATATCTAATCTAATCTAATAATATTATAATGGGAGAGTTGGGGTTGTCATTTGTAGACAACATGTAATTTGTAGGCATTCAACCATCTAATATCAACTATTCATTTTTAAGTGGGAGTTATATTAACCATTCATTTACTAAATTGTTGTTAGCTACCATATATAATACACTCAAAGTTTAAATTTATTTACGACATAATTATTTATAAAATTGTCACTCATATAAAATAAAAGTTTGTGCCATTAGAGATAATTTGTAAAGAGTATATGATGAGTAAAGGAGGTGTCAGGTTCGAGGTCAGATTACGCCTTATTATTTATTATATAAAAAAATATTTAATTAGAATGTGCATTGCACGTGCAGATTATTAGGTCATTTATTAGGGAGAGAAATAAACAAAGTATTATCCAGTTGTATAATGTATGGTTTGAATGTGATCAAAGATAAGGAATGCAACCTGTCCTCACAATATTTTTGAGCACGTTGGTCGCCTTTACATGGTCCTAGTCTGTCTATAAAAGGGTTCAACGCAATGCCATTGATCCATGCAGCTTACTTACGGCAAGTTTCTCAACGAGCAGAGCATGACTAGTGAGAAATCTCTCTCTCTCTCTCTCTCTCTCTCTCTCATACATACACAAACTAGTAACTAATGTTACATATAATTAAATGTCTAATTATTAATGCAGCTCCAGTGAATTTCCTGTGGCAAGCTACTATAGTAGTACTGTCAGTTGCACTACTAGTCCATCCCATTTCAGCGTCTGATCAAACGGACATAAGCACTAGACAACAAATAGTAGCCACAAAAGCCGCCATTGCCAGTGATGATGGAAGGTGCGCTGACATTGGAAGGGATGTCATGGCTAAGGGTGGAAACGCAGTTGATGCTGCTGTTGCCACTTGCCTATGCTTGGGTGTGGTTGGCCAAGGTTCCAGTGGTATCGGTGGAGGTTCCTTCATGATAGTGAGGATGGCGAATGGGACCGCCAAGGCCTTTGACATGAGAGAAGAAGCTCCAGGATTAGCTAGTGAGGTAATCAATCAATTTTTGTTGGACTTCCAGAAAGCTCTTTATAAAAAATAGCTAGTAGTAGGCCAGGCTTCCACCTCATTTTTAATAATATATATAATATAATATAATATAATATAATATAATATACTTGTTAATTAATTAATATATGTATATTAATTGTTTTCAGAACATGTACGATGGTAAGCCTGAAGCAAAAGTTAGTGGGGGTCTCTCCATCGCCATCCCTGGGGAACTCGCAGGTCTTCATAAGGCATGGACCCAGTTCAAAAGTGGCAAGCTTCCATGGGAAACCCTAGTTGAACCAGCCATTAAACTTGCAGGAGATGGGTTTGTAATTTCCAAATACCTCCACTCTCAGTTTCTTGTCAACCCTCACGCTATGATCAACCAGACCGGCTTGTGTCAAGTATACACCAGATTGGGTCAACAAAAGTGTGATCAACTCGATGGTAAACCTGTCGATGATAGCTATATACAATACTTGTTAAACCCCGGAGATATCGCCAAAAATCCACAGCTAGCAATTACGCTCACACTTATCGCGAAACATGGGCCGTCGGTATTATACAATGGCTCCATTGGAGCCAGACTAGTCGCGGACATTCGTAAAGCTGGAGGTATCATAACGAGAAATGACTTAGCCGAGTACAAAGTGGTGGAACGGGAACCGCTGACTGCACAAGTACTCCCACCACCTCGTCATTGGTATGACTCGTTGATTCCTCCGCCACGATTGAGTGTCATCACAATGCCTCCTCCTTCATCGGGTGGATCTTGCTTCATACTCGTAAGAAAAACATACATACATATAAATAAATACGAGCTTTGATTGATTAATTAATTAATTTTTGTATATATAACTATATATGATTATATATCCAGATGTTAAATATCCTCAAAAATTATGGAATTCCGAAAGGACTTGATGACCCTACCGGAAGCCACCTATTTGTTGAGTCGTTGAAGCACGTGTTTGGAATAAGAGAAAATCTAGCCGATCCCGATTTTAAACCGGATGTTAAAGATGTAGTTGGGGAGATGCTCTCTCAAGAGTTCGCTGAGGCTATATATAGAAACATATCCACTACTCACACATCTAACCGCGCACGTCTATATGGTTCCTCGTAAGTAAAATTAATTAAGTACTGGATCGATCGATCGATCGATCTCTCTCTAAATTGTAGTAGCTAGTAGACATGCATTTACTTACTATGGAAAAATGATTGATTGATTGATTAATTAATTAATGACTAATTAACTTTTAATTAATCTGCAGGTGGGCTCCAATTCCCGATGGCGGAACTAGCCACTTTAGCATTATTGACGAACAACAAAATGCAGTTGCTATGACTACTTCTGTAAACTATCATTTCGGGTCACTTATTTTATCGCCGAGTACTGGAATACTACTTAACAATGTCATGGACGACTTCTCCTATCACAATAGTTCTCTTAATATACCACCAGCTCCTTCGAATTTTATCCAACCCAAGAAAAGGCCATTGTCCTCTATGACACCAACAATTGTTCTCCAGGTACGTACTCAATATATATATATATATTTATCTTAAATAAATTTTTTAAGGAAAAAAATAATAATAATAATAATACTTGTGATTTATAATCTTTAGGATGGAAAATTGAAGGCCGTGATTGGTGCAAGTGGGGGACCCTTCATCATCCCAGCTGTTACTCGAGTGTTTTTGAACCATTTTGGTATGGGAATGAAACCACTAGATTCTGTCCTCTTTCCAAGAGTTTATCATAAGGTTGAATATTGTACTAAACTCTCTCTCTCTCTCTCTCTCTCTCTCTCTCTTGCTATTTTCATCTATGTATGTACAATGTTCTTAACTCTGATTCTTTTTTTCTTTTTTTTTTGTTGGTATTTTCTTGCAGCTGTACCCTAATACAGTTTACTATGAAAATTACACGACAGTTACAAGTGATCGTATTGAGGTTCCGGATATGGTGCTTAATTACCTAAAAACTAGAGGTCATGACTTAGAGCCCTGGACAGGTGAAGGGGCGATTTGCCAGTTTGTGGTTCAAGGAAATGGATTTTTTGGATTCTGGCGAACACTTACTGCAGTAAGTGACCCAAGAAAAGGTGGTCGTCCAGCTGGGATTGGGTTTAATTAATTGAGATGTGCTTCCATCATTGCATGCAAAATCCGTACAAGTGTGTTCGACCAGTAAAATTTCTGGTTGTTAATTCAATGTGTTTTTAAGTGTATTTCATGTACAAGATTATGTGCCAGACAGTATATAAAATGTTTGGATGAATAATTTTGGCTGTAATAAAATGTTTGGAAGAATAAGTTTGGCTGTAATAAAATGTTTTTTTCCCACTAATCCGATGTTTTCTTATTTTGTGTTCTTTGATAAGAGCTTGCTAGTGTTATCCTGTGCAAATTGCACAGCCTAAAATAGTTTTGAGGAACTCATATAATTATATAAAACTTCCAAAAAAATGTGAGAGAATTTGGAGAAACTTATTAATATCATCCCTACTGTAATTACTGAAATGTTCATTATCATCCTCATATAAGTGTTGACTCTTAGTTTGGTGTGCCAAAACGTGCTTACAAATACTAATAAGTTTAAATTAAGATGTTCAGCTTTTCAGGAATAAATAAATCAATAAGAGAGTCAAAAAGATTCAAAAATAAGCAAAAGAAAGAAAGCAATAAAGAAGAATTACAAAATCAAGCCAAAGAAGACATTATTCAAAAAAAGCATATGTTGATTAGAGTCCAAGAAAACCAGCAAGATCAATTTCTGTACTTCCATATATGTGAGATTTTATATGTAATTGATTGATTATTGATTGATTAGTATATGGTAAGAATATAAAGTGGATTCGTCAGAATCAGCACGGTTGCGGTCGACCGTACCATATTGTCGGTCGACCGCTCATCATAGTTAAAATGATGAGACAGTCGACCATTCATCTTTCGACTTTTCGATTAAAAGATGAACGGTCGACTGTCCCTATTTGCGGTTGACCGCACCTCTTGCAGATTTCTCTTTTGGAATGTATCGTTTCTATTTTTGAGAGATACACTTCCTAGTCTATATATTTGGACGAACCCACTGTGTATTCTTCACATATTCCTCTAAGAAAAATCTTCTTAACTGTAATACCCTGATTTTTCAATTAATGAAAAATTATTTTATTTTGCATGTGGTGTGCACGTGCAATATTTTTGATTGAATTGAATCTTATGATTATTTTATTATGATGTGTATAAATATTTAAACATGTGTTTTCAAATTATTTCATACAAAAGCCTATTTCTTTAAATAAATAGAAAGCCATATTTTAAAGCCTCTTTCTTAAAGCCCAAAATGTATTTTTTATTTTTACTATTTTGGCCCATAAAACTAAGCCCATGGATTAATTTATTTAAAAATTCTATTTTTATTTATCAAATGCACAATTTTGGCCTAGTTGCATGCACGTGCACTATACGTACACGTGCAATGCACACTTCTCCATGTTGGCCGGTTGTGGACTTTTGGAGGGAGATTCAAAAGTTTTATGGAGATCATGGAGGTGGTTATGTAGTTGTGGGTAGTTTTCATAACTTCTACTCTCATCCTAGCCTTCCATCCTACAACCAACCAACTAATCCTAGCCCTTCATTCTACTTAATTTCAAGTATAAATACCCCCTCCCATGGCTATATTCATATGCAATTATATTTTCCCAAATCTATAGCCTAATTAGTAGTAGTTGTGAGATAAAAGATTGAGAGAATTGTGTGGGATTGTATTGCTTTCAACAAGGAGGAGAAGGGTCGGCTATTCAAGGAGGGAAGCTTTCGGTGGTGTTGTGGAGCTTGTGCGCGCATCGTCTAGGAGGAGGTGCATTTCATTCGCAAAGGAATTCGTTGCTATTGTATTGTTTTCTCTCTATACAAGGTGGGTAAAATTTTCCATATTTCTAAAGTAGAATGCTTGTTTGAATGAATGATAGTGGGTTTGATTTTCCTTATTTCTAAATTAGAAATGATGCTTGAGAATGATGCACGAAAAATATTAATAAGAGTACACTCTTAATTGGAGAATTGACCTATAAATTGATTGGAATGTGAGTATGCAGTTATATGTGATTTGATTAGTAAGAAATCTAAGTTGGTATGGATTAATTATAACCATGAATGTGAACTTGGCTAATAAAAGGATTTGTGGCATTAATTGTTGAGAAATGTTGAAAAGAAATGTTTGGTAAGTCGACTTAGGACCTTGTAAGTCGACTTATATGCTCATTTAAGTCGACTGGTGCTGTTATAAGTCGACTTCTTGCTGAAATTATTTACTTAAAATCATGGATGTTTTCTCCTGGACAGCCGACTTACTATTGTATAAGTCGACTGGTATTGATGCATTTTTATAAACTCAAATGTTCTACTCTTTTGAAAATACATGAGACTTTATAAAGATAATTTGGGAATTGTTGCATGGAATAAAATGTGATTTGAGAATAAAAGGTGTAATCAGAACTATGATTTTGATATGTGTATTTTTGGGAAAACATACCTTACAAAAGAACTAGAAATGAAGAAGATTAATATAGTAAAGATTGAAGTGACATCATAAACGTATGAAAATATGAACTATGAATACTCGTTAGTACTTCTCATTTGAGAACAGTGTGATAACCATGAAATGTGAATTACTCTTGTCGAAGAATAGCGTGACAAAATATGATGTGTGATTCCTTAATTTGAGATGTTTAAACTGTTCAGTCGACTTAATGTGTGTAGCAGTCGACTGTATAGAACTTGAGAAATTTCACAATTGAACTATGCAGAACAGGCGACTGTGTTGAACGACAGTCGACTGCCCTGTGGGTGATAATTGAAATTGGAATACTGCGGAACAGCCGACTGCTGTGTGCAGCAGTCGACTCTCTCGAGTAATTTTGAATACTTGAACTGACTGAACAAGTCGACTGGAAGAGATCCAAGTCGACTGTCCAGAGTGTTTAGATATGTCAGAGAACATTATTCTGTCTATTTTGAAGATTGTGAACTTTATGATTGATGTTGATGAACTCTTTTTATCGCTGTATGAATTTATATGAAATGAATCATAGTTTGAATTGAGAAATTTACATGAAATGAGTCATACTTTGAATGAAGAATTACATGAATATGAAAGCTAAGATCATGATTATGAAAAATGAACTCAAGAGCTGGAAGTGCTCAGATTATGTTAGAATTTGTGAATTGGAATTGAAATGAAAGAGTAGCTAAGTCTCCCCCGGCAAGTGAAAAAGAAATTGAAATGAATATTGAAAAGAAAGACCAAGGTTGGTCATGTTGAAATGAATGCATAAGTCCGGTTAGTGGAGAGGCTAACTCTAGAGCTTTGATTTGGTTCATGATTCTAATAAAAACTAAGGATTAGTACATAGTGGAGATGTGATGAAAGTAGGAGAAAAACACGAGTGAGAGCCATCGGATTGCGGCGGAGGGTATTTCACAGGTTCTTCACGATGAGTCGTGACATGACGTGGATACGGCTCCAGGGTGCCGTGGCGGCAGAGAGTATTTCACAGGTTCTTCACGATGCGTCGTGACATGACGTGGATACGGCTCCAGGGTACCGTCCCTGTGGTGACACTTGTGGGATGTTTGGTGATTGCATGAGGATCGTGTGCCATGAAGGAGGCTGAATTGTCCATAGGTTCTTCACGATGCGTCGTGACATGACGTGGGATTCCCCTCCAGTTTCTGTACACGTGCTTGCACTCATAGATCATCTAAGACACTACCGTAGTTACAGTAGTAGATTAAGTCATGGCGAGGGATTGAACCCTATAAAGATGAAGAACGATTAAGAGGCTTGTCCTCGGACCTATGTAGTATGGGATGCATAGACTCCGAACGAGTGTGCATTAGTGTCATGTAACATAAATAAATGCATTAAGGATTAAGTGCACAATCACAGCACGACATCAATAGGGTAGTCCCTTTAATTGTAATGTGACAAGTTTGTGTTTGCTAAATATGGAAAATTAAGTTATACTATTTCCGGCATAGAGAGGATGGCCGTGTATAATGATCGTCGGTTGAATAAACTGACGTACCCACAGTCTTATATGCACGTAAATGGCATGTTAAAGGTTAAAGAGGAATGGATGCTTAAAGATTATATCATGTTGTTGTACACTTATTTAATTGTTGTAAATTTTACTTCCGCTGTGCAAATGAAAAGTGTAATATTGATGTAAACTCTGATGTAAAAAGAAAAGTTTGAATTTCCTTGTAAAATTGTACTAAAGAAAGTGAAAAGATCCTGTAGAACATCTCGAATTCAGTGTATTTGGGATTCGGGGCGTTACATTAACTAATCAATTCAACAATCAATCCGAGTGTGTGATATTTATTTGTTTTCTTCAGTCAGGATCATTAAAGATCTTGAGTTTATCTTTTCTTCCACTTCGGTGAGATTTACGGGGCTTGTCTTAGAAATTCTGTGGGTGTAATAGGTCTCTTAGCCTCAATCTGAGAATCATTGTACAAGGGTTTGACTATAGCGGAGCGCTTGTGGCGGAGAATTGTTACAAGTAGGTGGTGTAGACGTAGATCTAGGGGTCGAACCACGTTATATCGCTGTGTCACTTGTGCTTGCTGTGTTTGCTTTCTCTATCTCTTCTCATTTACTTTGCAACTTAATTTTAATTTTTTATTTCTGCACAATCATCCTATTTACCCCCCTAGGGTGATTTACAGTGGTATCAGAGCAAGGTGCTTACTAAGAGCTTAAAAGCTTAAGCAAAGGTTCAATGGCGGAAATCCCTCCTCCAGAAAATTTGTACTCATCGGAGCCATTCATCTCCAGTGGGACCAGTCTAACATGTTCACCATATTTTGATGGAAAATGCTATGATGTTTGGAAAGTTCGTATGCCTCACTTTTTGCAGATGCTAGGGGAAGAAGTTTGGAACAAGTGCATAAACAAAACTGAGATTTCTGTCAGCGATGGAAAGTGGGCTTTCACAAAAGCTGAACTATTATTGAAAACTGCAAATTCCATGGCTATGACAGCACTCTGTGAAAGTTTGAATAAAGAATAGTTGATGCGATGTGGACAAAATTGCAAAACGGCCTATGAAATTTGGAACAAAATGCTAAAACGTCATGAAGGAACATCTGAGGTAAATGCAAAAATTAATTTATGCTTTTATAAGTTTGATGTTTTTCGTATGTTGTCAGGAGAAGACATAGATCAGATGCTTGCCCGCTTCGGCATTATCGCACATGAGCTTGAGAGCTTAGCAAAGGGGTTAGATGATGACCGAAAGGTCAGAAAAATCATAAGCAATCTCACACCTGAATGGGACTTTAAATCTGCAGCAATGAGGGAGACACTAGAAGAAAAAAGATTCGAGTACTACACTTTTCAAGGAAAATTGAAGACGTATAAGATGGAGATGGCCGCTTGTAGTGCACGATACAAGTACATGGGAACAACTAACTAATAACATGGAATGTGCATGATACAAAATAAAATACTAGCATGGCAAGATGAACAAGTACAAGTGGCATGTATCAAGTGTCAAGTGAACAAGTATCAAGTGTTAGAATCAAGTGTCATGTACAAGTAACAAGTGTCAAGTGTCAAGTAACAAGTATCATGTATCAAGTATCAAATATCAAGTATCAAGTAATCACGTATCATGTTCAAGTGTCATGAGCAAGTCTTGTGTTATTACTATCTAGCTAGCACTTCATGCGCCCTAGCTTTTTATCACATGGTTGCTACATTCAAACAAATTACGTTTAGATTTCGTAGGGAATTCTATAGGGCCGTGTACTCAGGGACAAGTAATCCAAATCATATCCAAATTCCAAATTAACCAAATCATGTACCAAATTCCAAATTAACCAAATCATATACCAAATTCCAAATAATCCAAATCATATGCCGAATTCTAAATGTGGGAAACGCGAGCCCCCTTCCGAGTACACTTTTCTATATTGTCCACTACTAGATTTTTTCCTTAACCCTGCCTTGGTTATTTATTATTTCCAAGTACACATGATCAAGAGATAACGAGAACAAAATCAGGACAGGATAAGGATGTATCAAGAGCTCATAAAATGCAAGGAACATGTTCTAAATCAAAAAATACATGAAACAACATGCAAGTATTCAAACATGGCAAAATATCAATTCGGGACAGCAAGACATTGTTGTACCAAAACTGAGATTCTTGCTACCACAGGAATGCAAATCTGGATCCGCCAGAAGATCTAGAAAATAGACTCCCGACCGAATCCAGCAAACATATATAAGTCATATGGTATTTCACAACAACAAGTCTCAAAACTGGTTTGAATCCAGAAAACGTATTCAGCCATAAATCAGAAGATCGTATTCAAAGTCAGGAAAAAAGCATGAAAACTCATTAATTAAATCCACGAAAAATCTGGAGTATTCCCCTATAAGTGTAGTAACAGAAAATAAAGTTTCATAAATTTCCAACAAAAATAGAGTAGTCAAGTGAAATCAGAAAACAACAAGGCACGACAGTTTTGCAAATCTGAAATCATAAACACTGTAGTACGAAAACAGCAATATCTCACAAATCATAAATCGAAATCCAAATCCGTTAAAAGGAAAATAAAATAGATACAGTAGGCTAACTTTAATATTCAGAAATATTTTAGAAACAGCAAGTAGAAATAGGTCGAAAATCATGTTCTTTTCTGAACAGTAGTAAAATTCTGCATGTAAAATCTTTGTTTGTAAGCATAAAAATGTTTGTAAAACTCTTCAAATAAATTCATAAAAATTCTGGGTTAATCCCAATCAGGTCTATAAGTACTGAGCAAAATTTCATATCAAAATAATAATTTTAACACCAGAATAAAAATATATTACTCTTCAGAATTCATAGAAAACGCAGTCTGGAAATCTTTCTACACCTCAGTAGTAAAATAGGCAACTTACAAACCGTAAATCGAAATTGAGGTCCATCAAAAGGATTGGAAAATAGTTAGAATTCTCTAAAAATCATGTTCACAAAATATTTTCAAATACAGACCTTAATATGGTCTAAAATACTGATCAAAATGAGAAAACCAACAAAACTGAAAATATTATCCATGCACAAAATCAACTAGTTTATCTGAAACTCGTCCAAAACACAACCAAACATAAAATAGAGTATACTGGATGTCCAAGTAACACGGTATATGGTATTTCACAAGTCCACAACAAGTATAGCATGAATAACACAAACGAGCACAAGATAACATATGAATAACACGCATATATACAACAAGATGTGGTCAATTCTAGGTTATATCATGTCATGTATGTCGTGAGGCAACTATGATCAAATCATCACTATAGAGACAATAAAAACAAGGAGTTTCACACACAAATTGTCTCTAGAACCCAACTACACTACAGGTGGTATTTAGTACTTGTATTTGGAAAGGAATTTAATACAAGTTACTTTCCTGAGAGACGACGACGGGAATGACGATGCAAAAAGAATAACGGGAACGAATTCTCAGGGCATGAACGGATCACGAACACAATCCAACGAACGGATCGAACACGAACCACGAACACGATAACGAGCACATGAACATGATAACGAGCACACGAACACACAACAACCGAACACAGCCCACGATCACATGAACACACAACAACGAACGAACAACCAACACACATACACAAGGAGGGCTTGCTAATGTTGTGGTGGCTGCAGTCGGCCGAAAACAGGGAAGGGACAGCCTGGGAGGACGGCGATGGCAGCGAAGTTGCTGTCGCTGTTCACCGCAGGTGCTGTGGGCTGCCACAGTCGGGAGAGGAGCACATGGCCACGAGTTGTAGGGTGCCGAGGTACAGGGGGGTCAACAGCGACGTGAGGTGTTGTCGCGGCCGGTACTGCATCATCGTGAGGTCGGAGCTCGGCTGCAGATTGAGGGACAGGGAGGTAGAAGATGGAGAAGGTCGGGATGAGGGCTGAACGGGCTGGAGTCAGGGCTGTCGAGGCAGCGAGAAGCGGCTATGCGACAGGGGGAAGCACAGGAAGCAGAAGTAGGGAAAAGGGGCTGATGGGTTTGCTTGGTGATGAAGGATAACAGGCTCAAAATATAAATAGGTAGGGGATTAGGTTTAGGGGCATAACGTTGCGGGTATATGGGTATATGGGCTGAAGAGGTTTTAATAGGGGTATTGGAATTTTAAATGGTTTCAATTTAGGGTTTAATAAAATCCAATAGGGTAATAGGGTTTTTAAAAACTAATAGAGAATAAAATAATCAATAAAATGTAGGTTTATATAACCAAATATAATTTGTACAACAATATGAAAATTATTTTAAATAACTACAAATACAATTGGTAAATAAAAGTGGATTTTTAATAACCAGTCAAAAATATCAATAATAACAATAATACTAATAACAATAATAATAAGAAGAAAATCATATAATAATAATGGTAATCATAATAACAGTAATAATAATAATAAGAGTAATAATAACAAAAATAAGAATTGTATTTCAATATATAAATCAAAGAAAATATTTACAAATAAAATTATTGATCGAAAACAGATTTTAATAGGAGATCCAATACTATAATTTGACAAAAGCAATTGAAAGCGGTAAAAATAATTTACGAAAATTGTAAATACAGAAAATACACAAAAATTCATTTTTTGGGAAAAACAGGGGTTACATGGATGGTCGAATGTTCACTTGTAAAGGTGTACAGTCGACTGGGCGGTCAACTGGTTCGCTATCAGGTTTTTGTTTAGTCACAAGACTTGTTTTTAGTGGATTTGCGGTCGACCGTGCGGTCGACCGGTTTGCTCACTGTTTGGTTGGCTGGATTTTAAAATTCTTCATAGTCGACCATGCGAACGACCGGTTTCATTTCCCCCACTTCATCCCCCCCAACCCCCCCCCCCCCCCCCCCAAATTGCTTATTCTCATGCATGTTCTTCATACTAGTTTTGATCTTTACAATGTGCTATACTATTTAACATTTTCCATGCATGTATTTAGGGGGTGTAATTCAATCTTTTCAAATACATCTTGTTCAAAATTGTCGTATTTAGGGGGAGTAATTCAATCTTTTCAAATACATCTTATTCCGAATTGTCCCCTCTTGGTGTGTTCCAAAAGGGGGGAGAACTTTCTCTTGAATGTTTTAAGCTTGAATGATTTAAACTTAAAAACTTTCTTTTGCTTTCCCTACGATTCTTCATCTATATTTAGGGGGAGTACTAAATTTAGGAGGAGTATGTTATACACCTTGTTTATACATCATTTATCATTTCTAGTCCCCTCTTGGTGTGTTCCAAAAAGGGGGAGAATCTTTTTTAATGTTTTAACTAAAGCTTACGGAAAATAAATACTGAAAATCTCTCTTGAATATTTTAGTCTACATCTATAATATATATTTCTTTTTGAATGTTTTAACTAAAATTTACTGAAAATAAATACTGAAAATCTCTTTTGAATGTTTTAGTCTACATCTGTACTATACATTTCTTATGAAATTTTTTGATACGGGGAGTATTGGATTAAGGGGGAGTATTTATTTTCTTTATTTTCAACATTCAAAGGCATGTTTTGTTCACTCCAAAAGGGGGAGATTGTTGACTCTTAGTTCGGTGTACACAAAACGTGCATAAAAATACTAATAAGTTACAATTGAGTTGTTTAGGTTTTCAGGAATAAATAAATCAATAAGAGAGTCAAAAAGATTCAAAAATAAGAAAAAGAAGGAAAGCAATAAAGAAGGATTACAAAATCAAGCAAAAGAAGACATTATTCAAAAAGAGCACATGTTGATTAGAGCCCAAGAAAGCCAGCAAGATCAATTTCGGTACTTCCACATATGTGAGATTTTATATGTAATTGATTGATTATTGATTGATTATTATATGGTAAGAATATAAAGTAGATTCGTCAGAATCAGCACGATTGCGGTCGACCGTACCATATTGTCGGTGGACCGCACCACAGTCGACCGCTCATCCCAGTTAAAATGATGAGACAGTTGACCTTTTTTTTTCGGATTTTCAATTAAAAGATGAATGGTCGACTGTCCCTATTTGCAGTCGATCGTACCTAGTGCAGATTTCTTTTTTGGAATGTATCATTTCTATTTTTGAGAGATACACTTCCTAGTCTATATATTTGGACGAACCCGGCCACTGTGTATTCTTCACCTATTCCTCTAAGAAAAATCTTCTTAACTAATCAATTCAACAATCAATCCGAGTGTGTGATATTTATTTGTTTTCTTCAGTCAGGATCATTAAAGATCTTGAGTTTGTCTTTTCTTCCACTTCGGTGAGATTGACGGGGCTTGTCTTAGAAGTCCTGTGGGTGTAATAGGTCTCTTGGCATGAATCCGAGAATCAATGTACAAGGGTTTAAGTATAGTGGAACGCTTATAGCGAAGAATTACTACAAGTAGGTGGTGTGGACATAGACCTGGGGGTCGAACCACGTTATATCGCTGTGTCGCTTGTGCTTGCTGTGTTTGCTTTCTCTATCTCTTCTCATTTACTTTGCAACTTAATTTTAATTTTTTATTTCCACACGATCACCCTACTCACCCCCCCTAGGGTGATTTATACAATAAGCATAACACTTCCAAACCATAATGTTATTCAATTGAATATTATTAAAGTTAAAAAATGCATGCAATGAAAAGTTGTCAACTTATTTATGTTAACATGTATATTATAACATCATTAACATTCAGTAAATAGGTTATATACATTATAAAGCATACATTATAGCATAGGTTAAGGTAAAGATGATATACTAAGAAAATCATATAAAAATAATTTTTTGAATTGTGTTTGCTTAAAAATGTAATTTTAAGTTAGGGGATGTGGGTAGGTTTGGGAAGAGACGTAAGATTTTGTGTGATTTGAGAAAGTGGAAGAGGAAGAGACTGTGTTTGAGGGTTGTGATTTTTTTTTTTTTTTTTTTTTTTGGTTTTTAATAGAATCGTGCGTAGTGCATGCGTTAGTTAAATAGGAATCCCTATTTTTTTTTTTCTCATTTCTCTATTTCAATATAGAGAAAGGAGAGATGGGGTAGACTCTCTCTCCTATTAGTATAAGATGTAGATATAATTTTTTTTTACAAGTTGTGATTGACGGAAGTGAATTTCTATGCCTAACTGGGCTTATGGCAATTCATCTATTGCGACATTAATATTCATATCTTCACTTTGAAAAATTGTGCTCACAGAGTTAATTGCAAATAATAAATTTTGCCAAATAATCATGCCAAATAAAAATTCAAATTTCTCTATTTTATTTTGGCTAATGACGTAGCTTCACTAATTACTTTAGGATCATAATTAGAATTGGCTACATCAATTAAAGTATCTCTTACTTGTAAAGGTTGATATCTTATAGCCTTAACACTTTCAATACGGCTCTCCCAACGTGGTTGTGATAATTGTTTAAGTGTTAGGCCTTTCACATTATCTTCAAAAATTTTCCAATGCTTTGTAGAAGCTCAAAACAAACAATATATGCATTGTATAGTTCCAAGAAAAGAAATTGCTTTAGCACAAGAGTTAGCCATATCTCAAAGAGCAAGATTCAGACTATGACAACTACATGGAGTGTAAAAGGCTCTAGAATATATTTCAGGTAATCGTTTTTGTCATATTCTTATCCTCTATATCATCAATATTAAGTGGATGAGTCTTTAATTCACTTTCAAGCTCCTTAAAAACCGTAAGACCCATGTATCATGCACTTTCAAAAATCTAAACAAAAACTCTTCTACTTTGATTGGATTTGAAGACACATCCACACATCTTACAGCTAGTGACATTTGTACTTCATGGCTTATATCTGGAGTACAATCAAGTATAACTGAAAAATACTTTGCTTCCTTAATTTTCTTCAAAATAACATTTTTAATCTCATTCTTCAACATTTGAATCAATTCATTTTGAACTTTAGGACCAAGATAATGATAATGGATTTCACTTTTATCAATGAACCTAAGGTGTTCTTGCATTACTGGATCAAACTCACCAATCATTTATTTGATAAAATTTTTAATGTGTCCACAAAATTCCATTTATTCAATAACTACAGCATGCTTTTGGAGGTAGCACATGATATAAGATTGTTCCATGCATACTAGTTATTCATGACAATTTTAAATAGCAGGTCTTCTTTGTTAGTTAAAAACTTGAATCTCAAAGATCATGCACCAACCATAGTATGTGTATGTTAGTTTATAATACAAAATACACAGAAGTACTGTATATATTTTTTTAAAGCACAGCTTCGCTGTATCGTCAGGTAATGGATTGTTTTTTGATGAACCAGATAGAGTCTTGCGACTCCAGCCAAACAGTCAATAATATATATGAAAAGAAGTGCAGACAAAGTTTTACAAGTCGTAAAACCAAACAATACAGGTGAATAAAAAATAATCACCCGAGTGCAGCACAAAAACAATACCTCCAAAAACACTAATTACAACTACACAGACGGAAGAAACCCAACTAGATAACAGACTGGTCAGCAGAACTGGATGGCACCCGCAAGAACAAAGTCGCCCTCCGATCCCCAAGACAAGGAGGGGACGAGGTGGATTATGCGCTCGAGCAAGGCTGCGAAAGGAGAGCGCTGGGAGAGGCACACACCAAGCAGGCTGAACGCGGAGGATCCAAAAACCAATTGAACAACGATAGGTGCCATGTCCCGGGCCTCAACAACAGACTACCTCCGCGGGGAAAAGAAGAGCCGATCCAGGGCGAAGCAAACTGGTGAAATCCAGCTACACCCCTTAAGGGACTCAACCACGGCCTACAATCCGCAATGAACAAACCGAAGCCATAAAAGGGCAAAAACAACGAAGCTAAAATGCGCTCATAACAAGTTAAGACGGAGGAATCAAGCACGTACTACCAAAGTCCAACAAAAAGAAGAGAGGAAGCAAATTCCTCTAAGACAACTCAGAAAACGAACACATAATCGAGTCAATAGAGGCTCATTACAGAAAACGCTTAGCACACATCATAGCAGGAGACAAGTAGAAGGCCGCTCCTTCGAGCGCACCAAAGCGCCAATCCAACATAATAGCCCAATACCCAAAATAGACCTGGATCCGTCCAAGAAGAGACAAAATAACAACATCCAGAGAAATATCACCAGCAACAAAAAATAAGTAGCAAACAAACCAGCTTAGAGCCAATAGAAGCTCACAAAAGCTAAACAGAAATAAGATTAAGAACAAAGGAGTACAGAAGAAAATAGCAACTACTGCTCTACAAGCGCGGACAAAACCAAAATCCGAGCAAAAATGCACATCTACGCAGACGCAGAAAGAGAAGATCCCAAACATCTTCAAGCCTGCGAACAAGAGAATAGGTAAACAAGAATAAAGTTAATCAGAGGAGAGAAACCAAAGCAGTACTGTAAAAGAGAAAAGATCATAAAGCATTAAGGGTACGGAGACATAGTAAGGCGTCATCTAGCCTACGACTGAAAAGAGAGTCTCTAGCTTCGATAGTAAGAGTCGAAGACCAGAATTTAAAGAAGAAAAAAAAATCTGCTATTATGAGTTGGATAGAGGAAGCACGGTGTTTGAATAACCTCTTATTTCTTTCCATCCAAATGGTCCAAATAATAATTTGAACCGATAGATTCCATGATCTGTGGTACTTAATAATCGAGGGGAGAGTAGACCAGCATGAGTGTAAATTGGAAGGAATAGAAGGGAATTCCCATGCTAGGGAACTAATTTTCCACAACGGGCGCGTGAAAACACAACCAACAAACAGGTTATCTGCGTCCTCTAAACAATTAGAGCAAAGGGGACACCACTGACCCCACGCTAAATTCCTTTTGTTGAGAATTTCAACAGTAAGCAGCTTGTTGTTGAGAGCGAGCCAGGTAACAATTTTAACTTTGAGGGGAGCGCAAGATTGCCAAATGAAATGAGCGAAAGGGGAGAGGATGCCTCTAAAGTTAAGAAAGTGGTAAAAAGATTTAACTGAGTAAATCCCCGTCGGGTTCCAACGCCAAGAGATATCTTCTTTTGGTCGCCACTCAAAATTGTTAAGAGATCTCAGGAGTTCATTAAAGTTAGAAGTTAAGTGAGTCGGAAGACTTTCTGAGAAAGGGATAAGCCATTGTCTTTGCTAGTCAATTAGGGTAAAGGAGTCTGCTACTGTGGCTAGGGGATTGGATGCTAGGCGGAAGAGAGCAGGAAAAGAAGAGGCAAGTTTGGAATTTCCAATCCAAAAATCAGACCAGAACATTGTCATAGAACCATCGAAGCAATCATGGATGATGCTGCATTGGAATGCATCGGCCGCTTTCCAAATCCCCTTCCTGAATGGGGAGGCATTGCGATGGATAGTGGTGGAGAAATCCCACCACCGTCGGTTGGAATAGCAGTTGGCCTTAATACTGTGGATCCAAGGTAAATGATCACATTTAAAAAACCTCTAGATCATTTACCCAACAAGGCCAAATTATGGTGTCTGAGGTTCAAAACCCCTAATCCCCCAGCCTATTTGGAGGAGCAAACCAGTTTCCAATTGCTAAGGTGAGAACCTGGTTTGTGATTGGAAGAACCTGACCAGAAAAAGTTACTTCTGATTTGGTCTAACCTCTTGATAACCCAAGAGGGAACATAATAGAAAGACATCATGTAGAGAGGGATAGCTGAAAAGACCGAGTTAAGAAGGATAAGTCTACCTCCACGGGAGAGGAGTTTCCCAGTCCAAACATTTAACCTGGATTCTACCTTGTCAACCATCGACGAACAGTCGGCTTTATGCAGTTTCCCCTATCTCAAGGGGATACCCAAATACGTAATGGGGAAAGAGGCAATAGGGCAGTTGAAGAAGTTAGAGATTTCGGTCTGGCAGTTGGGAGAACCTCCCAACCAGAGAACCGAGGATTTTTGAAAATTGATCGAAAGACCCGAAGCCAGTTCGAAACAGTAAAGAAGGAGTTTAAGGTTGCGGAGAGAGTGAAGGTTTGGTTTAGCAAAAATGATTGTATCATCCACGTATTGCAGGTTAAGAACACCGTGAAAAAGACGCGAGTCACCCAGACCCTCAATGACCTGAGCTTCCCATGCATTGCGCAGAAGTTTGCTAAAAACATCTGCCACTAGGGAGAATAAGAGGGAGGAGAGAGGGTCACTTTGGCGGAGGCCACATTTAATTTTAAATTTGTGAGCTTCAGAGCCATTAATAACGATGGAAGAGGTGCCTGAGAAGAGACTGGATTTAATCCAAGCGATCCATTTGGGACCAAATCCTTTGTTAATGAGGATGTCAAACAGGAAGTCCCAGCTGACATTGTCGTAAGCTTTTTGGAAATCTAGTTTGAGAAGAATACCTTCTGAGTGAGAGTTGTGACAATGAGAAATAATTTCTTGGGCCGATGCCACACTATCAAGGATAAAACGATCCCTGATAAAACCCGATTGGGCGGAATCAATTAGGGGAGGAATTACCTCACTGAGATGCGCGGAAAGGACTTTCATGATGATTTTGAAAGTGGTGTTAATAAGACTAATAGGCCTAAAGTTCGACACAGAGTTTACTCCCAACATTTTAGGGATGAGCACGATGTGAGTATAATTGATACGATCGAAGGAAAAAGATCCCTGATGAAGATCCGTAAACATACGGAGGAGATTATTTTTAAAATAGTGCCAGAACCTTTGGAAAAAGAAAGCAGGGAATCCGTCCGGTCCTGGCGCTGAATCGCTTTTTAAAGCGAAAACAGACAATTTAATATCCTCCAAAGAAAAGGGGGCTTCAAGGGAAGAAAGGTCCTGAGACGGAGTACCGTAAAGTTGGTGCCAATCGAGGCTAATGGATCGCTGTTTATAAGAACCAATAAGATTTTTATAGAAGGAGAGGAAAGTCCGATGGATCTCCTCGTCGGAATTAAGGTCGACACCATTGTCTAAGATTGAAGAGATACGATTACAAAGTTGCCTGTGGGACGCAAAATTGTGGAAGAAAGCGGTGTTGCCGTCACCTTCCTTTAACCATTTAACTCTGGCTCTTTGAGCCCATTTGATGTGGTCCTGATAAAGAAGGTCGGCAAAATCTCGCTTACAAGAAAGCCTCACGGCTCGAGCTGAGTCAGAGAGAGGACTCTGCTCCTCCATCTTATCAAAAGACTCGATAGAAGCTAGAAGAAAGTTTTTTAGAAAATTGGTGTTATTCTGTCTATCATTGCGCCAAATCTTGCAGCCAAATTTGATAGCATGAAGTTTGAGGAGGATGCTACCCAGACCAGAAGATCCGGTAACTGCGGATAAGCATTCCGCTATAAGGTTGACGAAGTGTTGGTCTTGTAACCAAAATTTTTTGAAGCGGAATTTATGAAGATGAGGGAAGGAGAAGTTCGAGTAAAGGGCGATTGGAACATGGTCAGAGGAGGGGTTGGGTAAGGCCTTGGCGAAGGAGTTGTGAAACTGGTTAATCCAGCTAAGAGAAACGAGAAACCTGTCAAGTTTGGCCATCGACGGAGACTGACGAAGGTTGGACCAGGTAAACGATCTACCGTTAAGCGAGAGATCGGTCAATTCAATATCGCGAATGCAATCATTGAAAAGGGTAGATTGAAAATCATAGGGGGACAGGGTTGACCTTTCGGAGGAGAATCTGGTGATATTAAAGTCCCCACAACGAAAACAAAGATCAGTCGTGAAATTGTGGAGAGATTGGAATTCATTCCAAAAGAGAGGACGCTTGTCAGAAGTGGAGGGACCATAAACCGAAATCACCGTGAGGGAACAATTGAGAGCCATCCAGTGCAGTTGGACGGTAAGGAAAAAGTTAAGACGATGGACCGAGATTAGAGAGAAGACCGACTCTTTGAATCCCAAGAGGATGCCTCCCCTAGATCCTATCGCGTCAAGAGAGATCCACCTGGGGATGATGGATCCTCCGATGGTGCGAAAGAAGGGGAGGGAGAATCGATCTTCGATTCTTGAATAGAAATAAGGTCACAGCGAGAAGAGTTAATAAGATGAAAAATAGCCCTTTGTTTAACAGGGCAATTGAGGCCCCGGATATTCCAAGAAATACTAATTATGGAGAATAAGATGCTCCCAAACTCTGTTACGTTCTTTCTGCCTAATGGAGAAGATCAAAGACGAGTTATCCGAGTCTACAAAACTCATATCCTTGGCGCAATTAGTCAATTATAGATTGGACAAATGGTCAAATTGCGAATGGAATATAGACCCCATTAAATTTTGATACGGTTGGGAAGGGGGGAGGGACGGTTTTGTGCCGGGATTATCTAAAGCTAGCGGAATAATTCTGGGAGAAAGAGTAGTAAAAGCTTTCGCTATTTTTTTAGCTAGGATCCGGGTGCTAGATCGAATGAGACAGTGCAGTTGCCTATCATCAGACAAAAGCTTAAAACCAGAGCCTCCTTTCTCTTTAATAGGAGTTCGAGAAGGAGGAATGTCAAGGTTTTCTATATAAGATAAAGTGGATATAGTTGGAGAGGCTTTAGAAAGGAGAGATTTCGCAATATCGGCCCTAGACAAAGAGCAAGGAAGGAGAAGATCAGAGGAGCAGACGGTGGATGATAAAATGCCTAGTATCACCTCCCCCACTGCCCTCAGTTCGGGAGTAACCCAAGGGAAAAACGAAGAAGAGAAAACAGGGTGGAAAAGAGCCCGGAAAGGGCAATAAGAAAATGCGCTAAAACACCATGAAAGCTCCAATAGCCGAGCAGGATCATTAAAAACAAACTGAAAGAAAATAATGGAATTAGACACAGGTGATACCTATTTGAGAGAACGCTCATGCTCCAGCTCCGCTTCCTCAACTTGAAGCAAGTCATCTTGATCAATCCAAACCTCATCTTTAGAGGAAGGGGGGAAGAGTCGGAACAGAGGCAGTGATGCATGGAAAATGCGCTTGCCTTTGAAAAATATCCCAATCGGAAGCATAATGAGGATTTACTTCCCAATCTGGCCACTGAGAGGCGACAGATTACGACTTGGAAGTGGGAGGAGAAGAGGAGGGAGGCAGCGCAGGGAAGGTCCTCTCCAGGGAAGCTGGCTTAATTGGAGCGGTGGGAGGAGGATGAGGAGGAAGGGCTGACGTAGAAGAAGGAAAGGAAGTTGGCACCTTCGCAGCCTGATTAGAAGAGATATCGGGGTTGATCCAAACCAAATTTGGTGCTTTGGAGGGAGAGATCTTGTTGCTGCTAGACAGAGGATACCTTTTCCTGGAGGTGAACTTTTGAGTCCCTTTCCACTCCATTTTGGAAGAAGAGGATGAGCCAGGGTGGAAGGGAGCAGAGGACATAGATGGTTTAGAGGCTGGCTTCAGGGGTCCAAGGGATGGCAGAGGAAGAGAAGCACTAGGGTTCACCATGTCATGATATTGCATGGAGACCGTGAATGAGACTAAATTGTCATTCAGGGAATAAGCCTCGATACGATCTTGACGCAAAGGCACTCGAAAGGTAGCTTCCACTTGAAGACACCCCGAAGCCAACTTAGCCGAGGAGGAGATGCTAATGATCTCTCCAATGCATTTGGACATTTCACCAACCAGGTGCAAGAATTCACAGAAAGGGGGGAGGCCTAGGAGCATGACCTTGGTAGCAGAGGTGCAGATAGGTTGCGTCGGAGGACCAAATTGAACCCATTTCCGAATAGAAAAGGTGATGGTTCCAATTGCCAGGGAGGAGTTATCAATCAGTTCTTCTAGAATTTTGGGGGAAGGACAGCGGATAACTACATCGCCGTTAGAACAAGAGCTAAGTACCCAATCCTACTCTTTAACGTTGCAGGAAATGTTGAGGAAAGAGTTTAAAGTGAACAAGGGTATCGAACCTCCACTGAAAGAAATAGCACTATAGGTGTGAAAGAATTTCAACCTATCGGATGATTCCTTGAGAGGAATAAAGACCTGAGTCACGGTAGGCTTGGGAGTGAGAACTGGTGAAATAGTCAGTGAGGGAGGAGGAGGGAGAGTGCTGTCGGAGAGTCGACTAGCGATCGGAGGAGTGGGAAGAAGGGGGGACTTAGAAGAAACTTTCTGCTTCCTGGCTTTGGATAGATCGTCTGCTAGCTTGTGCTGCAGCGATGGAAAGTCGAGAGCTGCCAGGACCTGCTCCGATATTGGAGCTCCCAAAGTGAGACCCAACAGTTTTTGAAGAGCGAAACAACGAGCGCGCACATGGCCGGACTTGAGACAAAAAAGACATTTCATTTTGAACGTACAGAATTTCTTTACGTGTCCAGTCTGAAAGCACTAATAGCAGCGAGGAGGAGAATGGAGAGATTGGGAGAGAGGGGAGAAAGAAGATGAAGAGTTAGGAGTAGAGAAGTGGCGGGAAAAGGGGTTCTTGGAACCCCCAGGAAGTTTCTCGAGTTTGGGCTTTGGAGGCCCAGATGAAAAATACTCAGGTGGCGAGCCGTAGCTCAATCTTTTGCCGTTAAAAATCTTTTTTTTATTTTTTTTTTTAACAAATTCTACCCATGAAAGGTTCATGGGCCCAAAAGAGCAAAACGCTCAGGGAAAAGGCTCAACAGTAGTGAGCTCCGAAACTGGCAATGGGGATGGTGGGGCTATGCCTGATGCCAGGAGCCTCACAGAATACCGACGGAGGGAAAACGGAGGAGCGAGAGGAGGGGAAAAGGGGAAAGGGGGAAGGAATCCCCAGTAGGAGAGAAGAGAATAAGCGTAATAGATAATAACATTCTCCCACCAATGGTCAGATCGACCACTCAAAAACAATCAACTCCGCCGAGATGGAGTGAAACCAGAATCACAGACGCTGAATTGAAAATGGTAGTCTAAAAAAACTTACAATGATGGGTTTGGGATAAGAAATGGCAACAGAGAAACCTCCCTCTGAAGGAGGATCACTGGAGCGGCCGCGGTTGGAGTACAGGGGGGCTCCGAGAGCTAGAGCGCGCCGAGGGAGGAACTGATGGATCTACACTGTAGGCAACACCGCGCAGCGGGCGAAACCTACCTAAAAAGACGCCGGCGGACTGGGGGAGCTCCACCAGCAGACGCTGCTAAGGGGAAGAACTGGAGGGGACGGGAAAAAGGGGGGGGGGGGGGGAGGGGGGCGAAAACGATGATGCGAGGCTAAGATATGAAAAGGGTATGGAGAGCTTGGAGAGAAGGGGAACTTTAAGGAAGGGAGAGGTAGGAGAAAGAGGGTAGGAGCGCCGGAGAAAGAGGGTAGGAGCGCAGGTACTGGATTGTAAAAAAGAAAAAAAGAAAAACAAAAGATGCAAAAACTTTTTCATTATAAGAATAAAAAGCTTCGTCAGCAATGACATCAATAATCAAAATGGGAAAGATGGCTTATCAACCCTTTTATAAACCGCAACTATAACATGTACGGCAAACTGACTCTAAAATCAGTTAATCTGGACATCATATATAAATGCCATCTCTAGGATAGAAGGTATATCATAGATAAAGGCCATCTAAAATCTGTTCGACCTTACATTTTAATTAGAAATCCCATACTGAAATCTGCCTTCTAACTCCAGACATAACATAACCCAACAACAAATCATGTTTTATAATATTCAGTATGACAGTAATAGTCATTAATTTGAATTAGCTATGTCTAAGCAGCCAACATTGTCACAATAACTTAATTATTCTATTGTATGTTGGCATATTATTGGTATCAAACAAATGATTAAGATAATCAAGGTTAGAAAGTCTTATCCCATTAATGATTCCTTTTCCAACCAGAACAAGTTTCTGATCAAGTAGTCAAAGGGAAGAAATGTAATTCACAAACTGGGTCATCAAAAATATGTATCACATTGAGCATTAGTCCAATACATGTTCATAAGTACCTACCAATAGTGGATGGTGTTTGAAGTAGGGAGTTTGGATAACTGTAGTAAGAGCGTGTGTGATTTGGAATTCGAATAAAATGTTAATTACATATAGGGTCATGAAAAATGTGTATCACATTGAGAGTTAATCAAGATAGTGTTTGTGGTAGGGAGTTTGAATTAGGAACTGTAGTAAGAGTGTGAGTGGTTGTGAGAAACAACTCAATAATTATTTATTGTTGTTGTAATATTTTAGTAGAAAATTTAATACATGTCCCATCTCTTGTTGGATGCATAGGTATATATTCTCAATAATATAGAATAACTAGGTTTTGTTCGTGGATACGTGCTTACGTCACGTTTTCTGAAAAGCCATGTAAGCATAAAATATATGCACAGGTTTGTGAAGGATAATTTATATAGATGCGTATTTGACAGTAGACATTGATGTACTCTGAAGTATGATTAAGTTGCTTATTAGTTTATATATATTGCAGGATCATTTGTCTGCAGCTCGGGATTAAAAAAGAGTATTGTAAATCTACAATAACAGTGGATCGAAATTACATCAGCTCGGGATTTGGAGTCTGCCATAAGTAGCAATTCATTTGCTAATGCAGTTATCGCCTCAAACTGCATGAGTTAATTCCCGATTGTGATATTTTCATGTAGTTAACCATGTATGATTTTAAAAGAGGCAAAAAAGAGAGAGAGAAAGTTTGTTGTGATGTACATGTGAAGACTTTTGTTAAATGTGATCAAGCACAATTACATCTCCATATATTAATAAATCTACATCCATATACTGGATAACATACTACAAATTTTATCTGAAATAGGCTTGTTGAGCCCGATTTTTGATATATTTCAGTGTATGAGATATTTTAAATTTTTGACAGAGTAATTAACAGAGACGACAATTTTTTATATATTAAAAAAAAAAGATATACGTGCCGATAAAACTAATAACAGAGACGACAACATTAGTCCCAACTTGCCAAAATAATTACAGAGTGATTAACACAAAACACATAAGCCCAACTATCAGGGATTTCATCAGTAAAATAGACAGTAACATAAAGAGAAAAAGAAAGCATAACAAACATTCTAAGAACATGAAGATTGCAGATGGATAGACGACTAAACCTGCCATACTGAACAGTCCTGAAAAATAACGATCAAGAATGAAAAAATCATTTTAATAAAAAAGGAATCAATCAAGTCAAAACCAATGAGAATTAAAAAAAAAAACACTAATAGTTTGTAGGAAAATTTATTTTCAAACCAATACCTTTCAAAATGACTGATGTACAAAAAAAAATTCTTTCAAACTGGACAGTTTGAACAAAAAATGCTCTTCATCACCCCAACATATCTGCATAATAAAGCTTACTATTAGCTTACTATTACCATGTATGATTTTTTTTCATTTTTTTCTACACCTACTCAATTAAATCCTTATTTCTATTCTAGAATACTAATAGAATTTTAGTAAAAAAAATCGGCAGAGTATCCCCTAAAATATTAGCCCTTTTACAGCACTTCCTTACGGAATTCTGTTAACAATTAAAATATCACATCACAGGTAGTTAATATCAATCCTCCCCGGGCCAATCCAAGCAACATCACACAGGCATCATATATATAGGGCACTGGGGGCAAAAGTCTTCATATGATGCAAGATACAAAATAAAAACCAAGATTTCATTGGAAAACATAATTGATTTTTAAAAGAACATTTGAAAAACCACACACAGAACCCAATACTCCACAACTTTGCTGGTACGGGTTTTAACATACTAAAAAAAACATAACTTTTTTAATGTAAGACAGAAAAGTTCGAACAGATTATTAGAATACAAAAAAATTTAAACATAACAAATTCCTTAAAGTAGAGTAGCTAGTGAAAGCAACTACTATTTGTTTTAGGAATATTACTTATTTTACTACACTATTCAAGTTTTTCAAAATGACAGCAACCGAGTGAGGTTTAATTCTTATTGTGATATTCTACATTGTGGTAGGGTAAAAATGGCTTGGAGGCCCAACCAGGGCCCAATACAACTCTCACTCAAAAAAATGGTAAAAATAGCAATCTGGTTCGGCTTCGAACCACTGAAGGGTCGGCGCCGAACCTCACGTTCACCCCCACAGTGCTGGCCTCCTCGTATCCGACGAGCCTCAGTGGTCCTCGGCCTCCGACCCGTGACAGTCCTACGGGCCGTCCCCCCCTTTCTGGCGAAACATGAGGATGACCTGGCACAGCCTAGGCCCTCCGATTCTCCCAGAAGCACAGGAGACCCACGATCAGCCATGTCAGCTCCAAATACCGCCCAGGGTTTGCCACATCAACCCTATACCACTCCTGGTATTGCCACGTCCGCCCTAAACCCCCTGGGCCTCCTGCCACGTCAGGCCCATGGGCTTTCGGATCCAGACCCGGCCCCCAAACGGAACCAAACCCGGTTGGAGTTCTCTATAAATACTAGACCCACACTCACCTTTTGAGGTAATCAATCTTTTGCCACTTAAATATACCTAGTTATTGCTACTCTCTCACAGAGACTGACTAGATCGTCGGAGGGTCCGCCACCGGAATAAACCCCGGTGTTTCAGGACCGTCTGCAGGTACACAAGACCTCGGATCCGACCCCTCTGATCCGAGCCCAGACTTCAACATCATTCCGAGCTCATCGTAGGTTCCAGAAGGTCAACCGAAGGTCGGCAGACGAGCAGCATTCTCCTTCAATACAAATCGAGTCCGAACTCACACCTGGTGTGTCCACACGTCTCCCAGAAATAAACCGCATCAGGTTGGCGCCGTCTGTGGGAAACCTGCTTCAGAAGCCGATCCGAACCAGACCATCAAGGGACCTCGACAGCCGAACCCTCATGGCCTCCAAGGGCAAGGGGGCTGCTTCCTCCGTCAACCGACGGGACTCGCCCCCACCAACTGATAACGCCGGGCCACGCACGTCGAAACACAGGGCTCCCCCTCGGGGGTCCCAAAGGAGCGTCGCCCAGCCAGCCCAGCCCGACCTCCGGGGGATAATCCTCAACCGCAAGATTACCCGCAACAGGGGAAGGGCCGCTTCCAACCCGGCCCCGAACCGTCCAAGGCCGCCGCCCGAGGGACGAAGACCCGCGCTCAGTCGAGTCGGAAGACAACCCTCGGACCGACCAAACCGGGTCGACGGAGCCCCCGTCACTCACAAGGAGTTCCAAGACTTCCGAAGAGAAATTCTGGGAGCTCTCCGATGGGCCCCCAAGGAAGAAACCCTCCATTCCCAAACAGGGTCGGACGCCGAAGCCAGCGCGTCCCGCCGATCAACAATCCAGCCAAAGGACGATGGCGTACTCCTAAGGCGCCTACAAGAAATGGAGGATCGCCTCGATCACATAGGGGACGGCGGCCAAAGAGCGGCTCAAGGGTACAGACCTGTCCGTCCTCCCTTCTCCGCCCCCATCCTCCAAGCGGAAATACCCAGGAATTTCCGACCCCCTCAATTCGAGACCTACGACGGCGAGGGAGATCCTGCTGATCACATGGAGGGTTTCAAAACCCTCATGATGATTCACAGCGCCTCGGATCCCCTGCTATGCCGAGCCTTCCCTGCCACCCTTCGGGGTCCAGCTCGTGAGTGGTTCTCGAAGCTCGCCCCCGGCTCCATTTACTCCTTCGACCAACTCGAGGGCAATTTTCTCGCCCACTTTGTCACTAGCCGGAAGGCCGAAAGGACCAGCGCCTCATTACTTGGGCTCAGACAGATAGAGGGGGAATCACTCAGAGTGTTCGTCCGGAGATTTACCGCTGAGGCAAGGTCGGTCTCCTCCCTTGACCCGGGCGTCGCTTCAGCGGCATTCCGGCACAACGTCCGTCATGGACAGCTGAAGGCTTCTCTGGCGAAGAAACCCCCCATCGACTTTCCCGACCTCCTCAATAGGGTCGAGAAATACATTAGGGCAGAAGAGGCCCTTAACCCCGAAGATGCCAGGGATGCCACCGGGAAGGGAAAGCGGAAGACCGAAGAAGTCGAACCATCAAAGAAAGCTCCAAGGGACCCGGGGGCCATGAAGAAGGTCCCGCCGGTCCCCCGCTTCGAGAGGTACACTCCCTTGACGCATAACGTATCCGCCATCCTCTTGGAAATCGAAGACAAGGGCATTGTCCGACTACCTCCCCGATCTAATAACAATAAGAATCGAGATCAGCGCTTCTACTGCCGCTTCCACAGAGATCACGGGCACGAAACCAACCAATGCCGAGCCCTGAAAGACGAAATTGAAGAACTCATTTCCAGAGGGTATCTCCGAGAGTTTACCCGAGAAGGCCCACGGGATCGGCGAGACGCTAGGAACCGGAGGCCCTCGCCTCCGAACCCTCCTCCAAACCACACCCAGGGTCGGGACCCCAATTCCGAGGGAGCCGCAGATATGCCTTTCATCTTGCACTGTGTCCACGGAGGGCCGATGGGAGGTGAATCGAATACTTCCCGAAAAGCCTTCATCCGAGAGGTGAACGCTGTCCGAGACAACCCCTCGCCCAAACTGCAGTCGAGGCCGGTCTCCTTCTCAGGGGAGGACCTCGAAGGTGTTCGCTTACCCCACTGCGATGCCCTCGTCATTAGTCTCCACATGGCTAATTATGAAGTTCGCAGAATCCTCGTCGACAACGGCAGCTCGGTGAATATTCTTTTCCTCGAAGCCTTCGAAAATCTCAAGTTACCCAGAGGCAAACTCAAGCCGGCCGGGTACACCTTGCACGGGTTCTCCGGCGTCCCTGTCGTGATAGAAGGGATTGTTACCCTCGACGTTACCGCCAGATCGACTCCTGTCAAAAGGACCGAGTCCATGGACTTCATGGTAGTCAACGTCAAGGCGGCTTACAACGCCATACTCGGCCGACCTGGACTGTGCTCCCTCCAAGCGGTGCCTTCGGCTTACCATCTGAAACTCAAGTTCCCCACCCCGCAAGGAGTCGGCATCGTCCGAGGCAGCCAAGAAGCAGCGCGATCATGCTACATGACCACCGTCGGGGGAGGTGTGTTCCCCCTCGACGCCGAACGAACATAGATTATGGCCTGGCTAAGTGTAAATCTATTTTTGTGTAAACCCTCATGTGTAAAGGGCTGTCTTAGCGGCCCTCCCTATCTTATACTAAAGATACCCCTTTTTGTCCGAATCCAAATGCCTCGGTAGACTCAATCCGTGTCCAGACTAAGGGTTCTTCCTAAGGCCCCACTTCGATCCCTCGCGGATTGGTGGAGCCAAACCTTACCTCCGACATTGAGCGCTACACTACTAGCCGGAGCGATAAAGGAAAAGGATTCTTTATTCATGCCCCTTTATTTTCGTTCTGAAAAAGTAAAAGAAACAAAGACCGTTACAGGACCACTCCGTTCATCTCAAACCAGAAGAAATCTTAGGGCCCTTCGGGCCCAACGAGGGGCGAAAAGTACTCCGACCAAGCAACTAGGAGCCCCTCTCCTCGTTATGATAGTCCTTAGCCTCAGCCGCGGTCGACACTCCAGCCACAGAACTCTGGGCGTCATCCGGTCGCGTCCGCTGCAACAGCAGCAGCGCAGAGGGGACCCCCTCCGCTTGCCGACCCGCGGAGGAAGAGAACGAGACACCCAACATCGCCTTGTAACGATGTATCTCCATCTCCTTCTCCACAAAGACGTCGCGAAGTAACCCCCCAGGAGAGGGCCTCGGCACCAAGGTACTCAACCTGGCCTGTCCAAGGGTCGCACCGCCGAGCTCCCGATCCCACATCGCCCTCCTCAGCCGACGCGCCTCCTCACTTAAGGCTTCGGACTTATTCTGATAAAAGTTACAAGCCGTATCAGTGTCCCGAGCCCCCCTTCGGTGACAAACCAGCGCGGCCTCCAGGGCCTTAACTTTACTCCGGAGCCACGCCACATAGAAACCACGGGAGTCCACCTCGGGGAGGAGAGCCGCGACCTACAAGAAAACCAGCCAACTTAACACACATTCGCAAGAAGGTTCGGAAATGTCCGAGGTCAAAACAATTGGCCAGTCAAAAAAATTTTTTTACTACTATAAATCCAGGTACTTCTTACAAAAACTGCGGTGGCCAGTCCGCGGGAGGCAAATACAGTCGAGGGAGAGAAAAAGAAAGATAAAAATTATACAACTCATTGTCCCACCTCAGCGTCGACAGACGGATCCACGGGTGCGTCGGCCGGTGGGTCGAGGGCCGGCCCTTCTTCGCCAGGAGTCTTCGACGTCCCCTCGATCTCCATGTCATATTCAAAATTGGACAGATCGAGGGTCGGGAAGAAGTGCCTCACGTGACTGAGGGCCTTCGCATAACTTTTGTCCTGGGCCTCGATTACCATCAGCTGACCCGTAGTCATCACCTCCTTCACCTCCTTGGTGAACTTCGTCTTCAGGGAGGCCACCTTCTTCTCCCACTCTGCATCCTTGGCCTTGAGCTGGAGCTCCAGCTGCTGCTCCCTCTTGTGCGAACCCTCGAGTTCGATCCGCATCTCCTTCATCTCCCGCTCGCTCTTTTCCGCCCGAACTCGCTCTTGGGCCAGGGACGCCTCGTAGAGGTTCTTTATGTTGGCCCCCTGCATGCAAGCCTACAACCAACGAGCGCAGATAAGGATAAGGCTTCCGTACGAAAATCAACAAGGGGGACAGGGTCGACGGACTTACCAGCACAGTGGCCTGCGCCAGGCGTGCGAACGCCACCTCCACGGGCTCGCCCTCCATCGCCTTGCGGTCGCGAGGGGTCGCCAACTTCTCCACCACCTCAACGGCTTGGGCCTCCTCGGTCAGGCAGTCCCCCATCCGAACCGACCAGTCCGAAGCCCACCGCTGCCGCAACAACTCCACCACCGGATCCTCTTCCTCGACCTCGACCAAGGGACCTTTCCCCTTGTCAAGAACAGAGGCCCCCGCTAGGCCCTGACCCTTCGAAGCAGCCGCCCCCTTGCTCGTCTCCGAGCGAACCCTCTTGGTCCCCGGCTCGAGCTGGACCTCCGAGATGACTAGGGACGACCCCCTCGGCCTCTTCGCCGCCTCCTTCTCAGCCTTCTCCTTTCTCATGGCGAGCCTCTTTGCCTTGATCGACGCCTCGTCCATATCTGCGGGAAAGACCATTAAGAGCAATGAGCAAGAAAGTACGAAAGGACCAAGAGAAAAGAAACAACTACATACACATAACGGCTGGGCTCAGTCCAACGCTCGCCAGGTTGGCCTCCGTCACCTCCGTCCAATCAATACTAGGTGACAGACGGAGGCGCTCGACAAACCCCCATTCTTCGGCCGACAGATCCCTCTGCCTCGGCGTTTGGTAGTCGGCTTGGAGTGGTTCCATCGAGTGGGAATGTCCCATGGCTCTTCACTCCGGATCACCAGATATTTTTTCTTCCATTCCTTAATGGAATCCGGGTGGTTGCGAACGACCTTCCCCTTACTCCGGGGAGAGATATAGTATACACCCTCGGCCGACGAGCTGACCATCAACATCGCACGGAACACATTCAGCCGCAGGGGTACTTGCTGTTCCTCGCACATCAGCACAAAGCAGATAATCTGCTTCCAAGAGTTCGGCCCGTACTGCATGGGCGCCAAGGAGGCCCAGTTCAGCACATCCCTAACGAACGGATGGATTGGCAACCTCAGGCCGGAGATGAAAGCATCCACTGGGAAGACACAACACCAAGCTGATAGGGGATCGGTGGGGCGCAGAGTAGAGCTCGGCAGCAGCAATTCGTAGCCAGGCCCTATATGATACGCCAGCTGCAGAACCTCCAAGTCCCCGTCCTCCAAAACGGTCGAGATCGCGTCCATCATCACCCTCCTCCGGCTCGGCGAAGAGGGCTGCACTCCGAAGAGCTCCCGGTCAGAAAGGTCGTTGGGATATTGACGGAAATGCTTCGGCTGTACGGGCGAACCCGTCATCAAATTGCGGAAAACAGGCGCCTGGCTCGAACCGCCGGTCCTCGACCCCGCCTTCCTCGGGGCCCTCTTCTTCTTCTTGGCTCGCTCCGACGAAGGAGTAGACAATGGCCCCAGGCCTGTCGGCGTGAGTCTGGAACCTGCACCCTGAACGGTGGATCTCCTCACTATATCACCCTCGCCTCTCTCCTCCTCGGAAGACAACTCCAGTACACGAATGCCGTCCGAACTATCGCCGGCTTCCTCCGACTCGCTACTCTCCACCACAAAGGGATGGCGGGAGCATGACGGCCTCATCTTGTGTACAGCCTCCCCCTCACCTGCTGAGTCCTCCCACGAAACCGAGCCAGAGGGGTCCACAGCGGGCACCGACTCCTCCTCAAGCACGGGCTCTTCCCACGACGTCGATGTGGAGATAGGCTTTACTTCCCCCCTGGACGTCGACGCCGACGAACCGGACTGAGCCCTATCCATCTGTGCCTAAAGCTAAACAAACTTACCAACTAACCTGGGACCGCTTCAGAAGGACGAGCCTAGTACGGCAAACTGCAAGAACAAGCACTGAAGGGTTGGGAGATTTTTTGAGGAAGAAAGCAGCGAGAAAGAAGTGAGCGAAAGGGGAAGAGAGGAGAATACTTATGGAGGAGAAGAACGACTCCTCGACTTCCGCAATTACTATTCACTGATTGACGCACAACTGCCGCCTGGAAAATCGCGCCACGTCCTCGAAACGTGTGCTGCTGACGTCATCAGACGCCAGACTGACAGCCCAACTCAGGGGTCGGTTCGGATGGAATACGCGACGGAGAAAACATTTTTACTTAAGGTTTAAGGCACCGTCATGCGACAGACGCCCCGAGCTCCAGCGCTCGACCGGTTCCCCTCTCACCCCTGAGCAGCCCGGGGCTTACAGCCTCGGCAGCCGAAACCCCGAACTGTTCAAGGGTGGGACAGAAACCGCCATCGCCTGGAGCCCTATCGGGACAGATTGGCCGACCCCCGATTGGAGGTGGCCCCTCTATCCGAGGCCCTTCAGCCCCAAGACCGGAATACGGTTGGTGCCTCTTCCGTCCGGATCTCTCCCGGGCCAAACAACCATGTCAGGGTCGTCTGACCCGAAAAGGGATCCGGACGGCAAAACCACCACCAATCCGAGGCTCCTCTTCCACCAGTACGGATTTCGGCCGTTACCCTTCTCGCCCTGATCTCCCCTGGATCTGGCTACCGTATCAAGATCCATCAGATCCAAGAGAAGATCCGGGCGACAGATAACCACCTCTCCGACACTGCTGGGGTCGAAAATATTAGCAAAAGACAGGCGTCCGCCGAAGCAGACACCTCTGATGGCCAATAGGCCACCCCTGCTCTGATCATACCTGCGGTGGAGGGGAGAGGTATTTATAGCCTCCCCCATGGACCAACCATCAGGACACGGGGAAGGTCAATCGACGGAAAACCATGCGCCATCTGCATTTATTAGGCGGCGCCATTAAATGCCCCTAGGAAATTGGACCATCGCACCGATCTCGGAGAGCCTTCAATGCTCCGCAGAAATGACGGAATATCCCCGCTCAATCACTCTAAGGCACCAACCGTTCGACATCACCCTTGTTGGCCCGTAATCCCTCGCCGGCTCGAGGTCAGGTCTAGCATCAGGGTAGTCTTCTCAGGAAGGCTCCACGGCTCGCCATCGCCCTTGCCTACCCGTAATCCCTCGCCAAGCTCGAGGTCAGGTCCGGCACCAGGGTGGTCTTCTCAGGAAGGCCAACGGCTTGCCATCCCCCTTGTTAGCCCGTAATCCCTCGCCCGCTCGAGGTCAGGTCTAGCACCAGGGTAGTCTTCTCAGGAAGGCTTCACAGCTCGCCATCGCCCTTGCCTACCAGTAATCCCTCGTCAAGCTCGAGGTCAGGTCTGGCACCAGGGTGGTCTTCTCAGGAAGGCCAACGGCTCGCCACCCCCCTTGTTGGCCCGTAATCCCTCGACCAGCTCGAGGTCAGGTCTAGCACCAGGGTAGTCTTCTCAGGAAGGCTTCACGGCTCGCCATCGCCCTTGCCTACCAGTAATCCCTCGCCAAGCTCGAGGTCAGGTCTGGCACCAGGGTGGTCTTCTCAGGAAGGCCAACAGCTCGCCACCCCCCTTGTTGGCCCGTAATCCCTCGACCAGCTCGAGGTCAGGCCTAACACCAGGGTAGTCTTCTCAGGAAGGCTTCACGGCTCGCCATCACCCTTGCCTACCAGTAATCCCTCGCCAAGCTCGAGGTCAGGTCTGGCACCAGGGTGGTCTTCTTAGGAAGGCCAACAGCTCGCCACCCCCCTTGTTGGCCCATAATCCCTCGCCAGCCCGAGGTCAGGTCTAGCACCAGGGTAGTCTTCTCAGGAAGGCTTCACGGCTCGCCATCGCCCTTGCCTACCCGTAACCCCTCGCTAAGCTCGAGGTCAAGTCTGGCACCAGGGTGGTCTTCTCAGGAAGGCCAACGGCTCGCCACCCCCCTTGTTGGCCCGTAATCCCTCGACCAGCTCGAGGTCAGGTCTAGCACCAGGGTAGTCTTCTCAGGAAGGCTCCACGGCTCGCCATCGCCCTTGCCGATCTGAAATCCCTCGCCAAGCTCGATGTCGGGTCCAGCACCAGAATGGCTTCCTCAGGGAGGCCAACGGCTCACCATCATCCTTGCCGACTCGTAATCCCTCGCCGAGCTCGAGGTCAGGTCCGACGCCAGAGTGGTTTCTTCAGGGAGACCAATGGCTCGACAATCGTTCTTACCAACCCGTAACCCCTCGCCAGCTCAAGGCCAGATCTGGTGCCAGGGCAATCTCCTCAGGCAGGCTCAACTGCTTACCATCCCCTTCCTCGATCCGCCAATCCCCCGCTAGCTACAGATCCAGTCTAGCACCGACGCAATCTTCTCAGGAAGTTGGAACGGCTCGCCGTCTCCCAGGCCGATCTTTAAACCCTCGCCGGCTCGAGGCTCGCTCTAACAATCAGGGTAACCCCCTCATGAAGGCCCAGCGACTCGCCATCCCATTTCTACAACCATAAGCACTCCTCCACGGCTAGCTCCCGCACCCCCCGCAGGAGTGGGGGGCTTGTGTGGTAGGGTAAAAATGGCTTGGAGGCCCAACCAGGGCCCAATACAACTCTCACTCAAAAAAAATGGTAAAAATAGCAATCTGGTTCGGCTTCGAACCACTGAAGGGTCGGCGCCGAACCTCACGTTCACCCCCACAGTGCTGGCCTCCTCATATCCGACGAGCCTCAGTGGTCCTCGGCCTCCGACCCGTGACAGTCCTACGGACCGTCCCCCCCTTTCTAGCGAAACATGAGGATGACCTGGCACAGCCTAGGGCCTCCGATTCTCCCAGAAGCACAGGAGACCCACGATCAGCCATGTCAGCTCCAAATACCGCCCAGGGTTTGCCACATCAGTCCTATACCACTCCTGGTATTGCCACGTCCGCCCTAAACCCCCTGGGCCTCCTGCCACGTCAGGCCCATGGGCTTTCGGATCCAGACCCGGCCCCCAAGCGGAACCAAACCCGGTTGGAGTTCTCTATAAATACTAGACCCACACCCACCTTTTGAGGTAATCAATCTTTTGCCACTTAAATATACCTAGTTATTGCTACTCTCTCACAGAGACTGACTAGATCGTCGGAGGGTCCGCCACCGGGATAAACCCCGGTGTTTCAGGACCGTCTGCAGGTACACAAGACCTCGGATCCGACCCCTCTGATCCGAGCCCAGACTTCAACATCATTCCGAGCTCATCGTAGGTTCCAGAAGGTCAACCGAAGGTCGGTAGACGAGCAGCATTCTCCTTCAATATAAATCGAGTCCGAACTCACACCTGGTGCATCCACACGTCTCCCAGAAATAAACTGCATCATACATGTACTATGACAAAGGATGAAAATAACAACAACCGAGTGAGGTTTTAGAAACAAAATTCCGGATCTCAGAATAGGAGAGTCAAGCAACGCAAAGATATAATTGCACAATCACTAGTGAACTGAATTTATAAATTATTTAATGTACTTTTTTGTCAACTTATTGAGCTTTTGCTGAATTTGATTCAATTATGCAAGGCCATCTTCGGCATGTGGTAGATAAAGAAATATTTTTGCAGTTTCTACAATGATTTTTATTTTAAATCAGAAAATATTTTTTTCATAAATTGCTTTCCATGATTTAGTATACATTTGGTGCTTTCCATGGCTTTGCGTAAATTTATTTTATTTGCATTTACTTTTATTTTTTGTTGTTAGTATTAAAAAAATTTATTAAAGGGGCAACAAACACAAGTTTGGATAGGGCAACCCGGATCTCTGGGCCAGCCCTGACTCTAGACATAACATAACCCAACAACAAATCATGTTTTATAATAGGGAAAAAGGGGTATGAGCAACTTGCTCATTTAGTAAATGAGCAATTGATGATGTGGCATGCATGTGATTGGAAAAGCCTTAAAGGGTTAGTTGTCCAATGTATCACATGCATGCCATATAATCAATTGCTCATTTACTAAATGATCAAGTTGCTCATATCCCTTTTACCCATATATATATTACCTTGATGTGACAAACATGGTCGGAAAAGTTCACTAAAGCAAGGAAAAATTTGCCGGAGCTTTCACAAGTGAAAATCTCATCGGAAAGAAATTTTTTGAGAATGAGAGAATAATGAAGGACTAGAGTGGGGGAGTTTTATAAAAGAGTGGAGGAGATGGTTGGGTTCCCGAGGCTATTGGGCCCCCAACCAGTGGGGAAGCCCAACAGTCAGGATGGCCAAATCACTTACCAGTCAATGGTCAAACGGTCAATGGGACATGGGTCAATATGTTGAAGCATTGAGCTAGTTCAGAGTTCTGCACCGAGCAAGCATGTTTCTGAAATAATAATGGCGCAAAATCATTGACCAGTCAACGTTCAGCGGTCAAAGCGCCACGCATCAGCACGTCGAAGCATCGTAGTAGTTTGGAACCCTTGATTGATTCCTTTTTTATTAAAATGATTTTTTCATTCTTGATCATTATTTTTCAGGACTGTTCATTATGGCAGGTTTAGTCGTCTATCCATCTGCAATCTTCATGTTCTTAGAATGTTTGTTATGCTTTCTTTTTCTCTTTATGTAACGGTCTATTTTACTGATGAAATCCCTGATAGTTGGGCTTATGTGTTTTGTGTTAATCACTCTGTAATTATTTTGGCAAGTTGGGGCTAATGTTGTCGTCTCTATTATTAGTTTTATCGGCACGTATATCTTTTTTTTTAATATATCAAAAATTATCGTCTCTGTTAATTACTCTGTCAAGAATTTAAAATATCTCATACACTTAAATATATCAAAAATTGGGGTCAACAAGCATGTTTTAGATAAAATTTGTAGTATGTTCTCCAGTATATGGATGTAGATTTATTAATATATGGAGATGTAATTGTGCTTGATCACATTTAACAAAAGTCTTCACATGTACATCACAACAAACTTTCTCTCTCTCTTTTTTACCTCTTTTAAAATTATACTTGGCTAACTACATGAAAATATCACAATCAGGAATTAACTCATGCAGTTTGAGGCGATAACTACATTAGCAAATGAATTGCTACTTATGGCAGACTCCAAATCCCGAGCCGATGTAATTTCGATCCACTGTTATTGTAGATTTACAATACTCTTTTTTAATCCCGAGCTGCTAACAAATGATCCTGCAATATATATAAACTAATAAGAAACCTAATCATACTTCAGAGTACATCAATGTTTACTGTCAAATACGCATATATATAAATCATCCTTCACAAACCTGTGCATATATTTTATGCTTACATGACTTTTCAGAAAACATGTCGTAGGCACGTATCAACGGGCAAACCTAGTTATTCTATATTATTGAGAATATATACCTATGCATCCAACAAGAGATGGGACATGTATTAAATTTTCTAATAAAATATTACAACAACAAGAAATAATTATTGAGTTGTTTCTCACAACCACTCACACTCTTACTACAGTTCCTAATTCAAACTCCCTACCACAAACACTATCTTGATTAACTCTCAATGTGATACACAATTTTCATGACCCTATAAGTAAATAACATTTTATTCGAATTCCAAATCACACACGGCTCTTACTACAGTTATCCAAACTCCCTATTTCAAACACCATCCACTATTGGTAGGTACTTATGAACATGTATTGGACTAATGCTCAATGTGATACATATTTTTGATGGCCCAGTATGTGAATTACATTTTATTCAAGTATGAAACCACTCACTATCCACTATTGGCAGGTAGCAACAGACTAACTCTCAATGACAATGTGATACATATTTTTCCCTGTTTGTGAATGACATTTTATTCAAGTTCCTAACCGATTGTCCGATATTGATAGAATCGACATGGCTATGATTGAGAGAAAATAATATAAATTATAAGCATATGTCGTACTGCTGAATGGAAGAGTACTGTGCAAGCATTATGCCCATGTAATTAATTTGACGCCGAGCTCCGGCCGGTGTGCATAAAGATTACGATCTCTGCATGCATGCATGCATGCAGGTCCGGCCCAGGGGTAAGCCCAACAAGCCAATGGGCTTGGACAACTCCCCCCTCAACGGGGCAACAAAATTTTGAAAAAAAATCAATATATATATTTATATAATAAAGTAAAATTTATTAAGAGGCTGTGTAAAGTTTATTTAAAAAAAAAGAAAAAAAACTCTCATCTCTCCCTTTCTCTTCCTCTTCCTCTTCCAGTTTCGATCTCTTTCTCCCATCCCCGATCCGAAACCCGAATTCCTCTACCGCTCCTCCGCTCCTCCGATCGTGATCCGAAACCCGAATTCCTCTACCGCTCCTCCGATCGTACTCCTTCTCCACCGATGCTCCGACGGGCGACGACTCATCCTTTCCATCAAAACTCTAAACCTAACCCTAGCCCTAATTGAAACCCTAAGTCCCTAATCTCCTTCGGTCCTTCCTCTCCAGTCTCCATCAAAATGTATTATATCTACTCTTCTTCTCTTCGTCTTCTTCTTTCAATTTAATGTGATTAACTGTGAATTTTAATTTACAATAAATGTGATTTAAATATGAAAGCTTTAAATATTGTGAGCATTATAAATAGATTACTCTGAATTACTGTGAATTATGAAAGCTTTAAATATTGTGAACTACATAATTACTGCGAGTCTGTGAATTATGTAGTTCTTTCAATTTAATACAGGGAATTTAGATGTTCTTTTAATAATTACTGTGAGTGTGAATTATGTAGTTCTTTCAATAATCACTGTGAGTATGTGAGTCTGTGAATTATGCAGGACCCTGATTTAAATGAAGGACTTGCAATCGAATAGCTAGAATACCTAACTCACTTCCTACTTAGTTTCAATCAAATCATATGATGTCAATAATCATTTTGCTTTGGCTCTGTACACCATCTTAACAATCTTATACATCTTTGATTTTATGAACATCCCATCTTTGTTAACTAGTTTCAAACAAATGGATTTTATGAATCCATTTGTTTAACACTCCAAAATTTCAAGCCCAAATCTTATCAACCGGTAGCTAAATGTAAAAATATATTTGTTCCCACAAACTCCAACGCAAATTTACCTCGATGTAAGACAGTTATTGATGTATGAGGAATGTTGTCACTACAAAAGAAAGTAGCTTTCCCGGCGATTATTTCCCGGCGTTTTACTAGTAGCGCCGGGGTAGGGAGCCAGTAGGAATTGGGCGCCAGATGGGATGGTCATACACCGGCGGTCGATTTAAAACGCCGGTGAATGTTAGTATTCACCGGCGTTTTACCTAAACACGCCGGTGAAGTTTATTATTCACCGGCGTTTTTTATTATAAACGCCGGCGAATATACTGGCACATTCACCGGCGTTTCCAATTAAAACACCGGTGAATAACTGGGAATAAAACCCGCGAACCCTAATCGTTCGCTCGCCATTTACCCATTACCCAAAAAAAAAAAGAGGGAAAAAAGGCGCTTCGTTTCCCTCCTTCCCCGCTCTATTTCCCGCGCGTTTGCCTCCGCCGCTTCGTCCTCTTCGACGGCCTTCGACCATTCGAAATCGTCCCTTATTCCCTTCGTCCATTTCGATTTCGTTCTTCCCTCTCTCGATCTGGAGGTGAATCGGCGGTCGCCCCCTCTCTCTCTCTCCTACGCCCCCGCCCTCGTCGCCCCGCTCCCTCCCTCTATCTTCGGTATGATCTCTTGATTTCCCTTATTTTCCAAAAAAGGCAGCTTTTTTCAGTTTGGCATGAAAAATATATGCTTAGATAATGAAAAATATATGCCTGTTACGTGTTCGATTTCCTTAGCATGAACGGTTTAGTTGAGATGAAGAATTAATAGAAAAATATATGCTTAGATAATGGAAATTTTCATCTTCTTTTACTGTTAATGAAGCTGATTTCATGCATCTGATTGTCTTCATGGCATGTTTGTTTTTTTACCCAAAATGGGTTCACTGTGAACTGAGGATATTGTATAGGTACGTATGCCAAAATTCTCTGGCCGGATATGCACCACACTTGGGTTTTAGATTTATTTGGGCACAGTGAATTAGTAGAGCAACATATAAGCTCAGTTAATGGGAAATTTTCATTTTCAGATACTATTAAAGTAACCTGATTGCAATCTTTGGCATGGTTTTTTAACACAAAATGGGTTCACTTCCAAACTAAGTATGCTGCATAGCATACCCGTTTTCTTTCACTGTTAATGAAGCTGATTTCATGCATCTGATTGTCTTCTTGGCATGCATGTTTTTTTACCCAAAATGGGTTCACTGTGAACTGAGGATGCTATAGGTACGTATGTCAAAATCCTGCGGCCGGATATGCACAACAATTGGATTTTAGATTTAGTTGAGCTAAAGAAGTAGTAGAGCAACATATAAGCTCAGATAATGGGAGATTTTCATTTTCAGATACCGTTAAAGTAACCTGATTGCAATCTTTGGCATGGTTTTTTTACACAAAATGGGTTCACTTCCAAAATGAGTATGCTGCATGCATAGCATCCCCAGTTTGTATAGGTTCACTTCCAGACTAAGTGAACAGAGGATGCTATAGGTACGTATGCCAAAATCCTTCGGATACGCACAACAATTGGGTTTTAGATTTAGTTGGGTTGAAGAAGTAGTATAGCAACATATAAGCTCTGATAATGGAAAATTTATCATTTTCAAATACTGTTAAAGTAACCTGATTGTCAATCTTTGGCATGGTTTTTTATACGAAAATGGGTTAACTTCCAATCTAAGTATGCTGCTAGCATCCCCATTTTCTTTTTTTGTTGTTAGTGAAGCTTATTTTCATGCATCTGATTGTCATCTTGGCATGTTTTTTTTACCAAAATCGGTTCACTGTGAACTGAGGATGGTATAGGTACGTATGCCAAAATCCTCCGGCCGGATATGCAGCTACAATTGGGTTTTAGATTTAGTTGGGATGAAGAAGTAGTAGAGCAACATATAAGCTCAGATAATGGGAAATTTTTCATTTTCAGATACTGTTAAAGTAACCTGACTGGAATCCTTGGCATGGTTTTTTAACAAAATGGGTTCACTTCGTAACTAAGTATGCTGCATAGCATCCCCAGTTTCTTTCACTGTTAATTAATTGAAGCTTATCCCATGCATCTGATTGTCATTTTGGCATGTTTTTTTGACCAAACTGGGTTCACTGTGAACTGAGGATGCTATAGCTCTATGCCAAAATTCTCCGGCTATGTACAACAATTGGTTCAGTCTGCAAAATATATGCTTACATACTAGACATTTTAATTTTTCTTTTACTGTTTCTTTTGTTTAGTAGTAGTATTATTATTATTATTATTATTATTATTATGAGATAAGTGATTATTAGTAGTCATGAACAGAATAGTTCATGAGTCATCAGATCTTCTTGTTACCGTAGTTACAACAGGACGCACTCATTATTCGGCCGATTCCTCTTCATCAGCAAAATACCCTTTACCATCATCATCTCCTTGAACGGAAAGCCAAATACAGGGGAGACTATAGTCGATTTTTTTTTATGCTCGAACACAGGGTGTGTGATAAAATACCGTCTAAGGTGGTTGTGATCATTTCCACAAAAGGTCGTTTAGGGTTTGGTGAATAGAGTAGATTGTATTAAGAAGTAGTTTTTTTTTGTACATTTTTTGGAGCCACAATTTCTTTATTTTACAGTTAAAGATTATATCGTTCATTTATTTGCAGCTAGGGATGATTTTCAAATAGGTGAAATTTAATATACAAAATGCCTTTTACTGTTATTACTATTTAATATATAAAATTTTAATTTCAGACTGTGTGCTATTGATATAATGGATAGAAGTTGGATTAGTAAACCACGATTATCCAAGGAGTACCGTGATGGTATTAAAGATTTTATTATCTTTGCCAAACGACATTCCCGTGATCCCAACCTAATCCTTTGTCCATGCCTTCGCTGTACAAATTGTATGCTGAGGACATGTGACGTAGTACATACACACTTGGCTGTCAACGGTTTTCTTCAAGGGTACACAAGGTGGTTTTGTCATGGAGAGGATCATACGGCAGCTCCTGTTCGTCCGGTTGTATTAGAAAATGAGGCTGAGCCCTTAGTGAACGAAGACTTAAGCGTTCCCGATGAGATGCATGCTTTGTTACAAGATGCCATGGGGAATCATAATGTTCCTTTCCACACCAATGACCCAACAACCGAAGTTCACAATGAGTCAATAGAAACAAACCAGATTGGTGGTGGGGTGGACGAGGAAATGTCTGGCCCCACCCATGAAAATAATAAGCAGCAAGAATCCTTCGCTAAATTACTTGAAGATGCTAGTATCCCGTTGTACCGCGACTGCACCAAATTTTCTAAGTTCTCATTCATTGTCAGACTATTTCAGATTAAATGTTTAAACGGGTGGTCTGCTAAGTCCTTCACTATGCTACTTGAATTGTTGAATGAAGCATTTTCTGAAATCTGTATTCCAAACTCAGCCTATAAAATCAAAAAATTCCTAAGTTCTCTCGATCTAGGATATGAGAAGATAGCAGCATGTCCAAATGACTGTATGCTTTTCACGAGTGGTAAGGAAAGTCTGGAGAATTGCGAAGTGTGTGGTTCTTCGAAATGGAAAGAAAGACCAAATCAAGACGAGGGAGCCAGCGGATCTACTAAGCGAAGTAGGAAAAAGAAGCCTGCCAAAACATTGCGTTACTTTCCTCTGATCCCTAGGTTACAAAGGTTGTTTATGTCCACGAAAACTTCTTCTGATATGAAATGGCATGCTGAAGGCCGCACTAATGATGGGATTCTTAGACATCCTGCTGATTCTCAATCTTGGAAAAGATTTGATGAAAGATATCCTGATTTTGCGGAAGATCCTTGAAATGTGAGACTTGGACTAGCTAGTGATGGTTTCAACCCTTTCAGGCAAATGAGTAGTACATACAGCATATGGCCGGTTGTGTTGATACCATACAATTTGCCGCCTTGGAAATGCATGAAGCAGTCCTCATTTATTTTGTCCATGATAGTTCCTGGACCGAAAGGTCCTGGAAATGATATAGATGTGTACCTACAACCGTTAATAGATGAACTTCAAAAGTTGTGGGTGGGTGTTCCAACCTATGATGCTGTGGCTAAAGAAACATTTTCTCTTCGTGCCGTGTTGTCTTGGACAATCAATGATTTTCCAGCATATGCAAATTTATCTGGATATAGTACTAAAGGACGTTATGCATGTCCATGTTGTGCTGACCAAACTAGTTCAAGGTGGTTGTACAATGGCAGAAAGTTTTGCTATATGGGTCATAGGAGATGGTTGCCTGACACACATATATTTCGGGCAGAGGCAGCGACATTTGATGGCACCGACGAGTGGGAACATGCTCCTGGGTCTTCCTCTGGTTCAGATATTTTGAGGCGGGTAGATGGTCATCAATTCAAATATGGAAAGGAACCAGAAGTCAGGACAAAGGGCAAGAAAAGGGCAAGGCCGGAGCAAGATGAGGAGACCGATCTATATGGCGAGGATGAGGATCAAAACTTGACGAGTTTAGGTGCATGGAAGAAGAAGAGTATTTTCTTCAAGTGGCCGTATTGGGAATTCAACTTACTGAGACATAATTTAGATGTGATGCATATTGGCAAAAATATAGGTGAGAATTGTATAGGAACAGTTATGGGAGATGATTGGAAGACAAAGGACAATCTGAAGAGCCGACTTGATTTGAAGTCAATGGGCATCCGACATGAGTTGCACCCAGAAGAATTGCCGAACGAGAAAGTGCTCCTACCTCCTGCAATCTATTCAATGTCAAAATCGGAGTTGGAGTTGTTTTGCAAAGTACTACTTGAACTGAAAGTCCCCGATAGCTATTCTTCTAACATGGCAAAATGTGTCAACTTTAAAGAGAAGAGGCTTCAGGGGCTAAAGTCACACGACTACCACATCCTAATGCAGGATCTCCTTCCTGTGGCCCTAAGGTCTTCAATGTGTGAGCAAGTCACTACTGTCCTGAAAGATCTTTGTAGCATATATAAAGGTATTTGCTCAAGAATGCTTCGTGTTGAAGATCTGGACCAATTGGAGCAGCAGGCGGCATTGACACTTAGTAAAATGGAGATGATATTTCCTCCATCGTTTTTCACTATTATGATTCACTTGATAATCCACCTTGCTGGTGATGCCAGAATCGGTGGTCCTATTCACTATCGGTGGATGTACCCCATTGAGAGGTAAAATAATTCGTTCATCTTACGAAATTGAATTTTCAAAAGCTCATTTCTTTTAATCCCCTAATCCGCTCTAGTTTATTAATTGTACATGTTCAGGTACCTATACCGGCTAAAGGGTTATGTGAAAAATAGAGCATATCCTGAAGGGTCAATAGCCCAGGGATATCTATCAGAGGAGTGCTCACATTTTTTTTCCAGGTATTTGCCTGGTGTAGAGACATCTTCCAGTAGACCACGTAGAAATCCAGACATTTCCAACCTTGATGGTGCACAATATCTTTTTGATACCGCTGGCACCACTGTTGGTAAAGTTGATGCATTTGAGCTCGATAGCTTAGCGTGGGAACAGGCACATCGATATGTGCTAGACCATCATGCATCAGTGGAACCATTTCGAAAGTAAGTTGCTTTTAAATGTAAATCGAATACAGTGAAAACCGCGGAGTTCGATATTTTTGATACTTTTCTTATTCCTAATTTCAATTGCTTGTTTTTTAGCGAATTTGTCAGGGACATCAAACGAAGGGCTAGACCAAGAAGACTACCACCACGTGAACAAAACAAGCTGATGAATGCAAAATTTCATAAGTGGTTTGAATCTCATGTAGGTGAATTACAGTTATGCAAGTTAATCTTTATTATATCTATATTTTCTATGGTGTTGATACGATTTGCGCAAAATTAATAGGTACATTCTTTGGGTCCTAAAGGTGCGTCATCTGAAATACAAGTACTTGCCAAAGGTCCCTATCAGATGGCCAAAAGATACGGAGGATACATATTCAATGGTTTTAGATTTCGTACTAAGGATCGTGAATCTAATTTGAAGTCTCAAAATAGTGGAATGGTAGTGACGTCTAAGACTAGAAGTTATGCTTCCAAATCGGACACGAGGCCTGTAGATGGGGATCTCGACTACTATGGAGTGCTCACGGATATCATTGAGTTGAATTATTTTGGCCATTTCCGTGTTGTCTTATTTCGTGGGGATTGGGCTGAGTTTGATAGGAATTTTGCTAATAACAAGGACAAGCTTGGCTTCACAGTTGTGAACTTCTCAAAATTGATTCACATCGGTACACACATTAGCCATGAGCCATTTGTGTTTCCATCCCAAGTCCAACAAGTGTTCTACATTGCAGATCCAACCCTGCCAAAATCGTATGTGGCTATCCCTATGCAACCAAGAGATGTATTCCAACTGGGCGATACTTCAGACGATGAAGACGGTGAAGACATGAACAGTTACATTGCTTCTGAGTTTCCTGTGTTTGATGTAAACACAACCGATCTTGGAATTTGCAGGACTTGGCTCCGCAAGGATGGAGAAGAGGGCGATGTACTGGAAGATGTCGTATTGTAGTTTACATGATTTTTTATGCAAGTTTATTATATGTCTGTAATTTTATGTCTTAAATCTTGTTGTAATATTATGTCTGTAATTTCGAATATGTTCATTATGAATTTAATACACTGGTTTAATTGTCTTTCTATTTTCTACTGCTTGGTATTATTTACATTAAACTATGCTTAGTGTCATTTGAACCAAACTATCATTTGAACCAAGTTATCGGATCCTTGACAGGTACAACATGCCGAGGCGTGGAAAGAGGGTAAATATAAATGATGGCAACGAGAGCCATGGGGATGAGCAGCCACTAAATAATAGTGGCAGGCAAACATATGAGAGTGAGGGTAGCACGCCGCCCACTGTCAAAAAACATCGGTAAGTCTTGAAATTGGTATTTTTAAAGAGATTATGTTACTTGAATGCATGAAAGACACGTACTAGTGTTTGTGAGTCTGCATTGTGGCTGTCGTCTATGTCGCATTTCGTCTATGTTTCTTAAGTGAGCTGTGATTAGAGAGAAAGGGCTGGAGTGGAGATCTTGAAACCCAAAATAGAGACATCTCGTTTATTATAATCTACACTTATTGTTGGACCAATCCCCTCTTGCTGTTGTTGCTGATGTCTCTTTGTGTGCGTGTGGTGAAGAGAATGAAGGGATGAGAGAGAGATGAGGAAAATGCCTCTATGTTAGCCTGGTGTATCCTCATTCTCTACGATCCCTCTTTCTGGCTCCATATACGGCTTCTATATTAAATTGGTTTCCTTCCACGATGACAGTCCGTAATACTACACTTGATATGAGCCCATGTTCATAGCTGCATCCTACTGCATACTCACAAACAACTAATACTTGTCGGCCTTGCATCGTATGCCCAACCCCATTTTGGCACATAACCTGGTATAGATGACATTGTACTGATTTGGAGGAGGTGAAAATGGGACCATAAAATAGCTTAAGAAGACCATCAGGTTTGTGAAATAAGCTTCACTAACAGTGAAAGAAACTGGGGATGCTATGCAGCATACTTAGTTTGGAAGTAGTCCCATTTTGTGTTAAAAAAACCATGCCAAAGATTGCAATCAGATGCATGAAATCAGCTTCTTTAACAGTATCTGAAAATGAAAACTTTTCATAATCTGAGCATATATGTTTCTTTAACAGTGACTGTGAACAATTGTTCTTAATTGGGCTGTGATTAGAAAGAGACGAGTTGGAGTGGAGATCTGGAAACCCATATAGAGACATCTTGTTCATAATAATTTATTATGGTTGTTGTTCTTGTTGCTCTTGCTGTTGTTGCTGATGTCTCTATGTGTTCGTGTGCTGAAGGGAAAGAAGGGGTGAGAGAGAGATGAGGAAAATGCCGCTATGTTAGCCTGGTGTATCCTCATTCTCTACCATTCCTCTTTCTGGCTTCTATATTTGGTTTCCTTCCACGATGACAATTCCAGTTAAAACTACACTTGCTATGAGCCCTATTCGTATTTTTCTTCCATGAACTGAGGATGGTGCATAGGCTGGTGCCTGGTGTATCCTCATTCTCTAGCATCCCCAGTTTCTTTCACTGTGAGTGAAGCTTATTTCACAAACCAGATGGTCTTCTTAAGCTATTGTATGGTCCCATTTTCACTAACTGTTAGTGAAGCTGATTTCAAGCACCTGATTGTCTTCTTGGCATGTATGTTTTTAAACCAAAAATGGGTTTACTGTGGTCATCAGATGATGGAGAAATTTTCATTTTCAAATACTGTCAATGTAACCGGTTTTTTTAACACCAAATGGGTTCACTTCCAAAATGAGTATGCTGCATAGCATGCCCAGTTTCTATCACTGTTAGTGATGCTTACTTCACAAACCTGATGGTCTTCTTAAGCTATTCTATGGTCCCATTTTCACTAACTGTTAGTGAAGCTGATTTCAGGCACCTGATTGTCTTCTTGGCATGTATGTTTTTATACCAAAAAATGGGTTCACTGTGAACTGAGGATATTGTATTGGTACGCATGCCAAAATTCTCCGGCCGGATATGCACCACACTTGGGTTTTGCGATATAGTTGGTGCTGAAAAAGTAGTAGAGCAACATATAAGCTCAGATAATGGAGAAATTTTCATTTTCGGATACTGTCAATGTAACCTGATTGCAATCTTTGGCATGGTTTTTTTAACACAAAATGGGTTCACTTCCAAAATGAGTATGCTGCATAGCATCCCCAGTTTCTTTCACTGTTAGTGAAGGTTATTTCACAAACCTGATGGTCTTCTTAAGCTATTTTATGGTCCCATTTTCACTAACTGTTAGTGAAGCTGATTTCAAGCACCTGATTGTCTTCTTGGCATGTATGTTTTTATACCAAAAATGGGTTCACTGTGGTCATCAGATGATGGAGAAATTTTCATTTTCAAATACTGTCAATGTAACCGGTTTTTTTAACACCAAATGGGTTCACTTCCAAAATGAGTATGCTGCATAGCATCCCCAGTTTCTATCACTGTTAGTGAAGCTTACTTCACAAACCTGATGGTCTTCTTAAGCTATTCTATGGTCCCATTTTCACTAACTGTTAGTGAAGCTCATTTCAAGCACCTGATTGTCTTCTTGGCATGTATGTTTTTATACCGAAAATGGGTTCACTGTGAACTGAGGATATTGTATAGGTACGTATGCCAAAATTCTCCGGCCGGATATGCACCACACTTGGGTTTTGCGATATAGTTGGGCTAAAAAAGTAGTAGAGCAACATATAAGCTGAGATAATGAAGAAATTTTCATTTTCGGGCACTGTCAATGTAACCTGATTGCAATCTTTGGCATGGTTTTTTTAACACAAAATGGGTTCACTTCCAAAATGAGTATGCTGCATAGCATCCCCAGTTTCTTTCACTGTTAGTGAAGATTATTTCACAAACCTGATGGTCTTCTTAAGCTATTGTATGGTCCCATTTTCACTAACTGTTAGTGAAGCTCATTTCAAGCACCTGATTGTCTTCTTGGCATGTATGTTTTTAAACCAAAAATGGGTTCACTGTGGTCATCAGATGATGGAGAAATTTTCATTTTCAAATACTGTCAATGTAACCGGTTTTTTTAACACAAAATGGGTTCACTTCCAAAATGAGTATGCTGCATAGCATCCCCAGTTTCTATCACTGTTAGTGAAGCTTACTTCACAAACCTGATGGTCTTCTTAAGCTATTTTATGGTCCCATTTTCACTAACTGTTAGTGAAGCTCATTTCAAGCACCTGATTGTCTTCTTGGCATGTATGTTTTTATACCGAAAATGGGTTCACTGTGAACTGAGGATATTGTATAGGTACGTATGCCAAAATTCTCCGGCCGGATATGCACCACACTTGGGTTTTGCGATATAGTTGGGCTAAAAAAGTAGTAGAGCAACATATAAGCTTAGATAATGGAGAAATTTTCATTTTCGGGCACTGTCAATGTAACCTGATTGCAATCTTTGGCATGGTTTTTTTAACACAAAATGGGTTCACTTCCAAAATGAGTATGCTGCATAGCATCCCCAGTTTCTATCACTGTTAGTGAAGCTTACTTCACAAACCTGATGGTCTTCTTAAGCTATTCTATGGTCCCATTTTCACTAACTGTTAGTGAAGCTGATTTCAGGCACCTGATTGTCTTCTTGGCATGTATGTTTTTATACCAAAAAATGGGTTCACTGTGAACTGAGGATATTGTATAGGTACGCATGCCAAAATTCTCCGGCCGGATATGCACCACACTTGGGTTTTGCGATATAGTTGGTGCTGAAAAAGTAGTAGAGCAACATATAAGCTCAGATAATGGAGAAATTTTCATTTTCGGATACTGTCAATGTAACCTGATTGTTTAACACAAAATGGGTTCACTTCCAAACTAAGTATGCTACATAGCATTCTCAGTTCTTCTTTTGTTGATAGTGAAGCTTATTTTCATGCATCTGATTGTGATCTTGGCATGTTTTTTTGAGCAAAACGGGTTTACTGTGAACTGAGGATGCTATAGGTACGTATGCCAAAATCCTCCGGATACGCACAACAATTGGGTTTTAGATTTAGTTGGGCACAGTGAATTAGTAGAGCAACATATAAGCTCAGTTAATGGAAATTTTCATTTTCAGATACTGTTAATGAAGCTGATTGCCATCTTTGGCATGATTTTTGAACAAAAATGGGTTCACTTCCAAACTAAGTATGCTGCTAGCATCCTCATTTTCTTTCACTGTTAATGAAGCGTATTTCATTAAGATCCAGGATGGCAAATTTTGACTGGGCTATGATTGGATTGTTTAGTGGATGTGGTCTATGTTCTTAATTGGGCTGTGATTAGAAAGAGTGGGCTCGAGTGGAGAACTGGAAACCCATATAGAGACATCTTGTTCATAATAATTTATTATTATTGTTGTTCTTGTCGCTCTTAAGGTGGTTGCTGATGTCTCTTTCTGTTCGTGTGCTGAAGGGAAATAAGGGATGAGAGAGAGATGAGGAAAATGCCGCTATGGTAGCCTGGTGTATCCAAAGTCTCTACCTTTCTTCTTTCTGTTTCCATTTCTGGCTTCTATATATATTTGGTTTCCTTCCACGATGACAGTTTCCTAAAAATACACTTGATATGAGCCCTATCTTATTTTTCTTATTTTTCTTATATTTGGTTTCTGTCCACGATGACAGTTTCATGGATTGTCTGAACAATCCATGAAGGACATGCTTAGATACTGAATTTTCATTTGTTTTATTGTTTTAGATAGTTGATATTCCCAATCAGAGGAGAATATAAAGGTTTCAAGTTAGATACTGAATTTTCATTTGTTTTGTTATTTTAGATATATTTAAAAACAAAATTAAGTACGAAATTTTTAGCATTGCAATGTAATTATTTTACCTCTGTATATAGCATTAACAATTCCATTTGCAGTTGGCACTTTCATCTTATAATTCGAGACACAGGTAGTTCTTTTTGCAAGTTCAAAAAATATGTATATTCTGTATTGTGATCTACTGTTCAATTAAACTATTATTTTTTATTCACAGAGCGGTCGTCAAGATGAAGGAAATGCAGATGATCAGAGCTGAAGCTACTCGAGGGGTATGAATCTGCGGTCCTCCTTGCTGTTCTTATGTCATCCTTGCTGTATGGTTGTTGTTCTTATGTCCTCCTCCTTGCCGTTGTTATGTCAGACTGGTTTTTTTTATGAGAGTTATGTCATACTTTGAATTTGGGATATTTTGGATATTTGTCAGACTGGTTTGTTTGGATATTTTGGATGTTAGTCTCTATATTAATTTGTTAATTATGACATTGTTAATTAATCAATGAATTTGGACGTTGATATGACACGTGTGAAACTTGATTATCTTTAATTATTCTTGTGTTTGGCTGTGGTTTGCGCAGTAGTATGCAACGAAATTGATTGAATCAGTTGTGAGAATTAGTTTACAGGTTATGTAAATGAAACTGTGAATTGAAATCGAACGGAAAAGCGGAGTATCGAAAATAAACGGGCATAGCCAGAACGGCGTTTTAAAAAACGGCGGTGTATATAATTTAATTGTTGGAGTGTATGATACACCGGCGTTTCAACGCACGCCGGTGAAAGTTTTCAGCTGTAACGGCACAGGTATATACCGGCGTTTTATAAACGCCGGCGTATATAACTACACCGGCGTTTTTAGTCGCGCCGGTGTTCGTAAACAGGGAAAAACAGGCGCTTACAAACGGACATACACCGGAGTTTCTTGACCGCCGGTATACTTTCGATATACACCGACGTTTTTATTTACGCCGGTGAATGGATAAATACCGGCGGTTTACGACCGCCGGTGTATGTATATAGGCACACAAACACGGCACCCAGAAACGGACATACACCGGCGTTTTATGACCGCCGGTATACTTTCGATATACACTGGCGTTTTTATTTACGCCGGTGAATGGATAAATACCGGCGGTTTACGACCGCCGGTGTATGTATATAGGCACACAAACACGGCACCCAGAAACGGACATACACCGGCGTTTTATGACCGCCGGTGTAGTCCTAGTATTTACCGGCGTCCACCAAAAACGCCGGTGTAGGACCCTTCGTTTCAGCGACGCCCGCTTCGGCGGCAGTTGGACCGGCGTTATTGTAAACGCCGGTGAAAGTTTCCCCGGCGTAAAAAAACGCCGGTATAGACGGAAAAAACCGCCGGGAAAGCTACTTTCTTTTGTAGTGTGTGGTAAACCATGGTGATTTTTTCCCCCAACTGTCCCACTTTTTGAAAGTTTTTTCCAAACCGTCATACCTTTTTTTTTTTAATTTCCAAACCATTCCACTCGGTCTTTGAAAGACCGAGTGTAGTTATAATACGCACGGTCTTTCAAAGACCGAGTCTTGCACTTCGAAAAATCAAAGAGTAAGACTCGGTCTTTGAAAGACCGCGTGAAAAATAACTAAACTCGGGGGGTTTTATTTCAGATCTTTTCTTTCTTCTTCTTCCTTACTTTATTCTTTCTCTCTACTCTCGTTTTCTTCTGAATTTCCCTCAACGAAACCCATCGCCGCCGCCCTAGTTATTCTCTTGGTCGATTTCCCCTCTAATTGATCGATTCATTCCCCCAAACCTAGTCTTCTCTCATCGTGACTCGATTTTTCCCATATTTTCCCCCAAATTTGAATTTTTCTTTAAACCCTAAAATCCTAAATCCCAATATCTTAGATCTTGTTTAATTTGGTCTTCGGTGGGGGAAGATCTTGGTTGAAGGATCTAGAAGTACTGTACATTGTCACTATCAAGCTTTGAAATCTCCTACTCACAAGGTATATTTATGAAGCTTTTGATAAGCAAATTTTGTGTTAATTTTGGGTTATTGTGAAGGTGCTTAGTTGAATTTGTGTTATTGTTGACAATGTAGAGTAGCAATTGTGTTGAAGTTGACAACGTAGAGTAGCAATTTTGTTGAAGTTGAGAATGTAGAGTAGTAATATTGGGTTGACAATGTAGAGTAGCAATTTTGTAGAGTAGCAATTTTGTAGAGTAGCAATCTAGGTTATGTGTAGTTAATAACAATTTTGTTGAAGTTTTAGGATTTGTATTTTATTGTAAATGGCACGCACAATGGGGAACATGGAGGAAGGAGAAAGCAGTAGACCTCCACGTGGCGATGGAGTATGTACTCGCGGTGGACGTGGTCGTGGTCGTGGTCGTGCTCGTACCGAAGGTACTAATGTAAGTAATTAATTATTGATTCTAATAGAATTATATGAAATTTCGGTCTATTGATGTAAATGTTATTGTTATGTAGGTTCAAATCAATGCAAATGAGGCAGGCACTTCTTCTTCAGTCCCTTCATCATTGTATATCCCTTCTGGAGGCCTAGGATCCCTCGACCCTTCACTCCTCACTCTTCAACCATTGCATCGATCGCAGAATGTGTGGAACGGTGAGGCTACAGAGTGTCGCTTTAGGACTGGTCATTCACTACCTATGCACCCACGGATACACGAGATACTAAGAGACTGTGGGTTCTATGGTATTGGTAGGATGAGCTCCATCAAGTGCGATCGACCTCTTTTGGAAGCACTTCTTGAAAGATGGAGGCCTGAGACCCACTCCTTCCACCTGCCAGTTGGGAAGATGACAGTCACTCTGCAGGACGTTTCCATACTTATCGGGCTTCAAATCGATGGAGAGGCAGTCAGAGGATCAATGGACTTCGACCCGGTTTATATAGTCGATGAGTACTTAGGTGTCGAAGTTGAAGCTGGTGCGATTAATGGTAAATTTATTCGTTTGAAGTGGTTGAAGAACACCTTTAAGAATAAATTGAATGTAGGTTCAACTGCGGCGGAGGTGGAGTGCTATTGTAGGGCCTACATTCTCACGCTATTCGGCACTGTACTGTTTCCAAATTCTTAAGGAAATAGCGTCTCATTGATGTTCTTGCCACTAATCGCCGATCTAGGAAACGTTAGCCGTTACAGTTGGGGTAGTGTCGTACTGTCATCACTGTACCGTAGTTTGTGTTTGGCTAGTATAGGTTCGGTGCAGATGAACAGGCCTATGATTTTACTTCAAATCTAGAGTTGGGAGCGCATTCACATCGGTTGGCCCGTAGTACGGATCCAATCTCCGCACATAGTTCTTCCCGATGACGTGGACATGCTACCTCCTATCGGTGTTTACTAGACAGACAAACTTACACGGAGGATCGTGTAAGTTTGATAGGTTGGATAGGTTGGATAGGTTTGCCAATCCCAACAGGTGCTTAACATACTACCGCGATAAGTTGGATAGGTTGGCAGCTGACTGTGTCGTGTGGCTTCCTTACACGGAGGATCGTGTACTTCGATTGTCGCCTAATTGCACGTACAGGCATGATTTGTGGCTCACGAAAGCACCTTTAATCAACTTTGGGGTCGTCGAGTTCTACTATCCCGATAGAGTGCTACACCAGTTTGGTCTTCACCAAAGTATTCCAGTTGCCGAGCCATTCAATGCGGAGATGCACAATATTACAGAAATGGGTCAAAACCCCGGACACAATTGGGCCACTTGCTTCTCTACGTATGTTCAGAGATGGAATGTACACCGGTTCGATGAAATCATCGGTGACATTCCTCCGTTTGACCTCGCGGTGCATGGGGTGTACATGGCTTGGTACGAGAGAGTGACTAGACGGTATATATCTCCGACGTTGCAGACTCCTGCTGGAGTGGTAGTCCCGATCCGTCGATCAGGAACCGAACCAGCAGATCAACATTCCATGAAGTTGCCGATGTACCAACCAAAGGGATCCACTGTTCAGAAATTTGTAAGTTTTACAGTTTCGTTTTAATTTTTTAAGTTTATATAAATATTTTTTTTTTATATATGTATGTGTATATGTAAGTACTATAATCTTTCAACTTTTCATGATTGTCAGTTGAGCCAGACTTGGGCCATTGCAAAGAAATGTGCAACTTTGTTGAATAGCAACGTCGCCGATCAGACGAAGGAAACCATACGGGAGATGATGACATGTTGTCATGCACAAGCTGATCTTGTGGGCGAGGAAACAACATTAGATGCAATACTAAGGACTCCCACACATCGAACGAGCGGCCGTTCTGGTGTCTGACGAAAGAGAGTTATTCAAAGGCCCCCACCTCAACCTCAAAGCGAATCTGAACACGAAGAACAACCAGGGGCTGAGATTAAAGAGGAGGGTATATAACAACAAGTTGGGGGTGAGATTCAAGAAGAGAAGAATATCCCGTTGTCCGGTCTAACACAGGCTACTCCACAACGTGGTAGAAGATAACGAAGACCCACTAACTTCTTTACACCCGACCCTTGTTTTTTGTGTCCATGTAGGAATTCAGGTGCATTTAGGCTAGCTTCTCTAATTTTGTTGATTTTTGACACTGTAATTTTTGTGTTAGTTGATCCATGTCTGTAATGCAGGTTAGGCAAAAGTTGTTTGAACGGAGCAAGATGATGGAAGCTTGATGTAGGAACGGACCAAGATGAGTTAGCTTGATGTCGGAACGAAGCAAGATGATAAGAATTTTAATGTAGGAACGGACCAAGATGCTGGAAGCTTGAATTTGCTTGATGTTGTAATATTTTAAGTTAGTTTGATGTTGTAATGTTTTGAATTTGCTTGATGTTGTAATATTTTAAGTTAGTTTGATGTTGTAATATTTTGAATTTGCTTGATGTTGTAATATTTTAAGTTAGTTTGATGTTGTAATATTTTGAATTTGCTTGATGTTGTAATATTTTAAATTAGTTTGATGTTGTAATATTTTGAATTTGCTTGATGTTGTAATATTTTAAGTTAGTTTGATGTTGTAATATCTTGAATTTGCTTGATCTTGTTAGAATTTGCTTGTTGTTGTAAAATAAGAGATGTTTGAGATGATTATGAGATGTTTGAGATGATTATGAGATGTTGGAGATGTTTCTCGAGATGTTTATGAGATGTTGGAGATGTTTCTCGAGATGTGTAAGAGATGTGTAGGAGATGTTTGAGCTGTATGTGAGCTTGAACTGTATGTGAAATTGATTGAAAACAAATTGTAAAGGGGAAATGCTTGAAGACAAATTGTAATGGTGAAATTTAAGCCTAGACTCGGTCTTTGAAAGACCGAGTTTAGTATTAACATATACGGTCTTTCAAAGACCGAGTCTTGTGCCTATAAGTTTTTTTCAATTAAACTCAAGACTCGGTCTTTCAAAGATCGTTCTCATTATAACTAGAATCAGTCTTTGAAAGACCGAGTCTTAAAGCTGATTGAAAAATAGAGCTTACAGACGCCAAACGGTCTTTCAAAGACCGAGTGTGGAGTTCACTCTTTTCCAGAAACCAAGATGTTCTCTGGAAATGAGTGAACTCCACAGTCGGTTTTCGAAAGACCATTCTTAATATCACTAGACTTAGTCTTTCAAAGACCGAGTCTTCAATCCAATTGAAACACAATTCACAGATTGAAGACTCGGTCTTTGAAAGACCGAGTTTAGTGATATTAAGAACGGACTTTTGAAAACCGACTGTGGAGTTCACTCATTTCCAGAGAACGTCTTCGTTTCTGGAAAAGAGTGAACTCCACACTCGGTCTTTGAAAGACCGTTTGCATTATAACTAGGCTCGGTCTTTCAAAGATCGAGTCTTGTGTCTGTAAGCTTTATTTTTCAATCAGCTTCAAGACCGAGTCTAGTTATAATGAGAACGGTCTTTGAAAGACCGAGTCTTGAGTCTGTACATTTTTTTCCCTAAAAGCTTCAAGACTGATTGATTCCAATTGCTGTACATTTAAAACTTATTGGTTCCAAAATAAAGAGCATTATGAAAAGAATTAAATATTACAAACTCATTCAATCATTCATTTTCCACAATTAAACACATCCAAATTGAGTACTTAGTTCGAATTAAATATTACAAACACACTAGAAAGCACATAATCAAATTAAATGTTTTAAGATCCTCTATTAGTACATCGACGCTTGTTGTGTCCTTCCAAACCACAATTTGAACATTTCATCCCCGAACCCCTACTAAAACTATCTCTCACATCCATGTCGTTGCGTATTCTCGTGGATTTAGGCCGACCTTTCCGTGAACGTCGCAAACTAGCATCCGGTACGAGTTGTGGACCGTCAATAGTAGGCCAATACGCTTGATCTAGAATAGGATTAAACACAGGAGCCCAAGTTTGTGCTAATGACGTGATAAGGTAAAATTTATCAACAAAAGGCTTGTGATCGATTGCACGATATACACAAGCTGCCAATACATGAGAACATGGAATATGATATAGATGAAATTTGAATTTGCTGAATATATAATTCTAATGCAGACCAAGTACAATTAGGATCAAATGTCCTAGCAATCATTGACTTCATAGCATTATCAGTAGATACGGGCACTGTCATAAAATACTGACCATCTTCTCTACCTGCTGCGTATCGAGCTAAAATTTTCACATTCCATTGATTCATATCCCAATTAGTAACTTCATAAATTTTCTCAACTAATTCTGCAAATGTAATGGTACGAGGTACCCAAACTATTTCCGGATCCAACACACTATAACAACAACCAATCTTTGGATCACGAATTATTTTACCACAAAAGTATAACTAAATAGTAATCTCGAGATCCATACCTACGTATATTTATACAAATATGCGAGTTATTATCTAACCACAAACAAAATCTATAAAAAAGGTAGAAAATTATAGGCCAATATTCGTCATACCTTCACAAGCTTCAAGGATAGAGCCGTAGATATTTGGGTAGAAGAGTTGGAGTTGCTATCCTCTTCAAATTTAGCAAAATTCCAAAATATGGATCTTTCGAAATATGGGTTTAGGGTTTTTAGAGTGGAAGGTGAGAGGGTTAGGAAAGAATTGGTAAATATATTTAGATTGAGATGAGATTTTGTGGGTAGGAGGTCGCCATAGATTGAGGGAGTAGAGTTAGAGAAGATAGAATAGAGTAAACTAGAGAGAGAGAGAAGAAGAAAGAAACATATCTGAAATAAAAACCCTCGTCTAAGACTCGGTCTTTGAAAGACCGAGTGTAGTTATAATACGCGCGGTCTTTCAAAGACCGAGTCTTACTCTTCGATTTTTCGAAGTGCAAAACTCGGTCTTTGAAAGACCGCGCGTATTATAACTACACTCGGTCTTTTAAAGACCGAGTGGGATGGTTTGGGAATTTTTAAAAAAAAAGTGGGGCGGTTTGGGAAAAACTTTCAAAAAGTGGGACAGTTTGGGAAAAAATTCAACCATGGTTACCTACAAAAGATTAGTAATAATCATCTATGAAAAACATATATAACAAACTAATAGACCTAAAGAGTGGTTGTGATGAGATTGGTATTATTCAATAACTACAGCATGCTTTTGGAGGTAGCACATGATATAAGATTGTTCCATGCATACTAGTTATTCATGACAATTTTAAATAGGAGGTCTTCTTTGTTAGTTAAAAACTTGCATCTCAAAGAGCATGCACCAACCATGGTATGTGTATGTTAGTTTATAATACAAAATGCACATAAGTACTGTATATATTTTTTTAAAGCACAGCTTCACTGTATCGTCAGGTACTGAATTGTAAAAAAGAAAAAAAGAAAAACAAAAGATGCAAAAAACTTTTTCATTATAAGAATAAAAAGCTTTGTCAGCAATGACATCAATAATCAAAATGGGAAAGATGGCTTATCAACCCTTTTATAAACCGCAACTATAACATGTGAAGTTTCCTTCAAAAAAAAAACTATAACATGTGAAGTCCAAAATCAAGAAACCTCCCTTTATCCCTGTGTCCAAAAACTATAACATGGGAAAGATTGTTTTTTTACGCCTGTGTTTCTTTTGACTTCGCCTCCAGACAAATAAGGCTCTTATGTCATTAATTAATTCAAAATTTAGAAATGCATCATCACCTCCACAAGGATTTAACTTAATCAAATGGCAACTATTCTATAAGATTTGTATCTGTATGGCAAACTGACTCTAAAATCAGTTAATCTGGACATCATATATAAATGCCATCTCTAGGATATATAGAAGGTACATCATACATAAATGCCATCTAAAATCAGTTCAGCCTTACATTTTAATTAGAAATCCCATACTGAAATCTGCCTTCTAACTCCAGACATAACATAACCCAACAACAAATCATGTTTTATAATATTCAGTATGACAGTAATAGTCATTAATTTGAATTAGCTATGTCTAAGCAGCCAACATTGTCACAATAACTTAATTATTCTATTGTATGTTGGCATATTATTGGTATCAAACAAATGATTAAGATAATCAAGGTTAGAAAGCCTTATCCCATTAATGATTCCTTTTCCAACCAGAACAAGTTTCTGATTAAGTAGTCAAAGGGAAGAAATGTAATTCACAAACTGGGTCATCAAAAATATGTATCACATTGAGCATTAGTCCAATACATGTTCATAAGTACCTACCAATAGTGGATGGTGTTTGAAGTAGGGAGTTTGGATAACTGTAGTAAGAGCGTGTGTGATTTGGAATTCGAATAAAATGTTATTTACATATAGGGTCATGAAAAATGTGTATCACATTGAGAGTTAATCAAGATAGTGTTTGTGGTAGGGAGTTTGAATTAGGAACTGTAGTAAGAGTGTGAGTGGTTGTGAGAAACAACTCAATAATTATTTCTTGTTGTTGTAATATTTTATTAGAAAATTTAATACATGTCCCATCTCTTGTTGGATGCATTAGGTATATATTCTCAATAATATAGAATAACTAGGTTTTGTCTGTGGATACGTGCTTACGTCACGTTTTCTGAAAAGCCATGTAAGCATAAAATATATGCACAGGTTTGTGAAGGATAATTTATATAGATGCGTATTTGACAGTAGACATTGATGTACTCTGAAGTATGATTAAGTTGCTTATTAGTTTATATATATTGCAGGATCATTTGTCTGCAGCTCGGGATTAAAAAAGAGTATTGTAAATCTACAATAACAGTGGATCGAAATTACATCAGCTCGGGATTTGGAGTCTGCCATAAGTAGCAATTCATTTGCTAATGTAGTTATCGCCTCAAACTGCATAAGTTAATTCCCGATTGTGATATTTTCATGTAGTTAACCATGTATGATTTTAAAAGAGGTAAAAAAGAGAGAGAGAAAGTTTGTTGTGATGTACATGTGAAGACTTTTGTTAAATGTGATCAAGCACAATTACATCTCCATATTAATAAATCTACATCCATATACTGGATAACATACTACAAATTTTATCTGAAATAGGCTTGTTGACCCCAATTTTTGATATATTTCAGTGTATGAGATATTTTAAATTCTTGACAGAGTAATTAACAGAGACGACAATTTTTATATATTAAAAAAAAAAAGATATACGTGCCGATAAAACTAATAACAGAGACGACAACATTAGTCCCAACTTGCCAAAATAATTACAGAGTGATTAACACAAAACACATAAGCCCAACTATCAGGGATTTCATCAGTAAAATAGACCGTAACATAAAGAGAAAAAGAAAGCATAACAAACATTCTAAGAACATGAAGATTGCAGATGGATAGACGACTAAACCTGCCATAATGAACAGTCCTGAAAAATAACGATCAAGAATGAAAAAATCATTTTAATAAAAAAGGAATCAATCAAGTCAAAACCAATGAGAATTAAAAAAAACAACTCTAATAGTTTGTAGGAAAATTTATTTTCAAACCAATACCTTTCAAAATGACTGATGTACAAAAAAAAATCTTTCAAAGTGGACAGTTTGAACAAAAAATGCTTTTCATCACCCCAACATATCTGCATCATAAAGCTTACTATTAGCTTACTATTAACATGTATGATTTTTTTTTTCATTTTTTTCTACACCTACTCAATTAAATCCTCATTTCTATTCTAGAACACTAATAGAATTTTAGTAAAAAATTCGGCAGAGTATCCCCTAAAATATTAGCCCTTTTACAGCACTTCCTTACGGAATTCTGTTAACAATTAAAATATCACATCACAGGTAGTTAATATCAATACTCCCCAGGCCAATCCAAGCAACATCACACAGACATCATATATATAGGGCACTGGGGGCAAAAGTCTTCATATGATGCAAGATACAAAATAAAAACCAAGATTTCGTTGAAAAACATAATTGATTTTTAAAAAAATTTTGAAAAACTACACACAGAACCCAATACTCAACAACTTTGCAGGTATGGGTTTTAACATACTATATCCCATCACTATATATCATCATCCCATACAGTACTTACAAAATATCCCAAAATACAAAATATTCAAAAGATTTTCTCAACTACCCTCATTCTACATAACTGAAGTTAACTACCCAAAAAAAAATAAAACTACCAAAAAAAGATTTCACAACACTTATACCGCAGTCCACATTTCATTTCCTTTCTCTTTTCTTTGCTAGAATAACTTGTTGTTTCCTTTCTCTACATTGGTTGGTTAAAAAGAAGTAGGAATTAAGAAAATATCAATAATGAGCATCTAATACACATATGGGGTTAAGCTTACCTTGCGAAGGGATATGAGATTAAGCTCGTATTCATCTCGAATGGTAACCCCTACATTTCTTTGTCGTAGGAATTGCAACTATAATGAAAAAAACAATTTTGAATGTAAGTGGACAATTAATTAATTTGATAAAAGACACAATGAAAAGCTTCACTTACTGTTTTTTCCAAGTCAACATCAACCTGTAAGGTATGAAGGTATACATTATAATGTGAAGAACATAAAATAAAGAATTTTTTTATCTAATATGAAAGAGTTGTAGATGTCTTACAAAAAAAAAAGAAACTTACATGGCCATATATAGTGATGTTATCCATTGCTATTGTTTAATTCTGATGAAGGACTTGCTCTGTATATAAAGAAGGGGAAACCAATCAATTACTTAACTTTGACGTTATAATTACTTTAACAAACTAATCAATTACATAAATTAGCTATAATTTTACACATAATTTGGATAGCCAGTAGATGACCCAGTTATAAACTAAATCAATCAATTATTCATGTTAAAATTCCAGCATCACTTAAATTGCACTGTATTCTTTTGGATTCTGATACAAATTAAAATCAATTTCAATGATTCAGCTAAAATGAAAAAAAGTTGATTCACAGTAAAATGGAGACATCACTGCAAGTACGGGTTTACAGATTATGGACACATGAGAATTCACACAATCAAACAGGTCGGTACCAAATTCGGGATTCAAATTTACCGCTCAAGTATATTTACTTATTTCTTTATATTCTCATATAGATTAAGTATATATATAAAAAAACACACAAAAACTGCCTTATCTGATTTGCCTTCCTACCTGTATCATCATTTTTCTAGAAACATTTAATGCAATGTTGATAAAAAGGGGTGGAGTTCCACGCAATAATTTTTTTAATTCATAAAAACATAAGAAAGTGCTTTATAAATACAGACCAATGAATCACACCTCTTCTCCGATTATATAGTATAGTATTGTAATAGAAAGTGTCACGTCCCGCTTCCCAGAATACGGGAACACAGGCATGTAACTGAGGCCCAGCGAATGATATGAGTATGCCAACTCATATCATCCATAAGTTGTACCAGTCTTAACTCAACAACATGACAAAGAAATAATCACAATCACGCATAAATACATAATCACATAAACGAGAATGAAATTCAATAACCAAATCTGGAATATAAGAACTTACCAAATAGCTCGAGAGGCTCCTGCTCCAATCGTAGAAGAATTGCTCATTAATGCCTTCTGGAAATTCTCTCTGTGCACCTGTACTTGTTCATCTAAAAAGAAAGAATAATTTGTCCTTAGAGCAAGTACGGACAGCAAATAGTGAAAAGCAGAGAGTAAGGAATGAGGTACATGAAGGAATATGAATCAGGATCAAAGTTACAAGAGCAATAACGGTATTAATAAACAATGGTCATAATCAAGTATATACGTGTCAACTAGGTCTATTAGCATGTTGTTTTTTCTATCTAGTGCACGTACTACTGCGTCGCATACCACAGGTTCGGTGCATGCAAAACAGTGTACGTTTTAGACTTCATGGTGGGATCTACAGAGCGTGTACTCCGTGTATCACGATAACAAGATAACAAGTCACGACTCCATAAGTAATTCTCCATCTTCCATGTCAAGATTCCATGTAACAAGAGAGTCCTACCGAGTACATTTTCTGAGACTATCCACAACTAAGTCAACCCTTATTAACTCCGGCTTATTTAGTATTTTATTATTAAGTCATTCATGTTCATGCAAGTGTATATAAGAATGTCAAGGGGACGATAAGAATGCAGCAACATGATGCATTGCACAGTAATACATGAAGTAGCAAATCTGAAAACAGCCGACACAGTAACACGAAAACAGCGATAACTCATAGACTACAGTTCAGAATTCCAAGTTCCAGGATGGTATCAACAACTAGACACTTAAGGATACAATTCATCTTTATATTGTTTTAACTGATTTCTATTATAACTGGGTCGAAACCTCAGTACAAGACAGACAAGGCAGCAGAAATTATAAAATGTCATCACATATATGTTCATCAAAGTGAATAATCAATATGCTATAGTATCATGAAATGCATTACACTAATGTAAAGCAATTAGAATGGATTTTATAGTGTACAAGTCAATTTACCATGTCATTATTCAAGTCACAAGATCTCAATCAATCATTGTATTCGATCTCAATACATTTTCCTCATATGCAATTTCTAGTCATTTTGTTCATGTTAAGTGTGTATATATAGGCTTGGGTTTGAGTCAATGGATAATAATACGATGTCAAGAGTACGTCGGGTTAGCTCCTGTAAACCCTCGATACTCCCAACGGAAAGGACACACGAAAATTTTGAGATAATTGAAAAGGAACTACTTGCAGGAGGTCAATAAGCTTGAACTAGAAAATTAAAAGAGTTCAAGTGGACTTTCCTTTTTGTAGACGATTCAAATACGAATAAGAAATAACGAGATCATAATCTCGGGGAGCAATCCCAAAAGCACGTGCGCTCTACGTGCGAAGAACCAAACAGTGAAGCCCCAAAACAACAACTCACGATCTCTACTCCACAACACAACACACACAGAACACTGGGTCAACAAGCACACACAGATCCCAAGGCAAAACAGAAACCCCAACTTCCTTCACACAAATTGCATACATCGATCTTGGATCGCCTACACTAAAACACCGAACAGCGAACACACCAAATGATTTTCCCAAAATCTAAACAGCAAACAGGCAGGAAAATCTCACTGTTCCTCTTCCACATCAATTGCAACAGGGAAAGAGATAGTGATGGCAGGAGAGAACAGCGACCGGGCGTGGGCGGCGCGACAGGAGGTCGCGACTGGTTTGCGGTGGCTAGCTGACGGCGATAGGGCGGCGTGGCGCTCGGGAGGAGGATGGCAGGCGAGGAGTCGATTTCAATGGGGTGCTCTGTTTTGGCTCCGAAATAGGGGAGGACAAGAATGGCGAAGCTTCGGGCTCTTGACGGTGACGACGAGGGGCGATGGACCTTCGGGGGTTGTGGGGGACAGCGGAGAGGCAAAGATGGCGAGGTGTTCGAGTATGGAAGTCGCGATGAGAGCAGCGGCGAAGGGAGAGGTGATGGCGATGGAGGACTGGGACTATGGTTCGGCGATGGACTCGAGTGACAAAGGGAGGTCGCTGAGGTGGTTATGACGGCGGAACGGCGGTGCAGGCGGTGACTAAGGAGCATTCATGGCATCGACGGTAGTTGCGGTAGAACAGGGAGAGGCAATGGCGGTTGGTGGCCATCGGATTTGGATGCGGTGAAGATGAAGAGCTCAACGATGCAGGAGGTTGAGGGCGTCGACTGGGTGAAGGAGGAGTCGACTTTGGTGGTCTGGTTGGTTCCGCATGCAAGAACTTGGGAGGAGCAGCAATGGCGGGGCTGGCGCTCGAAGGCGGCGACGAGGATGGGTCGCGAGGTTGAAGACAAAGAGTCGGGTTCTCTGTATTTCGGTGTTGGAGAAAAGGAGGAGGAAGAAGTCAGAGGGGTAGGGGTTCTGTTGGTTTTGGAGACAGAGGAGCGGGAATGTGGAGAAATTTGTATACGGGTGAGTGTATGGGTTTGTGGGTTTGGGTTGAGGGTTAGAGTCCAATAGGAGATGGGCTTGGGTTTGGGCCTCAATTAGATATAATAAATTTAAGGATAATTGTTGGGCTTCTCATGAATTCAAAATAATCAATAAAATGATAGTATGGATCAACTTGGGCTTCAAAGTAAATAAATAAAAAGAAGAGAGACAAGATTCTAGTTTGGAATATAAATTTGGGTTTCAATGGGAGATTCAAAAGAATTTAAATGCATTGGAAAGAATCTATACGGAAATTGAAATACAAGAATACATGAAGAAAGTAAAAGAAATGAAAATCTGTTTAATCGGAAACAGGGGTTACAGAAAGGGTAAAATGTGGAGCTACCTTAATGGTCCCATGAACATTTCGTACAAGCGAAGGGAATCTGCACCATACTCAGAAACAATGTCATCAGGATTGATGACATTTCCTCTACCTCTACTCATTTTGTAGGCTCGAGCAATCAAACGAATATTTGGATCATCTTTGAGGACATGAAAGTCGCCAACTTTTGTGACCTATACAATAATGTTGAGAGATCATAAAAGTGATGTCTAAAGGGTTTTTGTTTTAATTTGCTTGAATTAAGTATAACTGCTGTTAGATCCCTCCAAAACTTCTAAATCCCAGTAGGTCCCCAGTTTATATAGTCCACCTAGTTTGGAAATTGGAGTTACCTAGTTCAAATTCTGGTAGTTTTAAATTAAGAATTTTGTCTTAGACCCTTATCCTTTTTCATCCCGAAGCTGTTAGCTCCAACCAGAATATGAGATAAAGAATCTCAGAACTCATTAAACAGAAAAAATTATTTTAATTGATAGCAGCAAAACAGGGTGACATACTAACAATTAACAAATTTGAAATGAACATAATTTAAGAGACCAATAGATTAAAATAAAGAATATGTTGATTTTTGTCGCTACAATGTGCATTGCTTAAAAGGAGAAGGTCACCAACATACCTTTTCAACAGGTACCTTCTCCTGTAGACACTCACTATGATTACCAACTGAGTTAGCAGAAATTAATGTGCCTTCTTGATCTCTGCAAGCCGTATACTCAACCTGTTACTACAGAAATTAGAAATATATGATAACAAATTATGCAACTTATGATACTCAAAAAGAACAATACTTACTTCACCAAGTATTAAGCCTTGATTAATAAGACATTTGAAAGGCTCCTTGGTAGAAACAACACCTATATCATAGAGGACCTGACAGTTGACAGCTTTTAGAGTCAAAAAGAAAATCCAGAAAGAGGAGAAAGAGCATAAGCATATATGTGTTGTAAATACTACACTTTAATGTAACCTGCAATATTTACTATGAATTCTTCTAAAAAGGAAATGGACTGAAGTAATCTAAGAAGCATTGATATGGACACAAATAGAAATGGACTGAAGTAATCTACAATGGACAATATTTTTTCAATATCATTTGGCAATTTTTAGTTCTTCATATATAAGGATAGAAACCAAATAGAAATCACATTTCCCAGTCAAAAGTTTAAAGAAAACGTGACCTGTCAAAAGTTTTATGATATTTAGCACTTTTCTATCGAAGAATACCCCCACTTACACTATGATATTTAGCACTTTTGTACCAGATTTTTCTTCATAGATGATTTGACTGGCTTTGAAATCACATACCTCTTGGAGAGTGTTGTTCCTTTCTGTTAAAGTCGTCACTGAGAGTAATAAAGCTTTATCATATTTTACTTTCCTCCAAGTAGTTTGCTTATTTCTTAGCATTGTCAGAAAAGTAAGTACATTGTATATGAGCCCTTTTTTTTGGTTTTGTTTTGTAGAAAGTATATGCAGCGATGTCTCCATAATCTGTAAATTCTATACTGTAAATAATGAGATAAAATAATTGACCAAATAGAAGTATATATTGTAAACAGTATACTAAAAAAGAACCATACTTCACCATAGAAATAATTAACCATACATAATTTTTTTTGATAATTCGTCAAATTTCTCGCCTATGCTTAATACATTAAGACTCTTTTGTATAGTTTCTTGATATTTCGTCAAATGTGGAGTAAGCAAATAGAAACTGCATAAACATATATACATGAAGACCACGATAATAAACACACACAAATCAGCTGAAGATCAGACTCAAGTAAAATATTGTCCAGTATTGAGCATTAACTTGAAATAAATATTCTTACCTGTTTTCTTGCAAATTTAGTCTTCATCAAAACCCCCTCCATCTTCCATACCAAAGTCCTGTTCCTGGGGAGGTTCAGTTTCCATATTGCCCAGTTCCGTCTCAATTTCCTTTAGTTTCTGCACCACTTTAACCTCTCGCTTTACTCTTAGAGACTTCAGATTTGAGACACTAAAAAACAACTCATGCGGCTTTGGGACCTGCAGAGAAGTAATTAAACTACAGTCTAAAAGCCAGACAAATTTAGATATAGAAGCAAAGAAGGGATTTTTTTTTCAACCTGGAATTAACAACCACGGTCTTTAGCACTATTTACTAAGTTGCTCCAATGCTCATCCTGCATTAATGTTGTAGCAGAACCCACCACCTAAAGTTTTTAAAAAAAAGACAGGAATTGCAGCTGTAAAAAAATTTAGATAACTTCACCATACTTCACCATAGAAAAAGAACTATACTTCCGAGTATTAGTTAATTGAAAACATAAAAGTTCAATGTCCTATTCCTTAGAGCATTAAACTTTTAAGTTATTGAATAACAATGAGATCAAATGACACATAATTTACAATGAGATCAAATAACAATTTTCAGTGTAAACAATGTTATTACAATGAAATCAAATAATTTTTTTCCACTAATTAACCAAATAACATTGAAAACAATTACTAAATTCTATACACTAACATTGTAAACAGTATTGTAATACCCTGAATTTTCATTTATGAAAATCATTATTGTGTAATAGTATTTTGTACGTATTGTGCACGTGTAATTTTGCAGTATAAAATTTTATAATTATTTTTATTTCATAGACAAATGAGTGTGTGTATATATATATATATATATATATATATATATATGTCACTACAAGGAATTTGCCATATACCAAGGGACACCTATAGTGACGGATCACTAAAACTGTGGGTATAGCCATCATATACCTACAGACGCGTAGTAAACTGTGGGTATAGAAGAGATAGAAAACTTTTAATTCCCACCAAAATTCCAATTTCTAATTTCATTCTCCCCCCACCCTGTCTCTCTCAAAACCCCAAATCGGAAACCCCTCACCCACTTCCCTCTCTCTTTTTCTCTTCACGCGCTTCTCCGAAACCCTATTTCCCTCTTCTCTTTCCTCCTCACCCTCAACCTCTCCGAAACCCAATTTCCAATTTTCCTTAATCCTCAATCTCCCACAATCCCCAATTTCCTTCTCTCTTTCCCTCTTCGTGCTCAAGCCGGCCATTCGCTCTCCCCTCGCCGTCGTCGTTCGCTCTCCCATCCGCCGTCGCCGTTCCCTACCCTTTCCCGTCGTCGCACAGTTTCCTTTCTCTCACTCCAAACCACCCCCGTCGCCCCATCTCTCTCTCCTTCGGCGTCCTCCCCCATCTCGTCGAAACCCTAGGTATTGTCAAAATTCTAATACTGTGATTTTCCTATGTTCATAATTTATTTCGTTTTTCGTCCTCCTCCATCTATCGAAATAAGTTATAATGAAATACCTTGAAGTCTTACTTTGAGCAGTTTGGTGAATTTCTAGAGGCTGTGGTCATCACTGACAAGGCTACTCGAAGATCCAAAGGCTATGGATTTGTGATACTTTAATTAATTTTATTCTATTTATAGTTTTTGTATTTCAAATTAGTACTCGTATGATCACGTTTTTTTTTTCCTTTTATACATTTTATGTGCAAATTTGTTATCTCTTTCATCAATAGGTTTAGTTTGATACTTACCTGTACCATGAGATCCAAGAATATCCAGTTTGGTACAGATGCTTGAAGGGATGAAATTAAGAAACATTCTCTTTTCTAAAAATTGACTAAAACATTCTTTTTCCTGGAAATTGACCAATTAACAAATAGAAAGGTTAGAGAAGTCAAATTTACATTATCCAGTTTGGTTACTTGAAGGAGAATTTCCATCTAGAACTTCCATCTAGGAGGAAGTCATCTCCATCTTTGGCTATTTTGAAGAACTTTGTACGTTCTTGTATCAGAAATGCATTTCTACATGCTCGCAAACAATCCACACGCTGAAAGGTTTTTATCTCTCTGTTTCACCCTTAAACAGTAAAACTAGCTCTTTTTTGCGATCTAAAATTGTTTAATGTTTTATTCTTATGTATACTTAGTGTATTACATGATTAATGGTTTCCTGTGTGGTGATGCTACAGTGATCCTAAGCAGCGGCACATAACCTGGCTACATGCATCCGACAACGTAAGTACTTTAATTCTAGTGCTCTTAACATGCTTTCTATATTTACTCTTAATGCATGTTGCAACACCCCCCCCCCCCCCCCCCCCTTCTCTTTCATTTTCACTTCTACAGGAAGTAACTTTGCTTTTTTAATATATGGAGATTCAATTTATAGTGGAAATGTGCTTAATCAAGACGGTAAACTATCATCCTATATTGGTGATGTAGACATCAATGAAAAACTTGATTGTATTTTATTTATTGTAGGTTAACTAATGTTAATGAAGAAGGTCATATTTATGGGGTTTCTGGAAGCTCAGGAGATTATGCTGAAACGGTTTTCCACCACGTTGCCAAAACCATCTTTAATACATTAGAAGTAAGTTTATTTTTAAGAGTTTATACTTACTTTCATTAGTGATTTATTTCCTGATATGTTACGTGGTTTTCTTTTTCGTAGATTGATGGTAAAATAGTTTTGAGATTTGCCCTGTGCCGAACAAGTTTTCTTTATTACCCTTCGCTGAATGTGCCTAATAACCATTCCTTTAAATTTTTGATGGTACAGGAACTTGCTGAGATGATTTTCCAGTCAACATTGTAGATCAGAGTTATTTATTGATAGTTGTAGACGTACACTATTTATTGGCTATGGAAGCTAATTTTCTGTTGATGGAGCAAACCTCGAAATTAAGTGGATGAGATTGTTATAAGACTTTATATGCTTATTATATGTCAGTATGGTACTCTTAGGTTGACATTTTAACTATTTTGTAATTTGAATTTGACATGTTTGCAATACTTCATTAATTTTTAATATGATTGAAGTTTAATTTAATTTAATTTTGTTTCATAAACACATGTATTTATTTCATTGTGTATTTAGTTTATAATTGAATTAATATTATAAAAAAAAATATTAAATTATAATAAGCGTAATTAAAAAAAAAATTGTGTATAGAGCGATGTGTATATATTCAAATAATTGGATGCGAAAACCATCGCTAAAACCTATAGCAATGGAGCTTCAACCGTGGGTATAGAAAAGCAAAATGTGTCTTTAAAACCTATACCAACGGATCCGAAACCGTGGGTATAACACCAAGGTTTTGTCCAACGGGTGAAAAAACCGTCGCTATAGGCTATAGTGACGGCATTTTGCCGTGGGTATAGCAAATTGAAAACGACGGAAAAACATGTCCGTTGGTATAGGTTTTATGGGCTATACCTACGGTTTTTCGCCTTTTACCCACAGATTTTTGCCGTCACTATATGTCAAATTCCTTGTAGTGTGTCTTTTCCATTTGTTTTTATTAAAGTCCATTTTTCTTTAATAAACATAAGTTTCTTTTATAGCCAAATTTAATTTATTTTTGTAAAATAATTTGGCCCATTAAAGAAAGGCCCATGAATTTATTTTTCCTTTTAAATACAACTTTTAATGTAGACAATTTTTTAGATTATTTTTATAAAGAATAAAATGTACAACTTTTAAAATGGGGGACTATTGAATACACGTGCATTGCACGTACACGTGTATTTTGCACTTCATTTTGAACAGATTTGAATGGGAGGGAAAGGAAAAAGAGAAGTGGAGTTTGTGGGAGGTAGTTTTGGGATCATGGTTGGTTACTACAACTTTCCCTTAAATCCTAGCCTTTGGTCCTTAACTCCTAGATTAATCCTAGCCCTTTATTTGTCCCAAAATTTAGTATAAATACCCCCCCTTGCCTAGTTATTCTTGCACTCTTCATTCTCCAAACCTATAGTAAGAAAATACAATTATTAGCAGTACATTATTAGTAGGAAGTGAGAATAAAAGATTGAGAGATAGGGTTTTGTGTGTGCTTGCATCAAGGAGGTCGGCTATTGGAAGGCTCGGGTTGCACATCAAGGAGGAGGAGGAGCACTCGTTTGGCAAGCTCGAGAAGGACTCTTTCGTTTAGGAGGTGTTGTGAATCTTTCTCTCCAAATAAGGTGGGTTGTTTTTCTATATTTCTAACTAGATACCATGTTAGGGGTGATTGAAATGATAATGCATGAAAGAAACTAATAAGAATACACTTAATTGGAAAAAGAACTTGCTAGTTGATTAAATTGATTGCTTGATAGATTGCATGTTATCTTGTCATGAATCTTAAGTTGTATACGAATCGTTTTGTAGTTATGGAATATATGAATTAGAATTGTTGTTAATGTCAAAACTAAGTACAAAATGCTAGTAGATGAAATTGTTTCTTTATGTACTTAGATGGACTTTCGTGATATTTCTTAGAATGAATAAATTATAATATGCTTTTGGGTTTATGAAAGAGGGAAAAACAGGAAAATGATGTAGGAAATTTTAATACTAAGTTGTGTGAGAAATGTCAAAATGATTTATGAAAATAGTAGTATGCAATATAAATTAATTGTATGAGAAATGTGCATTTAATTACTGAAAAAAATAATTTTAAAATACTGAAGTGTTAAATTATGTTAGAATATAGATTCTGGAGATTTACAGGAATTTTAGTGAAATCAAAACTAAAATAAGAGCTTTTGAACATCGAAATGTTCTAAGGAATAAAGAGTTGAATTAAATAAAATGCGAGTTGTAGTTATGACAACTTGATTCGGAGAGCCCTTCGGCGCTGCAGTGGCGCGGGTGTGTGCGTTATGAGGTCGCTGGTTCGATACTTATGGCCACCATTCTTTTATGTGCGTTTAAAATTAAACTAGTTTTCGGACAGAGAGTATATAACTCTTCGTCTTCTCTTTATATCGTTGAGCGCAAGTGGCCAGATGGCTAGCATGTGTGGCTATTTTCTCTTGGGTCGTGGTTTCGATTCTGGGTGTGCCCAGAATGTTATTTTAAAAAAAAATGATTTTTGGGTTTTCTTGAAGTGTAAAAATTCTGAAAAAAATACTATTATTATTCTAAAATCATGTGTGACTTATGAAAATTTATTGGGAGTTATTAGAATGAAATAAAGTGCATTTTTGAAAGTAAAAGTGTGAATTGGAACTATAGTTTTTACACTCGTATAATTTCACAAAAATGTGTTTTTACGAAGAAATTGAGATAAGTGTTAGAAAAGGAAAATTGAAAGAAATAAAGAATAAATGTGAAGTTTTATATGAGTTATTCTTATTAAAAAATAGTGTGACAATAGTGAGTTTGTGAATATTCACTTTGACTAGATATTTTGTGATATGATTTTAATGTGGAAATACATGTTAGTTATGAAATGCATGATGGATAATTGAACTCCATGTATGATTATTGACTCGTGAAAAGATTAGAAATCATGTGATTGAAAAAGAGAAATGTTCTTGAGTTTGACAACTCAGATTGTGAATTTGTGAATTGAAATTGAAAATTAGGGTGTATCCAAAACTCACACCGGCAAGTGAAAAGTGATGAGATATGATTATTGAAATTGAAAAGACCAAGTTTGGGTCAATGTGAAATGAAAGAAAATAAGACCGGTATTAGTGAGAGGGCTAACTCTAAGAGATTAATTTTGTTCATGATTTCATTAAATTAAGAATTAGTACATAGTGAAGAGGTGATGAAAGTAAGAGAAAAACACAAGTATGAGGGCCTCGAGTCTACGATGTGGGTGTGATTTACAGTTTGTCTTCACGATGCGTCGTGACATGACGTGGGCACTACTCCGGAATTATCGGGATCTTGGCGACGCTTATGGGGTGTTTGGTGACTGCGAGAGGATCGTGTGCCATGAAGGAGGCTGAATTGTCCATAGACAGTTTTCATGATGCGTCGTGACATGACGTGGGATTCCCCTCCAGTTTTTCTGTATATGAGCTCGTACTCATATGACATTTAGGATACTTACCGTAGTTACAGTACTAGATTAAGTCATGACGAGGGATTGAACCCTACAAGATGAAGAACGATTAAGAGGCTTGCCCTCGGACCTATGTAGTATGGGATGCATAAAATCCGAACAAGTGTACATTAGTGTCATGTAATATTAATAATTGCATTAAGGACTAAGTGCACAATCAAAACACGACAAAATAGGGTATTCCCCTTAGTTTGATATGTGAACAACTTTGTGTTTGTTAAATATGGAAAATCAATTATACTATTTCCGGCATAGAGATGATGGCCGTGTATAATATTCGTCGGTTGAATAAACTGACGTACCCACAGTTTTGTATGCAAGATAAATGACATGATAAAGATTAAAAGAGAACTGATGCTTAGAGATTATTCAAATGTTGTTCTACTTTTATATAAATATTGTAAATTTGCTTCCGCTGTAAAATGTAAAGTATAACGATTTCTTGTAACTCTGATGTAAAGTGAAAAGTTACAAATTCCTTGTAAAATTGTATGAAAGAAGTGTAAAGATCCTGTGGAATCTCAAATTCAGTTGTATTTTGGAATTCGGGGTGTTACAGAGTGGTATCAGAGCCACGCTTCACAATAGTACAAGTTTATAAGGATCGACACCCTAGAAGTGGACATTAGAGTATGTGTTGAGTCTAGAGATTTAAATGTAAGTTATTTATATTTGTGTTGCTCTATGATTTATGCTTCTTCCTCTCTATTTCTAAGATGGCTGATCACTTCGATCCTGCTGGAGACGACAATTAGCATATTTATTGAGAAAGATTACTATCCTGGGCAAGCAGATTCCAAGGAAGAGTACTATCCAGGACAAGCAGACTCCGACGGAGAGGAATGGCCTGAGTCCCGAGAGATCATTCCACCTCCGGACTCATCTGACGACTCTTCTGACGAAGAAGAAGAACCAGTTCCAAGTAGTCTTGTGATATCTCTTCAGAGGCAGGTAGAAACACTGCGGAAGAGAATCGGACTATTGGAGGCTCAGTTGGCAAAGCACAGGGATGATTTTGCAGTTCTCAGTTATCGTGTATGGGAACTCGAGAAGAGGAAAAACATGACCGATGCACTAAAGGAAGAAGTTGAAGAACTACGAGGAGAGCTTCGTGAAGCCAAGAGGAACCGTAGGAGTTAGAACATTGTATCGTCTACTGCTTTCATTTTGATGTCAAAAATGTTTTAAATTCGAATGTATAAAGTTTGAAATTCAATGAAATGGAAATATTGACTTAAAAGTTCATGTTTCACACTTCGAATTTAATGGATCTTTTGCATCAGAACATAGCTGGACGACGAGCAAGAAATGGTAAAGGTCTGGACTTGGAAACAGAATTAGCGAGGGTCTATCAGACACTCAATGCCGTTTCCATGAATCAGAATTAGGGAAGGGTGCCTGTAAATCCGGTGCCCGAAGCAATCAAACTTGTGGAATCATTTAAATGGATGAAACCACCGGTGTTTGAAGGGAAGTCAGACCTTGACACGGCTGACAACTGGATTTGGCAGGTAGAGACTATCTTCGAAGTTTTGGAGACTCCGGAGGGCAGCAAGGTGAAGTTGGCGGCTCTGCAATTCGAGAAGGATGCGGCTGTGTGGTGGCAGTCGATGATGCGGACGATGGGATGCTTGGTTCTTGGCTGGGAGGAATTTTTGGAGGAATTCCGCAGTCATTACTTTTCTTCAGATGTCCAAGAGAAGAAGGCCATGGAGTTTCTGTCGCTGCAGCAAGGTGGCATGTCAGTTAGGGAGTATGAGACCAAATTTACTCAACTCTCAAGGTATGCTCCTGAATTGGTGATGGATGAGGCGAAGAAGGCTCGTAAGTTCGAGCATGGATTGAGACTGAGTTTGAGATCCAGGATGATATCCCTCGGTATCCGGAGGTTTGACAAGCTGGTCAAACGAGCGGCAGCCACGGAAGCAGACATGGAGCATTTTCATGTTGTTCAGAATCGGAGAAAAAACTGGCAGTCTGGAAAGAGGCCCGCAAATTCTGGAAATTTCAAGGGACAACCATCGGCACAAAGGTTCAAACCGACAGGGGAGAACGCTATCAGTGTGGTTGGAGGACCCGAAAATAATTTTGTGAGACCTCCTGCGGTGAATTGCTACAACTGTGGTGCGACGGGACATTACCATTCTCAATGCCCCAAACTACGAAATGGTAATCGCAATGTACCAATGCAGCAGACTGGGAAGAAGCCGTACCAACAAGGACGAGTATTTGCCTTGACTGAAGCTGATCCGATGAGGTGGATCATGTCATCACTGGTACGAGGGCGGATGTTTAGAGGTTTATGTTGTTTTTTTTTCCGTTTATTTAGTGAACTGTTACGTAATGAGTGTGTATTATGTAACAGGAGAACTTTATTTGAATGGAATGAAAGCTGTTGTTTTGTTCGATACTGGATCCTCTCATACTTTTGTGTCTCTTAATTTTGCTAAAGTGTTGGGAGTTGAACCGAAGATTTTTCCAGGCAAGATCTTAGCAGTAGCTACTCCATCAGGGGAGACTTTAACCACTGATCGATACTATGCAGATTGCGAGATTGTGATTGAGGACAGAATCTTCGGAATTGATCTAATCGAGCTGACTATCTTGGGAGTCGATGTTATCATTGATATTGATTGGATGTCGGTGTACAGTGCAAGCATCGAGTGCAAGACCAAGACAGTAACAGTGAAGGCTCCAGGTGGACCTGAAGTCACTTTCCAAGGGAAGAAGAAGTGTTCCAGGCTGGTGGCAGCTATCCGCAAGAAAGAGATTCCTGTGAAAGTGCAAAGGATTTCTGTGGTTCGGGACTATCCGATGTGTTCTTGGATGATTTGCCTGGGTTACCCCCGCAATGTGATGTAGAGTTCAGCATCACTATTCAACCGGGAAGTGCGCCCATTTCTAAGGCACCGTATAGGATGGCTCCTGTGGAACAGGATGAGGTGAAACGGCAGATTAAGAAACTGTTGGAGAAAGGCTTTATTCAACCTAGTGCGTCGCCTAGGGGAGTACCAGTGCTTTTGGTAAAGAAGAAGGATGGATCAATGAGAATGTGTATCGATTACCGAGAGCTAAATAAAGTCACTGTTCAGAATAAGTATCCTATTCCCCGAATTGATGACTTGTTCGATCGTCTACAAGGAGCTGCTATTTTCTCCAAAATAGATCTTCGATCAGGATATCATCAAGTTTGAGTAAAAGCTAAAGATGTGCACAAAATTGTATTTAGAACTCGACATGGGCATTACAAATTCTTAGTTATGCCATTTGGAGTGACGAATGCGCCCGCAATCTCCATGGACATGATGAACAGAGTTCTGAGACCATTTATTGATTCTTTCGTCGTGGTGTTTATTGACGATATTTTCGTGTACTCCAAGTCAGAAGAGGAGCACACCGAGCATCTGGCAGCAGTTTTGAGGAAGCTGGAAGAGCAAGAGTTGTATGCCAAGCTGTCCAAGTGCGATTTCTGGAAATCTGAAGTGGCATTCCTAGGTCACATCCTTTCTAAGGAGGGAGTGGCAACTGATCCTCAGAAGATAGAGGCAGTGAGAGATTGGACAAGGCCTACTACAGTGAAGGAAGTTAGAAGTTTTCTTGGATTGACTGGATACTACAGGAGATTCATCCAAGGTTATGCTTAGTTAGCCGTGAGGATCACTGGTTTGACCAAGAAGAATGTGAACTTCAAGTGGACTGAGCAATGTGAGTCAAGCTTTCAGGAATTGAAAGAGAAGCTGACTACTGCACCTATTTTGGCTTTGCCTAGAGCAGGTGTTGAGTATGATGTTTACAGCAATGCTTCACATCGTGGGCTTGGTTGTATCTTAATACAAGAAGGAAGAGTGATCCCTTATGGGTCTAGGCAACTACGACCACATGAGAAGAATTATCCGACTCATGATCTGGAGTTGGCTGCGATTATCTTTGCCTTGAAGCAATGGAGACACTACGTGTACGGTGAGAAATTGAACATGTACACGGACTACAAGAGTTTGAAGTACATATACCAGCAGAAGGATCTAAATTTGAGGCAGCGGAGATGGTTGGAAATTCTTGAGGACATGCGACCTGAAATCAAGTATCATCCTGGAAAAGCTAATTTTGTTGCTGATGCACTTAGTCGTAAGAGCAGTTTATCCAGTTTGATTATAACTCAGAAGCATCTGGTGGAAGAATTGGATCGAGCCGATGTTGAAGTTGTCTTGCAAGGATTGGGAGCATCTTTAGCTCAGTTGAGGCTTCAACCTTCATTGAATGGAAGGATTATTACAAGTCAGGAGGTTGATGCTGATACCTTGGAGATGAAGGAGCAGGTTAGTGCTGGCAGGTTGCCCGTATTTCAAATCAGGGATGGAGTGCTGTGGTTCGGAGATAGAATGTGCATTCCAAATCAGGCGGACCTGAAAGAGAGTATTCTTCAGGAGGCGCATGTTACTCTTTTGTTGGTACATCCTGGGAGTACGAAGATGTCCAAAGACATCAAACCGCATTCTGGTGGTTAGGTTTGAAGCGGGATGTGGCTGAATTTGTGGCAAAGTGTGAGGTTTGTCAGAAAGTCAAAGCCGAGAATCAGAGACCCGGAGGTCTATTACAGTCGTTACCTATTCCGGAATGGAAGTGGGATAACATCAGTATGGATTTCATCACGGGATTGCCCAAGAGTCCCAAAGGCAATGATGTGATTTGGGTTATAGTCGATCGACTAACCAAGTCCGCTCACTTTTTGGCGATGAAACCCACTGCTTCGATGGACAACTTAGCTGAATTGTATGTTGGTGAGATCGTCAGGCTCCATGGTGTTCCGTCAACTATTGTGTTTGATCGAGATGTGAGGTTTACTTCGCATTTCTGGAGGAGTCTTCAGACAGCTTTGGGTACCAAGACGGATTTCAGCACTGCTTTTCATCCGCAAACCGATGGCCAAACCGAGAGAGTCAACCGTATTCTTGAGGATATACTTCGGTGTTGTGTACTAGACTTTGGAGTCAGTTAGGAAAGGCATTTACCTTTGGTAGAGTTTGCCTACAACAACAATTTTCAGACTAGCATCGGGATGGCGCCGTGCGAAGCTTTGTATGGCAGGAAGTGCAGAACACCTGTTTGTTGGTTTGAAGTTGGGGAGCATCAGTTGTTTAGGCCTGAGCTTGTGCAGCAAACCTCTGAAACGATTAATCTGATCAGGAAGAGGTTGGTAGAGGCTCAGAGCAGGCAGAAGAGCTATGCAGACAACCGGAGAAGGGACATTGAGTTTGAGGAAGGTGATTTTGTCTTTCTGAAAGTATCGCCCAGTAAAGGTGTGATTCGATTTGGCAAAGGCGGGAAGTTAGCCCCGAGGTTTATAGGCCCGTATAAGATATTGAAAAGGATCGGAAAAACTGCTTACCGGCTTGAGTTACCGGAAGAGTTATCTCAGGTGCACAATGTCTTTCATGTGTCTATGCTAAGAGGTTATATTCCAGATCCGAGTCATCATTTTCCTGAAGTGCCGGAAGGTTTGCAATTAGATCTCAATTACATCGAGTCTCCTGTCGAGATTGTTGATCGTCAAGAGAAAGTTTTGAGGAATAAGACGATACCGATGGTCAAGGTAGTCTGGAGAAACCATTTAGTTGAAGAGGCTACTTGGGAGTCTGAGGAGAGGATGTTGAGGGATTATCCTGAGCTTTTTGCTTGATTTGTATTTTGTCTTTTTCTTTTGCTTGTTGTGAGTGCTTTGTTTCTCGCTATTGACTGTAGTTCCGGGGACGGAACTATTCTAAGGAGGGAGTGTTGTAAAACCCTGAATTTTTATTTATGAAAATCATTATTGTGTATTAGTATTTTGTACGTTTTGTGCACGTGCAATTTTGCAGTATAAAATTTTATAATTATTTTCATTTCATAGACAAATGAGTATATATATATATATATATATATATATATATATATATATATATATATATATATATATATATATATATAAATATATGTCTTTTCCATTTGTTTTTATTAAAGACCATTTTTCTTTAATAAACATAAGTTTCTTTTATAGCCCAATTTAATTTATTTTTGTAAACTAATTTGGCCCCTTAAATAAAGGCCCATGAATTTATTTTCTCTTTTAAATACAACTTGTAATGTAGACAATTTTTTAGATTATTTTTATAAAGAATAAAATGTACAACTTTTTAAATGGGGGACTATTGAATACACGTGCATTGCACGTACACGTGTATTGTGCACTTCATTTTGGCCGGATTTGAATGGGAGGGAAAGGAAAAAAGAGAAGTGGAGTTTGTGGGAGGTAGTTTTGGGATCATGGTTGGTTACTACAACTGCCCCTTAAATCCTAACCTTTGGTCCTTAAAACCTAGATTAATCCTAGCCCTTTATTTGTCTCAAAATTTAGTATAAATACCCCCCATAGCCTAGTTATTCTTGCACTCTTCATTCTCCAAACCTATAGTAAGAAAATACAATTATTAGCAGTACATTATTAGTAGGAAGTGAGAATAAAAGATTGAGAGAGAGGGTTTTGTGTGTGCTTGCACCAAGGAGGCCGGCTATTGGAAGGCTCGGGTTGCACATCAAGGAGGAGGAGGAGCACTCGTTTGGCAAGCTCGAGAAGGACTCTTTCGTTTAGGAGGTGTTGTGAATCTTTCTCTCCAAATAAGGTGGGTTGTTTTTCTATATTTCTAACTAGATACCATGTTAGGGGTGATTGAAATGATAATGCATGAAAGAAACTAATAAGAATACACTTAATTGAAAAAAGGACTTGCTAGTTGATTAAATTGATTGCTTGATAGATTGCATGTTATCTTGTCATGAATCTTAAGTTGTATGCGAATCATTTTGTAGTTATGGAATATATGAATTAGAATTGTTGTTAATGTCAAAACTAAGTACAAAATGCTAGTAGATGAAATTGTTGCTTTATGTACTTAGATGGACTTTCATTATTGCTTAGAATGAATAAATTATAATATGCTTTCGGGTTTATGAAAGAGGGAAAAAACAGGGAAATGATGTAGGAAATTTTAATACTAAGTTGTGTGAGAAATGTCAAAATGATTTATGAAAATAGTAGTATGCAATCTAAATTAATTGAATGAGAAATGTGCGTTTAATTACTGAAAAAAAATTATTTTAAAATACTGGAGTGTTAAATTATGTTAGAATATACATTCTGGAGATTTACAGGAATTTTAGTGAAAGCAAAACTAAAATAAGAGCTTTTGAACATCGAAATGTTCTAAGAAACAGAGAGTTGAATTAAATAAAATGCGAGTTGTAGTTATGACAACTTGAGCCTATAGCTCAAGTGGTCGGAGAGCCCTTCGGTGCTGCAGTAGCGCGGGTGTGTGCGTTATGAGGTCGCTGGTTCGATACTTATGACCACCATTCTTTTATGTGCGTTTTAAAATTAAACTAGTTTTCGGACAGAGAGTATATAACTCTCCGTCTTCTCTTTATATCGTTGAGCGCAAGTGGCCAGATGGCTAGCACGTGTGGCTGTTTTCTCTTGGGTCGTGGGTTCGATTCTGGGTGCGTCCAGAATATTATTTTTTTTTAAAAAATAATTTTTGGGTTTTCTTCATGTGTAAAAGTTCCGAAAAAAAATACTATTATTATTCTAAAATCATGTGTGACTTATGAAAATTTATTGGAAGTTATTAGAATGAAATAAAGTGCATTTTTTAAAGTAAAAGTGTGAATTGGAACTATAGTTTTTACACTCGTATAATTTCACAAAAATGTGTTTTTACGAAGAAATTGAGATAAGTATTAGAAAAGGAAAATTGAAAGAAAGAAAGTATAAATGTGAAGTTTTATATGAGTTATTTTTATTAAAGAATAGTGTGACAATAGTGAGTTTGTGAATATTCACTTTGACTAGATATTTTGTGATATGATTTTAATGTGGAAATACATGTTAGTTATGAAATGCATGATGGATAATTGAACTCCATGTATGATTATTGACTCGTGAAAAGATTAGAAATCATGTGATTGAAAAAGAGAAATGTTCTTGAGTTTGACAACTCAGATTGTGAATTTGTGAATTGAAATTGAAAATTAGGGTGTAGCCAAAACTCACACCGGCAAGTAAAAAGTGATGAGATATGATTATTTAAATTGAAAAGACCAAGTTTGGGTCAATGTGAAATGAAAGAAAATAAGACCGGTATTAGTGAGAGGGCTAACTCTAAGAGATTAATTTTGTTCATGATTTCATTAAATTAAGAATTAGTACATAGTGAAGAGGTGATGAAAGTGAGAGAAAAACACAAGTATGAGGGCCTCGAGTCTACGATGTGGGTGTGATTCACAGTTTGTCTTCACGATGCGTCGTGACATGACGTGGGCACTACTCGGAAATTATCGAGATCTTGGAGACGCTTGTGGGGTGTTTGGTGACTGCGAGAGGATCGTGTGCCATGAAGGAGGCTGAATTGTCCATAGATAGTCTTCACGATGCGTCGTGACATGACGTGGGATTCCCCTCCAGTTTTTCTGTATATGAGCTCGTACTCATATGACATTTAGGATACTTACCGTAGTTACAGTAGTAGATTAAGCCATGACGAGGGATTGAACCCTACAAGATGAAGAACGATTAAGAGGCTTGCCCTCGGACCTATGTAGTATGGGATGCATAAAATCCGAACAAGTGTACATTAGTGTCATGTAATATTAATAATTGCATTAAGGACTAAGTGCACAATCAAAACACGACATCAATAGGGTATTCCCCTTAGTTTGATATGTGAACAAGTTTGTATTTGTTAAATATGGAAAATTAATTATACTGTTTCCGGCATAGAGAGGATGGCCGTATATAATATTCGTCGGTTGAATAAACTGACGTACTCACAGTTTTGTATACAAGATAAATGACATGATAAAGATTAAAGGAGAACTGATGCTTAGAGATTATTCAAATGTTGTTGTACTTTTATATAAATATTGTAAATTTGCTTCCGCTGTAAAATGTAAAGTGTAAGGATTTCTTGTAACTCTAATGTAAAGTGAAAAGTTTTAAATTCCTTGTAAAATTGTACGAAAGAAGTGTAAAGATCCTGTGGAATCTCGAATTCTGTTGTATTTTGGAATTCAGGGTGTTACAAGTATATACTAAATTCTATATACTGTAAACAATGAGATCAAATAATTAACCAAATAAAACATTATCACATGATACGCAGAAAATAAAATTTAAACAAAAGTCCTCATTACTAAGAATAGACCAATACCATACATGTAAGAAAAATTAACCTAAATTTACTTGTAACAAACTGTTAATAGCTCCAACTATTATTCACTTGAATTCACCTGAATTCACATGTAAGAAAAAACTTTGAAGTGAAAGCAATTCAAATCGTTAATAGCTCCGACAATTTTATCAACACCAGTACCATATGAACTATGAGCAATCCTGATGAAGTAAATGCAACACTCACTACAAAGCCTATCGGAGTATAAAAACAGTACATATTGAACAACTAAAACATAATCCCATTGTAAATAATTCCTTTTATTGTTTGTGATGGAAAATATGCAGACAGCATGAATGACAAAAATTTACCCTATGCCTTCTTATGCTAAATTCTGATTTTTGGCTTTCCTTGTACCTTCTTATGCTAAAGGACATTAGCAAATTTGTGAGCAATAAATCATTCTCACTATAAGAGTTAGACAACCAACTTCCCAGTATAAACGAAAAGCTTCTTTGACCATTATGTCTTTTCTGATTTGGGTATACAAACTTTTGTGCAAATAGTTTTGAGAAGATACCTTTCCAAAATCCTTAAACAAATCTAATGGTTGCGAGAATGAAATTTCCTTTCCAGGTTAATAACTCTAGATATACTTAAATCTGAATATAGTTTACTTGTACCAAATACTCCGTGTTCTGAACAATAACAAAGTGGATGTATTTTTCAAGACACTCACCATGAATGTATCTATCAGAATGCACCATGGGAGTCATGGTCCCTGTTCTAATACCTAACCCCATCATGTATCACTTGGCTAGGCGTCAGGAGAACATAATTAGATTTTAATTTGGTCATTCATGCTGTTGCACAAATATTTAGGCACATTTCCTATATTGAGAGGGTAAAATTGCAATAGAAGACACATGGTCGAACTTCATAGAATCTTTTGAATATATCATGCTTTTGTTCTCTTGTCCATGCAAAGGTCCGAAAGTGGATGGTTTGAAACATTATTAAACAACCATCCTAACACCAATTTAATCAGGAGTAGACCCAATTTATAGATATTTAAAATTAATCAAGCACCAAAGTTCCAACATTACTTTTGAAAACTTGTAGCAAAAATGGATGGTTAGAAATGTTGTTTCACATGAATAAGAAAACAATCCTGAAATAAGCTTTGCCCTTGAAAATGCACCAGTGAATAAGCTTTACCCTTGATTAACAAATGACCTACCGGCATTATTTGCTAGAAAACGAATGCAGTCAGTGGTCGGGATCAACTAAATGTAACAAAAACCCAACAATTTTGATCGGTGTGCAGTGAAAATTTTGATGAATCCAAAAAAATTAAGTATACGTGAGATGTAGAGACGGTGAAATCGGTGGTCGGGATCAACTCAGGCTGTGGTCGGGACGTTGAAATCGGTGATGGTGAGGGGTTCGGTGGTTGGATGGGGTCGCAGTTGAGTAGCGTCAGGGTTGGTGCTAGTGTTCGCCGATCGAAACAGGGAGGAGGTCGGGGCTTTGGTCTGTCTGTCGATGAGAGCGAAAGGGAGGAGCAGGGGGGGTTTGGCTGGCGAGAGATCTGGTGACGAGATCGAGAACGGGGGTCGCGATTGAAGGTGGGGGGGCACTGTGTGGTGACAGGAGGGGCTGTCGGCGGGAGGGCGGCGCTCAAGAGGCATCGGGGGAGAAGAACAGTAGATGGGAAGAGAGAGAGAGAGGGCGATAGTGAGAGAGAGCAGGGAGAGAGAGGGAGAGAGAGAGACGGGGTGGCACTCAAGAGGCGTCGGGGGAGAAGAACAGTAGATAGGAAGAGAGAGAGGGCGACAGTGAGAGAGAGCGGGGAGAGAGAGAGCGGGAAGAGAGAGGGAGACAGTAAGAGAGAAAGAGAGATGGGAAGCGGAGAGAGGGAGACAGAGAGAAAAAGAGAGAGAGAGAGAGGATTTTGAAATTATGGGGTTTGAAATTTTGGGCGGGAAAATATGTTTTGTGAGAATCAATCTGGGCCATTGATTTTAAGGGAGATTGAAGGAGAGCCACTTGATAGCTTTCTTTGTAATTTATTATATAGATATTGTGTATTGTGTTCTATAGGGCAACACGTGTTGAGTATTGATTATTGGAACGGATTGAGTGGACATAATGCTCAGTACCCTAAACCCATTCTAATCTCTTTAAAAGCTGGTCTAGAGATAGTGCACTGTGATATTCCAATTGCTGATAAGCAGGGTATAATATCTTAAGCGGTTATGAGATAAACCCTAACCCTAATTACTCCTTATTAGATTTAACATCTCCAATTTGTTTTTCATTTAGCCCGCCATAATCTCTAATCTCTTCCAACAAACTGGTATTAGAGTCACGTTTGATCTACCAGAGTTCATCGAAAAGCTCGTCTCCGACATGACAAACATGATCCAGCCACAAATTCCGAAGTTGTTGAAGATAAACTATAACAATTGGAGCATCCAGATGAAAATCTTGCTGTCTAGTTTTAAGTACATATTTGTGGGCTTTTGTAAAAAGGTTCTATGTGGCATATTTGTGAGTTTTTTCAAAAGGAGCCACTTTCTGGAGCATGGAACTCCATACAATATATTTTTGGAGTCTTTTAGAGGAGAAAAAAAATATATATATATATATATTCTTAAGTATGTATATTTTTACAGGTTTTTAAAAAGGTTTCATGTGGTGAATTTATGAGATGCTGAACTTCATATAATATGTTTTTTGAACTTCATAGAGAAAAGAAGCATATATCTTTTTTTAAGTATATACACTTTTGTAATACACTTCGGCCCATCCCCAAGTAGAAGTGAGATTTATTTCAACATCCTAAAGTGTCTTTAAAAATATTTGCTAGTTTTTAGGTGCGACTTTAGTCTTGTACGGAATCGTGAGGAGCGTGATTGTCACTATAGAAGCAATTTGGAGTCCAGATATACAACCCTGATACATATCCTTGCCTACCAGGGTCGGTCCTGAGTTCCCGGGGGCTCGAGACGAAAGGCCCAAATAATTATTTTCGGGAGCCCCTAATAACAATATAAATTTTTACGTGCAAAATACGTCCCTATATTTACAAGGAAAATACAAATTTGGGACCCGTAAAATTGTAAAAAAATCTGGGGGCCTAAGGCGACCGCCTCACCGGCCTAAAGGTGGGGGCCGGCCCTGTCCCCTACAATATTTGGAGTCCGGATATACAACCCTGATGCATATCCTCGCCTATAATCCCTCAGTCTATTTATGTTGCTATATCTTTCTACTTGATTTGAAATGAATGAAAATAGCTAAGGTCATTCTAAAACGAAAAAAGAATTTAAAAAAAAAAAAAAAACCGTAGCCCCTGGGTGTTATAATAAGATTAAGATCCTATTGTTAAAAAATTAGAAGGTATCAATAGGAACTCGGGTCGGCCTCCCAATGGAGGCAGGGGAGGCGGCCGCCTCGAGCCCCGATTTTTTTTTTCAATTTTAGGGGTCCTTAAAAAAATGTTCTTGTATTTATAGATACATATTTTGCGCGTAATATTTTTTGAGGAGCCACCAAATTTAATTTTTTTGGTTTTTGTTTTTAAAATTTAGTACTTGGGCCGGCTTATTTTAGTTTTGCTTGGATTTGTATGATTTTTTTTCACAATTCCCTAAAATTTCATCAATTTCTTTTTATACTAGATTTTCCTGTGGGCACGTGCCTACGATACATCTTCGGAACGATACAGCATATGAAAAGTCTTGTAAACAGTAAAACAACAATTATGTAGCTCAAGTTTGAATAGTAAAACAATAATTAGTTGTAAATAAAAGTCCATATTTTCATTAGTATATGTTAAAAAATAATTATAAATGGGGGTGTAAAATCCAACTTCTTAGAACTTTGAATGTGGAAAATGATGAAATTTAACTGTTGATGAGATATTTGTTATTTTCAAAGTACCATGAGCAATAAAAAAATGCATAAAAAATCTGAAAATTTACAAACTTGAAATCTGAAAATATAAATTTCTGAGTAAATAGAGAGAGAATGAGAGAGAGAGAAAAATAAATAAATAAATAAATAAATAAAAGAGTTGTTTTTTGGGGATTTAAATTTGAGTTTTGGGGGGGAACTTTTGAGCAGGAAAATATGTTTTGTGAGGTTAGATTTGGACCATTGATTTCAACCATATTGAATGAGAGCCACTTGATAGTTTTCTTCGTGTTTTATTATATAAATATCACTTTTTAAGAATTGTAGCAAAAAAATTCAAAAAAAAAAATTATCATTTTTAAAAAAAATGTATTGGAGCCCTATTTCGGGAGTATGCCTTGGGCCCCCCCGTAAACTCAGGGCCTGATAGGAACTAACAAAATTTATAGAGCTAGACAGATGAGTGATGATAATTTTGTTGCAAGTACAGGAACCATTGTCATTGGATAATATCTCTAATATCTAATCTAATCTAATAATATTATAATGGGAGAGTTGGGGTTGTCATTTGTAGACAACATGTAATTTGTAGGCATTCAACCATCTAATATCAACCATTCATTTTTAATTGGGAGTTATATTAACCATTCATTTACTAAATTGTTGTTAGTTACCATATATAATACACCCAAAGTTTAAATTTATTTACGACATAATTATTTATAAAAGTGTCACTCATATAAAATAAAAGTTTGTGCCATTAGAGATAATTTGTAAAGAGTATATGATGAGTAAAGGAGGTGTCAGGTTCGAGGCCAGATTACGCCTTATTATTTACTATATAAAAAAATATTTAATTAGAATGTGCATTGCACGTGCAGATTATTAGGTCATTTATTAGGGAGAGAAATAAACAAAGTATTATCCAGTTGTATAATGTATGGTTTGAATGTGATCAAAGATAAGGAATGCAACCTGTCCTCACAATATTTTTGAGCACGTTGGTCGCCTTTACATGGTCCTAGTCTGTCTATAAAAGGGTTCAACGCAATGCCATTGATCCATGCAGCTTACTTACGGCAAGTTTCTCAACGAGCAGAGCATGACTAGTGAGAAATCTCTCTCTCTCTCTCTCTCTCTCTCTCTCTCTCTCATACATACACAAACTAGTAACTAATGTTACATATAATTAAATGTCTAATTATTAATGCAGCTCCGGTGAATTTCCTGTGGCAAGCTACTATAGTAGTACTGTCACTTGCACTACTAGTCCATCCCATTTCAGCGTCTGATCAAACGGACATAAGCACTAGACAACAAATAGTAGCCACAAAAGCCGCCATTGCCAGTGATGATGGAAGGTGCGCTGACATTGGAAGGGATGTCATGGCTAAGGGTGGAAACGCAGTTGATGCTGCTGTTGCCACTTGCCTATGCTTGGGTGTGGTTGGCCAAGGTTCCAGTGGTATCGGTGGAGGTTCCTTCATGATAGTGAGGATGGCGAATGGGACCGCCAAGGCCTTTGACATGAGAGAAGAAGCTCCAGGATTAGCTAGTGAGGTAATCAATCAATTTTTGTTGGACTTCCAGAAAGCTCTTTATAAAAAATAGCTAGTAGTAGGCCAGGCTTCCACCTCATTTTTAATAATATAATATAATATAATATAATATAATATAATATAATATACTTGTTAATTAATTAATATATGTATATTAATTGTTTTCAGAACATGTACGATGGTAAGCCTGAAGCAAAAGTTAGTGGGGGTCTCTCCATCGCCATCCCTGGGGAACTCGCAGGTCTTCATAAGGCATGGACCAAGTTCAAAAGTGGCAAGCTTCCATGGGAAACCCTAGTTGAACCAGCCATTAAACTTGCAGGAGATGGGTTTGTAATTTCCAAATACCTCCACTCTCAGTTTCTTGTCAACCCTCACGCTATGATCAACCAGACCGGCTTGTATCAAGTATACACCAGATTGGGTCAACAAAAGTGTGATCAACTCGATGGTAAACTTGTCGATGATAGCTATATACAATACTTGTTAAACCCCGGAGATATCGCCAAAAATCCACAGCTAGCAATTACGCTCACACTTATCGCGAAACATGGGCCGTCGATATTATACAATGGCTCCATTGGAGCCAGACTAGTCGCGGACATTCGTAAAGCTGGAGGTATCATAACGAGAAATGACTTAGCCGAGTACAAAGTGGTGGAACGGGAACCGCTGACTGCACAAGTACTCCCACCACCTCGTCATTGGTATGACTCGTTGATTCCTCCGCCACGATTGAGTGTCATCACAATGCCTCCTCCTTCGTCGGGTGGATCTTGCTTCATACTCGTAAGAAAACATACATACATACATACATACATACATAGATACATATAAATAAATACGAGCTTTGATTGATTAATTAATTAATTTTTGTATATATAACTATATATGATTAATTATATCCAGATGTTAAATATCCTCAAAAATTATGGAATTCCGAAAGGACTTGATGACCCTACCGGAAGCCACCTATTTGTTGAGTCGTTGAAGCACGTGTTTGGAATAAGAGAAAATCTAGCCGATCCCGATTTTAAACCGGATGTTAAAGATGTAGTTGGGGAGATGCTCTCTCAAGAGTTCGCTGAGGCTATATATAGAAACATATCCACTACTCACACATCTAACCGCGCACGTCTATATGGTTCCTCGTAAGTAAAATTAATTAAGTACTGGATCGATCTATTGATCTCTAAATTGTAGTAGCTAGTAGGCATGCATTTACTTACTATGGAAAAATGATTGATTGATTGATTAATTAATTAATGACTAATTAACTTTTAATTAATCTGCAGGTGGGCTCCAATTCCCGATGGCGGAACTAGCCACTTTAGCATTATTGACGAACAACAAAATGCAGTTGCTATGACTACTTCTGTAAACTATCATTTCGGGTCACTTATTTTATCGCCGAGTACTGGAATACTACTTAACAATGTCATGGACGACTTCTCCTATCACAATAGTTCTCTTAATATACCACCAGCTCCTTCGAATTTTATCCTACCCAAGAAAAGGCCATTGTCCTCTATGACACCAACAATTGTTCTCCAGGTACGTACTCAATATATATATATATATTTATCTTAAATAAATTTTTTAAGGAAAATAATAATAATAATAATAATAATACTTGTGATTTATAATCTTTAGGATGGAAAATTGAAGGCCGTGATTGGTGCAAGTGGGGGACCCTTCATCATCCCAGCTGTTACTCGAGTGTTTTTGAACCATTTTGGTATGGGAATGAAACCACTAGATTCTGTCCTCTTTCCAAGAGTTTATCATAAGGTTGAATATTGTACTAAACTCTCTCTCTCTCTTGCTATTTTCATCTATGTATGTACAATGTTCTTAACTCTGATTCTTTTTTTCTTTTTTTGTTGTTGGTATTTTCTTGCAGCTGTACCCTAATTTAGTTTACTATGAAAATTACACGACAGTTACAAGTGATCGTATTGAGGTTCCGGATAAGGTGCTTAATTACCTAAAAACTAGAGGTCATGACTTAGAGCCCTGGACAGGTGAAGGGGCGATTTGCCAGTTTGTGGTTCAAGGAAATGGATTTTTTGGATTCTGGCGAACACTTACTGCAGTAAGTGACCCAAGAAAAGGTGGTCGTCCAGCTGGGATTGGGTTTAATTAATTGAGATGTGCTTCCATCATTGCATGCAAAATCCGTACAAGTGTGTTCGACCAGTAAAATTTCTGGTTGTTAATTCAATGTGTTTTTAAATGTATTTCATGTACAAGATTATGTGCCAGACAGTATATAAAATGTTTGGATGAATAATTTTGGCTGTAATAAAATGTTTGGAAGAATAAGTTTGGCTGTAATAAAATGTTTTTTTCCCACTAATCCGATGTTTTCTTATTTTGTGTTCTTTGATAAGAGCTTGCTAGTGTTACCCTGTGCAAACTGCATAGCCTAAAATAGTTTTGAGGAACTCATATAATTATATAAAACTCCAAAAAAAAAAATGTGAGAGAATTTGGAGAAACTTATTAATATCATCCCTACTGTAATTACTGAAATGTTCATTATCATCCTCATATAAGTGTTGACTCTTAGTTTGGTGTGCCAAAACGTGCTTACAAATACTAATAACTTTAAATTAAGATGTTTAGCTTTTCAGGAATAAATAAATCAATAAGAGAGTCAAAAAGAATCAAAAATAAGCAAAAGAAAGAAAGCAATAAAGAAGAATTACAAAATCAAGCCAAAAAAGACATTATTCAAAAAGAGCATATGTTGATTAGAGTCCAAGAAAACCAGCAAGATCAATTTCTGTACTTCCATATATGTGAGATTTTATATGTAATTGATTGATTATTGATTGATTAGTATATGGTAAGAATATAAAGTGGATTTGTCAGAATCAGCACGGTTACGGTCGACCGTACCATATTGTCGGTCGACCGCTCATCATAGTTAAAATGATGAGACAGTCGACCATTCATCTTTTGACTTTTCGATTAAAAGATGAACGGTCGACTGTCCCTATTTGCGGTCGACCGCACCTCTTGCAGATTTCTCTTTTGGAATGTATCGTTTCTATTTTTGAGAGATACACTTCCTAGTCTATATATTTGGACGAACCCACTGTGTATTCTTCACATATTCCTGTAAGAAAAATCTTCTTAACTAATCAATTCAACAATCAATCCGAGTGTGTGATATTTATTTGTTTTCTTCAGTCAGGATCATTAAAGATCTTGAGCTTATCTTTTCTTTCACTTCGGTGAGATTTACGGGGCTTGTCTTAGAAATTCTGTGGGTATAATAGGTCTCTTAGCCTCAATCCGAGAATCACTGTACAAGGATTTGACTATAGCGGAGCGCTTGTGGTGAAGAATTGTTATAAGTAGGTGGTGTAGACGTAGATCTAGGGGTCGAACCACGTTATATCGCTGTGTCACTTGTGCTTGCTGTGTTTGCTTTCTCAATCTCTTCTCATTTACTTTGCAACTTAATTTTAATTTTTTATTTCTGCACAATCACCCTATTTACCCCCCTAGGGTGATTTACAGTGGTATCAGAGCAAGGTGCTTACTAAGGAGCTTAAAAGCTTAAGCAAAGGTTCAATGGCGGAAATCCCTCCTCCAGAAAATTTGTACTCATCGGAGCCATTCATCTCCAGTGGGACCAGTCTAACATGTTCACCATATTTTGATGGAAAATACTATGATGTTTGGAAAGTTCGTATGTCTCACTTTTTGCAGATGCTAGGGGAAGAAGTTTGGAACATGTGCATAAACAAAACTGAGATTTCTGTCAGCGATGGAAAGAGGGCTTTCACAAAAGTTGAACTATTATTGAAAACTGCAAATTCCATGGCTATGACAGCACTCTGTGCAAGTTTGAATAATGAATAGTTGATGCGATGTGGACAAAATTGCAAAACGGCCTATGAAATTTGGATTAACATGCTAAAACGTCATGAAGGAACATCTGAGGTAAATGCAAAAATTAATTTATGCTTGTATAAGTTTGATATTTTTCGTATGTTGTCAGGAGAAGACATAGATCAGATGCTTGCCCGCTTCCGCATTATCGCACATGAGCTTGAGAGCTTTGCAAAGGGGTTAGATGAAGACCGAAAGGTCAGAAAAATCATAAGCAATCTCACGCCTGAATGGGACTTTAAAGCTGCAGCAATGAGGGAGACACTAGAAGAAAAAAGATTCGAGTACTACATTTTTCAAGGAAAATTGAAGACGTATGAGATGGAGATGGCCGCTTGTAGTGCACGATATAAGTACATGGGAAAAACTAACTAATAACACGGAATGTGCATGATACAAAATAAAATACTAGTATGGCAAGATGAACAAGTACAAGTAGCATGTATCAAGTGTCAAGTGAACAAGTATCAAGTATCAGAATCAAGTATCATGTATAAGTAACAAGTGTCAAGTGTCAAGTAATAAGTATCAAGTATCAGAATCAAGTATCATGTATAAGTAACAAGTGTCAAGTGTCAAGTAACAAGTATCATGTATCAAGTATCAAATATCAAGTATCAAGTAATCACGTATCATGTTCGAGTGTCATGGGCAAGTCTTGTGTTATTACTATCTAGGTAGCACTTCATGCGCCCTAGCTTTTTATCATATAGTTGCTACATTCAAACAAATTACGTTTAGATTTCGTAGAGAATTTTATAGGGCCGTGTACTCAGGGACAAGTAATCCAAATCATATACCAAATTCCAAATTAACCAAATCATATACCAAATTCCAAATTAACCAAATTATATACCAAATTCCAAATAATCCAAATCATATGCCAAATTCTAAATGTGGGAAACACGAGCCCCCTTCCGAGTACACTTTTCTATATTGTCCACTACTAGATTTTTTCCTTAATCCTGGCTTGATTATTTATTATTTCCAAGTACACATGATCAAGAGATAACGAGAACAAAATCAGGACAGGACAAGGATGTATCAAGAGCTCATAAGATGCAAGGAACATGTTCTAAATCAAACAATACATGAAACAACATGCAAGTATTCAAACATGGCAAAATATCAATTCGGGACAGCAAGACATTGTTGTACCAAAACTGAGATTCTTGCTACCACAGGAATGCAAATCTGGATCCGCCAGAAGATCTAGAAAATAGACTCTCGACCGAATCCAGCAAATATATATAAGTCATATGGTATTTCACAACAACAAGTCTCAAAACTGGTTTGAATCCAGAAAACGTATTCAGCCATAAATCAGAAGATCGTATTCAAAGTCAGGAAAAAAGCATGAAAACTCATTAATTAAATCCACGAAAAATCTCGAGTATTCCTCTATAAGTTTAGTAACAGAAAATCAAGTTTAATAAATTTTCAACAAAAATAGAGTAGTCAAGTGAAATCAGAAAACAACAAGGCACGACAGTTTTGCAAATCTGAAATCATAAACACTGTAGTACGAAAACAGCAATATCTCACAAATCATAAATCCAAATCCAAATCCGTTAAAAGGGAAATAAAATAGATACAGCAGGCCAACTTTAATATTCAGAAATATTTTAGAAACAGCAAGTAGAAATAGGTCGAAAATCAGGTCCTTTTCTGAACAGTAGTGAAATTCTGCATGTAAAATCTTTGTTTGTAAGCATAAAAATGTTTGTAAAACTCTTCAAATAAATTCATAAAAATTCTGGGTTAATCCCCATCAGGTCTATAAGTACTGAGCAAAATTTTACACACCA